>VBSM01002121.1:6291428-6330338 GCA_008086735.1 Cheirogaleus medius | reverse complement strand
TTATTTTTGATGCTGCGGTGATTGCCTTGGGGGTCTTCCTCAAAAATTCTTTGCTTAGAACATGTCTGATAGGGTTTTCCCAACGTCATCTTCCAGGATTCTTAAGGTTTCATGCCTTAGGTTTAAATCTGTTATCCATCTTGAGTGAATTTTTGTGAGAGGTGAGAGGTAGGGATCCTGATTCAATCTTCTACATGTAGCTATCCAGTTTTTCCAGGACCATTTATTGAAGAGAGATTCTTTTCCCCTTTGTATATTTTTGTCTGCTTTATCAAAGATTAGGTTACCGTATGCTGGTGGTTTCATCTCTGGTATCTCAGTTCTATTCCAAATATTGATGCTTCTGTTCTTGTGTCAGTCACAGGCTGATTTAACTATTATTTCTTTATAGTACAGCTTGAAGTCAGGAAGACTGATGCCTCCCAGTTTATTATTTTTACTTAAGATTTCTTTGGCTATATGAAAAAGGAGAGATCACAACAGACACCACAGAATTACAAAACATTATGTTTGACTACTATAAAAAACTATATGCCCCAAAACTACAGAATGAAGATGAAATGGACAAATTCCTGGATTCATACAACCTCCCTAATTTCACCCAGAAGGTAACAGAATTCCTGAATAGACCAATCTCAAGCTCGGAAATTGGAGAAGTAATTAATAACCTCCCCAAATGGAAAAATCCCAGACCAGATGGCTGCACTTCAGAGTTCTACTAAACATACAAAGATGAACGCATACCTATACTACAGAAACTATTCCACACCATTGAAAAGGATGGTATCCTTCCTAACTCATTCTACAAAGCCAATATCACCTTGATACCAAAGCCAGGAAAAGAGGCAACAAAAAAAGAAAATTACAGTCCAATATCCCTCGTGAATATAGATGCAAAAATCCTAAATAAAATCTTAGCAAACAGAATTCAGCAGCACATCAAAAAAATAATACACCATGACCAGGTGGGCTTTATTCCAGGGATGCAAGGCTGGTTCAACATATGCAAGTCTATAAATGCAATTCTCCTCATAAATAAAAACAAGAACTAAGACCATATGATTCTGTCAATAGATGCAGAAAAAGCATTTGACAAAGTCCAACACACCTTTATGATAAAAACTCTTAACAAGATAGGCATAGATGGCTCATACCATAAATTTATTTATCAAATCCATTTATGACAAACCCCCTGCTAATATCATTCTGAATGGGGAAAAATTGAAATCATTTCTCTTCAAACTGGAACTAGACAAGGATGTCCACTATCTTCTCTTCTATTCAACATAGTGCTCGAAGTCCTAGCTATAGCAATCAGGCAAGAGAGGGTTATTAAGGGCATCCAAGTGGGGGCAGATGAGATCAAACTCTCACTTTTCACCGCGGATATGATATTATATCTAGAAACCCCCATGGATTCCTCCAAGAGACTCCTAGATTTGATAAATGAATTTGGTAAAGTCTAAGGTTACAAAATCAATATACACAAATAAGAAGCATTCATATATGCCAAGAACTATCAAGCAGAAACTCAAATCCAAAATGCAATACCCTTTACTATAGCCCCAAAGAAAATTAAATATCTAGGAGTATATTTAATGAAAGATACAAAAGATTTATATAAGGAGAACTATGAAACACTAAAAAAAGTAATTGCAGATGATGTAAACAGATGGAAAAATCTACCTTGTTCATGGATTGGTAGAATCAATATCGTTAAAATGTCAATATTACCTACAGTGATCTACAGAATTAATGCAATCCCCATGTAAGTACCACCAGCATTCTTTACAGATCTAGAAAAAATAATTCTTCACTTTGTATGGAATCAATTATTATAATTATTTTAAAGGCTCTTTCTTATGTTTTCAAGATATGGGTCATCTCTGAGTCCAAATCTTTTGATTGCTTTGACTTTTGGCTATGAAATGGTTTTGTTTCTTGTTTTTTGTGTGTCTTGTAATGTTTGATAATTGCCCTATTAGATGCTGGATAAAAGGCAGGACACTTAAGACTGAGGGAAGCAGTATTTATATTTGGAGATTTGATCATCATTTCTTCTATCAGAAAGTTAATATTGGCATTTGAGCTGCTTTTGAGCTTTATTGTGGCTGTGATAACTTTCAGTGGATCACATGCTTCAGATTCCTATCATGGTGGGCTAGCACTTTTGTGGGCACTAATGGAATAAAGAGTCTCTCTCAGAATTAGTTGTCTATCTTCAGCTTTTAGCTGTCACTGAATGCCATTGCCAGAGAGGGAGCCTCTGGGTTCTTGTTTTTCTCTTAGTGATAAGCTGCTGCTATTACTTGAGTCTTTGTGCTATGCTTGTACTAAGGACAGGGTGTTTCTCTACTCTTCTAGTCTGGCCTCAGTCATAGGGAATCTCAGCATGCCTGATTCTTGCTTGGTATTGGGTTTTCTCGGTATTTCTTCCCCTCATTTCCTTGTCATCAAACTTTGCTTTCTATCTTGGGAATTGCTTGATGCTTCCATTGCATTAGATCTCCATATGCTATTAGCAATAGGATTTTATATCAACATTGTTTCTTACCTTTTCCAGAAGAGTTAATTTTTTGTTCCTCTTCTAGCTGCAAGATGTCTTTGCCTGTGTGTCTTGTGAGTGGCCTTGTTTCCCCTCCTCTAGTTGCTTACGGCTTGGTATTCATATATAGAAGATGTAAGCAGGACTTTGTGCCTTATGACCCCTCCATGTAGCCAGCAAGCATCTATATGGGCATGCTCCAATTCTCTACAACTTCCTGACTTGGCACCAATAGTTATTCTGAGCACGCAGATAAGCCTTCTAAGAAGGAGCTTATATGTGACAGCAGATTTACTTTTCCTTAAGTTGTCTCTTCCTCTAGTACTCAGTCACAGATGAAACAGTTTTTTGGGTCCAGTTTTATTCTTGGAAGTGTTCTTCCCTTTTTGGATTTCAGAACAGTTGGTTATCTTGTGACATTAGCTCTTTGCTGGACTTAAGAAAAATTATGATTTTGTTATTTTTTCCAGAATTTTCTCATTAAGTTGGGAGCATATCATCTGCAGCTTTGTACATCCTGAGTAAACACCCAGCTTTGGTTCATTTATTTTGACCTCTGTTCAAAACTATTCTCCTCCCAGTCACAAGATTAACAAAAGCACATTGATGTTTTCTAAATGTAGGAATTAAATGCTCTCTATTCTTCTGTGGCACTAGTTGTTTCTATTCTGCATTCTGTCCAATTCTCCATCTTATTAATGTATTTTCTTCTTTATCATCCCTGTCCACAATTTTCTCATTTTTTTTCCTTCCCATTGTCCTTTTCATCTTTTTGTCTCTTTCTTGTCTTCTTATATCCTGATATTGTTCTAATGATTTGAACAACTCATCCTCCTGGGTTTCTCTCTGTTTAACCCTAAATTTCTCACTTATTATAAGTCTACCCTGTTTCTATGGCTTGGATATGGTTTGTTTTGCTGTGCCAAATTTCATGTTGAATTTGATTCCCAATGTTGGAGATGGAGTCTGGTGGGAGGTGTTTGGGTAGTGGGAGGAAATCCCTCATGGATGTCTTGGTGACATTCTCACAGGAGTGAGTTCTCACTCTTAGTTCCTATGAGAACTAATTGTTGAAAAGAGGTTGGCACCACCTCCTCTCTTTCTTCCTTTCTTCTTTTCTTGCCATGTGATGCTGCTCCCCTTTGTTTTACGTGGGGAAACCCCATGTTTCCATGAGTGGAAACACCCTGAGGCCCTCATCAGAAGCAGATACTGGTATTATGCTTCTGATATAGCCTGCAGAACCATGAGCCAAATAAATCTCTTTTCTTTTTAAATTACTTGGCCTCTTTATAGCAACACAAATGGGCTAAGACACCTGTGAAGTTACTTACCATCCTATCCATTCTGGGTGGAAGCTCTTCCTCACATACCCTCATGCTCAGTCAGACAAGGTACACCTCTTTGACATCAAGTAATCCAGCCTGAAAGACAATTAACATTGTATAAATGCCATTTAATACAATGATATTTCATTCATTGTAATTTATTTTATTCTTCCCATATTGGTTGATAATGTCCAAATCTGTCATGATTTTATTGTGTGGAGGCTCCAATGTATTGATTTATATTTAGACAACATCAACCTGACTTCTGTTAACCTAACAAGAAAACTGGTAGACTTTTAATCTTCAACTCCTTATTTTAAAAAAAGACATTTTCTTCACTGTTTGCATTTTAGAGCAACTACCAGCTTTAATATGATTAATGTATATTGCATAACAGTGATAATGGTCTCATCATGGGGTTTTTATAACTTAGCAACTTTGTTTCCCATAACTTAGTTTTCCATCTTATCTATGACCCACCAGGGAACCATATAATTATTTTAAATACCAACTTTTTAAAGTCTCAACACTTGAGTAATTTTTTCCCCTGAAAAGATTGTTTCACCTTGATCCATTTTCTTCTTTTTTAGTAGTTCTTCTAATATTTCCTTTACATTCCAAATTCATTATGCTTTCTCTCTTGAGACTGCTTTTTAAATTTTTTCTTACTTCTAGTCAACATTCCATGAACATGCAGAGAAAGTCCTCACCGAATTCTTCCAAAACTGAAAAAAACAAAACAACTGTAAAACAAAATATTTTTATGCTTACATCTTCATACCATCTGATCAAGTTCTATGTAAGGAAATGGTAACAATTTCTATGTTGCCTGTAAGTACAAGGAAATCTGGAAACCTTAAAAAAAGCAAGTTAAATTTTTTTAGCCCAGTTCTTCATTCACAGACATAGATGTGAACCTCAAATACATTATATGATCTTCTGATAGATTATCTTCTGAACTTAAGAGAAGCTCACAGACTGCATCTTCACAGATGTGATTTGTTTTGCTTACATGATGTTTTACAACAAATTAGTTGTCAACATTTAAAAATTTGGAGATTTTACATAAAAATCTGGACTTACAATTTTTCTTTAAAATGTGCAAGATGGTGCTATTGGGCCTCAATTTTAATATGGCAACACAACTAGCTATGGATGCATAGCAGCTGCCCCTGTAGATGGAACATGGAAATCTAGCTTCTCATATATAGTCTTTACATTTCCCCATTTCACACATTCTATTATCTAGGTGGCTCCTGAACCCTTTGAGTTTGTAGCTATTGCCTTAGAGTGGCTTGTAATGGAGGCAAACAGTTTCAGTGGATAAAGAACCAATATATAAGAAAGACTTCAGGTGCTTGTACTTTAAAACATTGTCAAAACTCAGCTATTACTTGCTTCCATGTCATGCAAGATTTCCCAAAATATTATACATAAAGTGATCTTCAATTATCATCCAAACCAGCATAAAATGAGTGTAAACAAGAGCACTATAGACAACTTGTTAGTTTTACAGGAGTAGTCACATTATATAATTCTGTAACGTACAGTCATCCTAGGTATACTCATAGAATCCTCTTCCTCAATGATCTAACACAATTATCTGTGACTCTATCGTCTTTACTTAGCACATTTCCAGCTATCTGTAATTTCTACTTTATTCATTTTTCCATTCCTCAAGTAATTGTTATATGTTAGGCTTCTTTCTTGATTCTGGGGATAAGATGGGAAGTAGAAAAATTCTCTACCCTTATAGAACTTATATTCTGTTCGCAAATAAGCAATTAAAAGTGTAAAGTAATATCATAGGGATAGGATTTATGAATGAAAATGAGACAGGGTAAGGGCTGGAAACTGAAGTGTAGGTTTTATTTTATATAGAGCTGTTAGGAAAGACCTCGCTGAAGAGGTGATGCTAGAACAGAGCCCATGGGAAAATGAATAGTGCAAATGTCATGGGGGATGAGCTTTTGGAGGCAACAGCAAATATGAATGCCCTGAGAATGCTTGGCATCTTCAAAGAAAAGCCAGCAGCCCAATGAGGCTATCATAGGTAAGAGAAATGAATATTATAGAATGGAGCCAAAGATATAATGAGCCGTATCAAATAAATTGAAGGTTATAGGAATGGATCCGGAGCTATCTCCTGTTGAGACTTCTCCCAATCCTGACAGGAAGTGTAAAGAAAGCTTGAAAAAAGCTGATGTCAAATGCCTTTGGATTGTACCAGCAGCTTTGAGCATAGGTTTCCTTAAGTCACACTTTTTGGGTGTCAATTCTCGACCTCATGCCTCCTCTAACTTTGCCTTATACTCCAGGGAACTGATTCATTCCTAGATCTCTGGCTCCTTCCTGACAACTGGTTACTACAAACAAACTCCCTGATCTCTGAATTAAATCTTTGACCTCCTGATCTACAATTGGGTCCTAACCTCTGGAAATTGCATAATGCTGTGTATTGTCCTAGTGTCCTATCTACCTGACCTCTGGTGGATTGTGACTTCCTCTGACTCCGGTTCTTCTACCTTCAGCTTCCCCTCTTCCACATTGTGAAGCAGGCTTGTTGTATACTGGTCACCAGGCCCGGGGGAAGATTACCACTGCATGGAGAATAGCAAAGATTATCACTGTGCCAATCACCAGAAATAGGAGTCCAAACATTGCAGTCCACTGCAATTTCTATCATTTGCATGAATCTGGTGAGAAAGAATACTCACACAACAAGTTAAATGAAGTGACTTATTATTCCCAGATAGGCAGAAAGGAGCAGTATAGACTTAAGGAGAGCTGGACATCTAAGGCTTAGGAAAGCCACCTAGGGTATTTGGAAGTTTAGCTATATGTGCCCACTTGTGCTGCAGCTGAGGGACCCTGAAAAGCAGTCCTCCCTGACATTTATACCTCAGGGGTGACATGCTGGGCTAAAGTGCTGAATGATATGCTGTTCTAGGTAGGGGCAGAAATAGAGCCTGGACCGTTCCAGTCAGTTCTTTCTAATCTCAGGAAGCTGCATTGCCAGCACATTCTACAGTTATTTTTGAGAACTTCAAGAAAGAGAAAGGGAGAGAACTGGGTCAGTCCAAGGCTACCCAGAGAACTCTCCTGAACATATTACCTGTCTTTCTTGATACTTACCTTGAAATAATATTTCTACATTTGCCATTTGGCTATTATTCTAATACCACAGTTTAATCTTTGGTTCTATGAACACCTAATATGTGACTGACTTTATGAAAGTGGATAATTAAGTAAAGAAAATATGCCTGCAAGGCAACTATGCCAATGTTATGCCTACTAAGGTTATGGTAGCTTTTTGCCAAGATACACCATATCAAAACAAAAAAAGCACCTCTTGTATATTCCTAGATACAGCTGGAACCCATTCTACTAAGTGAAGTATCTCAAGAATGGAAAAACAAGCACCACATGTACTCACCAGCAAATTGGTATTAACGGATCAACACCTAAGTGGACATATAGGAATAACATTTGTCGGGTGTTGGGCGGGTGGGAGGGGGGAGGAGGGGATGAGTATATACAAACATAATGAGTGAGATGTGCAACATTTGGGGAATGGTCATGCTTGAGGCTCTGCGTCTAGGGGGGAGGGGGGACATGGGAAATATACATAACCGTAATATTTGTACCCCCATAATATGCTGAAATAAATAAATAAATAAATAAAATTAAAAAACATTTTTGAAGTTTTTCTCTCTTCATATATAAATGGATAATATAATTTAGTTTTCATAACATGTTTTTCTTTTCATAAGAAAATATTTTAGGTCAACATCACGACTTACTCTTAATGCCACAAAGAAGTACTTCTTAACCATTCTCATGTCTTGACCTGTGTAGAAAAATATCTGTAGATGACACTGAGGATAAAACTGCTCGATGGTTCAGAGAATCAACACCTCAGCACATCTGTATGCCATCCAAAATACACTACTACTACTACTTGGGAGTTCTTTTATGTAGGCAGTTTTTTGTTGGCACACTTAAGTCAATTATGTTCAAAATTTGGTTAATTATAAATATTTCTACACATATAATAAAAACTAGCACCTTTCAGCTCCATTTCACTTACATTTCTGAAGCACTAAAGACCAAAAAAAAAAAAGAAGAAGAAAATATATTGTTAATATAGCATAGCATAGATGTGTTCTGTATTCTGGGGAACCAATAAAAGAGAAAAACCTCGTTCTTTCCTTTAACTGTTCATGGTCTATAGGGGAAAACTGGAAAGGAAACAATTAGTTATAATATGCTACTAATTACCATATCAGAAATGTTTATAAGGAACCAGAGTAATAAACAGGAAGGAGTGGTCAACTTTATTCAGATGGCAGGAGATAAATCTACAGCTCTAGAAGAGGCAAACCATGGAAGTAAATTACCTAGAATATATGCAAATTCTGTGTTTTCAAAAGTGAATATGAAATCCTTATTGTGCACAGTTCATCAAATTTGATATTAATAATCACAGTTATATTCCCATACCTATGCTAGATAAAACTATCATGGCTTTTAAATCTCATTTTTTTTCCTCACCATACAAGATAATTCTCAATGGAAAGTGGATAGCATGTGCATCTATGGCTATGAGAGAAATGCTGATCATTTCCAATGCTCTGAATGAGCCTGTTTCTTCAAGGCCGGTTATGTACTATCATAGATGGTAGTGCTCTTAGTGATTTTACAGAAGAAATGAATCCAATGCTATTGGTACACCAGCATATCTTTACCCATCTTAGAAACTTAACATTAGAAAAACATCAATTACATGCCTGAATGAAAATATATTTAGACCTTTTAGGCAGCCTCATCTGCATTTAACGCAACTCATGCCCTTGCCTCTCTGCAGGTAGCATAAACTAGTACATTGGCAGTAATACTGAAACTGCCTAAATTAGTTTGCTGCTTTTCCTCCTGCTGATATTAATGATTTTTTTTGAATCCATGGATCTAGGAGAAAGGTTAATTTTAGTGGCCTGGTAAAATTCTAAACCACGCAATTATGATCTCATTTCTGCCTATCAAACACCCCCTCGCAATTTAAACTATATGTAAATATGCTGCCTCATTTTTCTTACAAAGCCAATTTTTATGACTATAAAAGAGATGCCACATCTAGTTCTGATGTAAATCATTTTTATATTGCAATACTTACTAGGGTTAAATTAGTTTTATTCATTTTCTTAATCATATATAAAGGCTTTGTGGTATTTTGAAATATACAGGCAATTGCATCAAACTGAAAACCGATTAGGTGATGACTACAAAGGAATGATAAAATGTGGGGTCCTGTGTTGTATTTTCTATTCATTATCTTTCCACATGTTCTCACAGGTAATGTCTTCCATGACCATGGTTTCAATTCAAACCCAGAATTCTCTCCTAGATTTTAGGCTTCTATATTCTGGTCCTTAACACATATCTTTACCAGGAGGTCCTTAAGACATCTCAATTTCCAATTCTAAAAATATTCTCATTATCTCTTCTATATTCTTATATCTTCTCTCCCCAGGTTCCCTATACCCAATTCAGGTTGTCAAGTCAGAAACATGCAAATTATTGTAGATCCATTCCTCTTCCTCTCTATTTGTCTGACATACTACAGTTTCAAAGTCATAAGACTTCAATCGTAGGAAGATTTCTTTCAATCACATTCCCCTTTCCCTTCTTAAAGCTATTGCTCTGGTTCTGGGGCTGCCTCTCTGTAGACTACTGGAACGACTCCCAGCTGAAACCTTCCACTCCAAGTCTTAGAACACTTCATTCTCACTCTTGCAATTGGCAGGAATATCCATGTGTTCAGCAGATGGTCTGAAGTTGAGAGGATAACTTGTTTTCTAAAGTAAAATATTTTAAATATTCAGTAATGTGAAATTTTAGGAGTAAATCAGATCAACCAAAGTTTCATGAGAGAAGATATCCCCATAATATTAAGCCTTATAAACTCTTATTTTGGCAATCCTTTAATATTAATAAACTGATAGTTAATATAAAATTAATTTAATTGATATAAAGTATTAATATTAACTTATTAATATTTATGACAGATTGTTAACATGAGGGAAGAAAAACTTAAAGGTAGTGGAAATGTTAGAAATGCAAACTTCTTAATTGTATTACAACTGGTGATTGCAGTTTGCTGAATTTTGAATAGGTAGATTTTTTCCCCCCAATGAATGTTTGGATGTACTAATCCAAGATTAGGTCATCTATTCTTGAAATTAGCCACTTGATCTAAAGCCAATCAAAAATCCTTAGGATTAAATGAAGCATTTGAGCACCTATTCCTAGAAGTCTCTAGTAATTGCCTGCTGCCTTTTATAATTTGTCCCACATAATAATTCAGCCTCACTGATGCTACCCATTCATGATTCAGATCAGGTGGTCTTCAACTGGTGAAGCGGCATGGTAAGGAGAACAGTGCAGTTGCCAAATATATGTGTTTACTTGATGAGTATTTGAAAGAGGAAACATCTGTGCAATGTAGTTTCCAGTGTCATGGGAAAACTATGAAAATAAGACTACTAAAGCTAAAGAGCAAAGTAGAAATATAGTCCATCATTTGAAGGACATCTTCTCTTTAAGATCGTAAAGGAGGATTTTTAAATGTAAAAGCCCCCATTAGAGTCTGCAAAGGATTAGAAAAGTGAATGTTATTGTTTTGAAACAAACTTCTGAGTTCCTTTAGTATTTAAGAGCTACATACGCTACTGTACTAATCAGGACCACACTTAATTTGTAAAGGTAGTTAAACTGAACAGCAGCTTCTATTCAGCACTGTTTCTGTAAGAATTCAACCATGTCTCTCCTCCCTTGATGATGCATACCATAATAAGAGGAACCAATAGTGTATGGAATGCATTGTTTTGCAAGAAGCCAGATCTTCTGGAAAGCAATAAAGAATGTGTTACCTGATTCTAATGCCTGTTTCACATTAAGGAATTTGGCTAAAATGAAAAGCTGATTGAAAACAATCACTTGTGATATTGCTAGGGCTTTTCTCCCTATGAAGATAAATGCAGCAGCAGCAATTAGTGATGTTGAAATGACATAAATGTGTGGAGAAAGGCATATACCATCATATTTTTTAAAGACAGGATGAATTTAATGTAAGATTTTTGTAATGCACAAGGACCTAAGTACTTAAGAATGCCATTTTCAGTATCAACTAAATGTATTTGTAGAGTTACTGTAAGTCAAAATTCTTTACCTTTCACTTGACTGAGATAGTCCAGTTGAACCATTTCTAGTGCTGTGTTGATTGAATTATTTGACTTATTGGAGTATAAACAATTTTCAAGTCAAGGCAGTCAATTGTACTTTTCAAAACACTTCATTTTAACAACAGTAACAGTAGTACTATTAGCCTTCACATTCTGTTCAGCTGCAATGGTTTCACAATGTTTCATTTTTTTTCAAATTTTTAATTATGGCTAAGTTCATATAACATAAATTTACCATTTTAACCATTTTTAAGTGTACAGTTCAGTGTTATTACCTACACTGTTATTACATAATGGTATAACTGCCACCAACATCCAGCTCTATAACTCTTTTCATCTTGTAAAACTGAAACTCTATACCCATTAAAAAGTAACTCCCACATGCCTCCCTGCCCCTAAGCCTGGGCAGCCACCATTCTATATCCTGCCTCTATGATTTTGACTACTCTACCTACCTCATATAAGTGGAATGATGCAGCATTTGTCTTTTTGTTACTGGTTTATTAAACTTAACCTAATATCTTCAATATCTGTTCATATTGTAGCATATGTCAGAGTTTCCTTCTTTTGTAAGGCTAAATAATATTCTGTGTGTGTATGTCACATTTCATTTATCTATTAGTCCATGGGTGGATACTCAAGATTCCACGTTTTAGCTATTTGGAACAATGCTGTTAATGAATATAGATGTAGAAATATCTCTTTGACCATGCCGTCAATTCTTTGGGGTAAATACTCTGAAGTGGAATTTCCAGGTCATATGGTAAAACTATTTTTAATTTTTTGTGAAACTGTCATACTGTCATAGCATCTGTAAGATTGTATATTTCCACCAACAGTGCCCAGTGCTTCCAATTTCTCCACATCCTTTCAAACAGTGGTAATGGTGTATAATACTTCTAATATGCTCTAAATTCAGTCTGCTAATATTTTTTGAGGATTGTTTTATCAATGTTCATAAAGAATATTGCTCTGTAGTTTACTTTGTTGTAGTGTCTCTGTGCCTGGTTTTGGTATCATAGTAAATCTGGTCTTAAGAGTTTGGAAGTGTTTCCTTTTTAATTTTTTTTGGGGGGGGAATTTAAAAAGGCTTGGCATTATTTATATATTGCATTTTTTAACTTAAATAGATTTAAGGGGGTACAAGTGGTTTTTGTTACATGGCTGAATTGCATAGTGAAAAAGTCTAGGCTTGTAATATACCCATCACTTGAATGGGGTACACTCAATATAACAGCTAATATTTCATCCCATACTCCCCCATACACTCTCCTTTCTGACTCTCCAATGTCTATTAAATCACTCTCTATGACCATGAATATACATTTCTTAGCTCCCACTCATAAGTGAGAATATGTAGTATTTGGTTTTTGTTCCTGGGTTACCACACTTAGAATAATGGTCTCTGGTTCCATCCAAGTTGCTACAAAAGCTATTATTGTATTCTTTTTGATGGCTGAGTAGTGTTCCATGATATTATATACCATATTGTCCTTATCTACTCATCTACTAGTGGGCACTTAGGGAACCAATCTATCTTTTCAATTGTAAATTTTGTTGTGATAAACATATGGGTGCAGGTGTCTTTTTGATAAAATGACTTCTTTCCCTTTGGGTAGATCCCTAGTAGTGGGATTGCTGGGTCGAATAGATCTACTTTTACTTGAGAAATCTCTGTACTGTTTTCCATAAAGCTTACATTAATTTACATTTCCACCAACAGTGTATAAGTCTTTCCTTTTCACTGTAGCAGCATCTCCTGGTTTTGGACTTTTTGATAATGACCATTCTGACAGGGTTAAAGTGGTATCTCATTGTGGTTTTAATTTGCATTTCCTAATGATTAGTGATGTTGAACATTATTTTTATTTTGTTGGTCATTTGTTTCTGTTTTGAAAAATGTCTGTTGATGTCTGTTGCCCACTTTTTAATGAGGTTTTTTGTGATTTTTTTGTTTTGCTGATTTGTTTGAGTTCCTTATAGATTCTAGATATTAAGCCTTTGGCAGATGTATGGCTTGTAAATATTTTCTCTCATTTAGTAGGTTGTCTATTTACTCTGTTGATTATATCTTTTGCTCTGCAGAAGTATTTTAATTAAGTCCTATTTATGTATTTATTTTGTATTTGCCTTTGGGTCTTAGTCATAAATTCTTTACCTAGGCCAATGTTGAAGGTAGTTTTTCCTAGATGTTCATTTTTCTAATATTTTTATGGTTTCAGGTCTTACTGAAGTGCCAAGCCTTCAGTAGACTTCAGAGTTCCAAAGTAGTTACATCAGACAGATTTTACCAGTGCAATTGTTGTCTAAGTGGGGTGACAAGTTCCTGTACCTTTGTATTCCAACACCTTCTCAATATCCTCTCTTCTCACAACATTGATACTGATCTACTTTATTCCTCCTTTGTCAATATGATTTTATTTATAAATGCAAAGTCTTTGGCTTATTAAATCCAAAGGACATTCAGTTGGGCATTGAAAAAATTCTTTTCAAAAAGTAAAAATAATTACAAGAACAACTCTTCAAAAAATGTTTGAAAGGTAGCTAAATATAGACCAGTGAAAAATACCAAGATATTTTCCTACCCACACTGGCATTCAGT
The DNA here is from genome assembly GCA_008086735.1 of Cheirogaleus medius. NCBI lineage: Eukaryota > Metazoa > Chordata > Mammalia > Primates > Cheirogaleidae > Cheirogaleus > Cheirogaleus medius. The sequence goes on along the minus strand of VBSM01002121.1, from coordinate 6,316,622 downwards.
TAATGTCCATGGCTTTTGATTCCAAGGTATGACCTGATTAAGTGGTTCCTTTGGGTCATCAGGTTGCTCAGACAGATATTGATATTCCTGTACTATTATCTCTCCTTAGCTTATGAAAGTTTGTCTTGACTAGTCTCCATAATCCAACAGATGCCTGGACATTTGCCTTTGGGCTCCTGCTGGAGGATTTTCTTATTGTTCCTAGGCCTCCACAACAGATTCATGGTTTTTCTCTGATTCCACAAAGCTCCCACTGGACAAAGCACCTCAGAAGTCCTCAGATCCACAATTTATTAGCCATCTCCTTTCATTCAAGTGAGAAAGTACAAAGCTTCTGTTATGAAGTTAGGTTTAATTGTATAAGCAGATGAACCAACACTAAAGTCTAGGTAAAATCCTCAGTCCCATTTAATTTCCTGAGTAGGCTGGCTGGGGAATTTCTCCTTGGGGTACAGAATTGGAAATCCTATAGGGTAGCTGATGTGGCTTATTCTTCTTAGATCATTGAGAGATGTACTGCTGCCGATAAGTGAACCAAATGCCCAGGTTTTAGATATTCAGATTCCTTCTAAACTTCCACTGGAGTCAAAGATCTAGGATAGTGTCTTGAATATAGGCTGTTGATTCAAGGTAGGAAAGAGAAAGTATTGTCAGGTGATAGGGCTATAAGCAAAAGAAGGGCTAGAGATTAAGGCAGGGAGATGATTTATGAGTTTTCTGAAATATGGAAAAAATGGAGTGAAACCTAAAGCTCAACTGAGAGTAGTTGAAAATTATAGGATAAGGCTCAAGGTAGGAAGAAGCAGGAAAAAAAAAAAAAATCAGGTTTAGACACAGAGGGTTCCACGTACTAATTCAGTACGCTGGATAGCTCCCTTGGAGGTAACTTCCTTAGATCACAGCCTGAACTTGACTGAGAATTTTTAGCTCTAGGTTTATCAAGTGGCACACACCTTCTTTTAGAAACTTATTAAAATCGGTTCTTTCTGGACAGTATTTATTTTAATGGAGGTGGGATATAGGCATTATTTTCACAGAAATTTTTGGTCGTTGGCACCTTCCATGTCCTGTGTTGTGGGGAAGTAGTCTACCCTACTCATTAGCAGTTCATGTTGTGGGGATATCTTTTTCTCCTTGCACAGAACTAGGCACTCATGAAAAACTATAACCTTGGCAATTCACAATTCCTCTGTTAAATATATATTCTATGGCCATGTGATTGAAGGTCCACATTTATTACTCAGAACTTTTCAGTCTCTACTTGCTGTACCATGGACTTTTAAAAAGTTAAATTTGCCACAATACTTTAATTAGTTCCAACACAGAAACTTCAAATAGACAGTCATGATGAGTGCTCAAAGGAAATTCTTAGACAGAAAACAGGTGAGTCATTGCAAAGAATACAAATTATAGATGTGCATGGAGCATAGTATGCTTAAATCTTTTCAGTGGCAGTTGACTGAGATATGGAAGTTCTTGTTAGAAGTGCACAGTGAGTCTTATTATGGTTTTTTCTGACATGTTAAATTTTTGGAAAATAATTGAAACAACCACCAAATCATTAGAACAGCCTTAGTCTTGGTGTAGGGGTAGATCATGTCAATTCTATTAAATTCAGAGTAGAAAAGTTTTTAATAGATTATCCTGAATGTGAAGCAGCAGATTTTGCTGACAAATGCTTACAAGTTTTTCCATTTCTTCCCTACTTGATATCAGCTATCTAGGAAGGGTGCTCCTTCTGAGTAAAGCTTTAAATGGACCATGTATGAGAGTTTGAGATATAAATAGCAATGAGTACTCAAAAAAAAGCACATTCAAATCTAATTGAAAGATTAATAGTAAAATAGAATGAGAGATGTAACAAAAGGAGTAGACATATTTGAATATGTTTCTCTTAGAGACCCGGCATTTCATTCTCTCCCCAAAGCCTAGTGGCCTTATACTTATAAAACCAGAACATACTATTTCTTTGGTTTTCTGATAATCACTTAAGAATGCCTCTCTGTGGGTCCGAAGTTTATATACTCTTAGAGCCAGTTATTTGCATTCAAACATATAGAAAAAAATGAATAATGCAGGCTTCTTTAATATATGAAATATAGGAAAGTCAGGATTTCTAATTTATGGACTGGCAGACTCAGTAATCTATCCATGGCTTATTTGGCAAGGTTATAATTATGGTGCATTAAAAGATACAAAAGCTAGGTTAGGTTACATAAGTACCAGAAACCTCCCTTGTCTCCTTTGCTATCTGGGTTTCCAAGGTGATGGGAGTATACAAAGAATTGGAAAGAGACTGGAAGACAAAATTTAGTATTATGGCTAATCTTTTTTGAGGATATTACCTGACTCTCACAGTGTCAGGGAATTTTCAGGCTGGCATCTTTAACTTATACCAGTGCTTTAAAAAATTTAAGAAGCTAAAAATAGTAGGAAGATAAGTTCTGATACCTATAACACAATAGTTGAATATAATACTCTAGAGGTACAAATTTGACAGTTTTATATCCCAGTTTCTACCTGGTTAGTGGGGGTGAAGAAGGGAAGTGATATAAGAAATAATATATAGAAATAATTATAAGGCACAGAGCTTTTTAAAAAAATGTTTATAATCAGGTCACTCTCCTTTTAGAATTCTGAAACCAGTATTTTTCCCATTTGTCAAGGAACAAGGGGTTATGAATCCCTTCAGACAGGAAAAAATAATGTATAAAGTAGAAGAGAGACTTCTAACCTGAAATTGGTACGTTTGTTCAGATTTGCACATTAGCAAACAGAAAGTTAGATCTTTTAAAATAGTTTTTCCTTAAAGTCTAAACTTTAAGCACTTGCAGACAGAGACTAATTAATCTTAGAGTTGATATATATTTTCTAATGCAAGGAAATTATGAATTTGATTTGGATTTCTATGGCTATAGAGGAAGATAAATAGATAACAGAACAAGGGTAATGAGAAAAAAATTTAGTTCCCCTTACCCAGTCAAGATGCAGGGATTCATTAATGCAACAATGAAGAGAGATTTGTGGTTAACCCTGAATTTTCACACTACATATTTATTGTAATTGTGTTAGTGTGTATGTATACATACATATGCATACTCAAATTTTCTTATGTTCTCTATTAATGTGTTTATGTATTCTTAATAAATGTCATAAAAATATACACCCAAATAAAATTATTGTGGAAAATCCTATTGCTCAGAATTGAGAGACAAAATAAACATGGCCCCTTGCACATGATAATACTAATATACATACATCCACAAAGAAGATGTGATGATTAGAGAACCAATATTCAGGCACAAGAATTATAGTCTTAACTCAAGAGCCTTGTCTTCAAGCTCTGAGATTCTTTCTTGTCCTTGGTTAATCTGTTGCTGAAGCTTTCTGCTGTGTTTTGAAATTCTCTAAATGACTCTTTCATTCCTTTAAAAGTTCTATTATATCCTTTCTTATGTTGTCTAGCTCTTTAGTGACTTTTTCATTAATTTCCTGAAATATTTTTTTACTAATTTTTGTTGGTTTTCAACTTTCTCTTCAATTCCATTTATCTTATTTGCCATCCATATTCTGAATTCCATTTCAGCAATTTCCTTGTGGTTCGAGTTCACTTCTGTAGCTCCATTGGGAACCTTGGAGGTGTCAAACTCTTCCATGAACCTATGGAAAGCTTGAAGTATAATAACAGAAGTCCCAATTCCTTGAAGAGTCACATCACGTACAGTGCATGAACTAAAATATACTGTGTGTGGGTTACGTTAACTGGGTGTTACCCTTCATGTTCCAGCCACTTTTTCATATTTTATATTATGTGAGTAAGCTCCTGGGTATGGGATGGGAGAGAATGAATAAATGTAAACGTTTACACTCCAAAAATCATATATTTATATAGAAAGACCTCTTTCTGAATTATGGAACTAACTCAAGCCCTGGCAATGAGAAAAAATGCCTGTTGTTAAACTTTTGAAGCTTATTTTAGCATGTAAATAAGGTGCCCATTGAGTTCCAGCACTCCAGAGTCTCTCTCTTAAGCGGTTCTATAGTGGGTAGCTTGCGTGAATTTTTTCCATGCCTGATAACTAATCTTGTTAAAAACAAATTCTTGTGTTTTCATCAGCATATCAGTCCTGATATCAAGGCAATGTCTAGAGTGTAGAAGGATAGGATTAAGGCTTATTTTGAGTGTTTGTGTATCAGAAGGTGAGTTAGATACAGCAGAGAGTGAATTTGTATATCGGGAGACTTAGATACAAAAGAAAATAATTGTGCCCAAATCTAAAACAAATCACTACACATTCTAATGTGTTTCTTGAGGGAAGACTGAAATTGTGACCTTGAGTGGTGGCCTTGACCTTTAGGTACCAATGCCAGATAGTCCCTACTACTAAAAAATAGAATCTTCTTCTTGCTCATTTTGTTCAGGTCTAAATGCCTGAGACATCACCATTCATGCCACTCATTTACTTCTCAGTTTCCTCAACAAGAATGACAAGTCTAATTTTATTATCCTTATTTTAGCAAAATACTCACTGTCATCTGTAAGGATAATATGATCAATTCCCTTGGCTGAGAATGCATTTCCTCAGTCATAATGTCCCCAAGGCTTCTAAATAAAATGGAAATTTAAACTTTACTTTTAGTAAAAAATCACTGTGTTGCATTTCTAAAAATAAGTTTTGTTCAGAAAGAGCTTTCTGTAATGCTAGAGGGAGGCATTCTAGCTGACGTTTATAAATAGTGGCAATAGAGTCTCCTAACTGATGTACAGTCAACAGCCTGGCTTTAACTCTAGTCATGGGTAAAATAAAGGAAAGGGGTGGATGATCTGAAGTCTAGTGAGAAATAGAAAAGAGCAGTGTTTGAAGGTCTAGGGGTCTTCTGGGCTAAACACAAATGCCTTCAGGGTCCAGATTAGCAATGCACATTTGTAAAGTAGCAGTGGATATAATGTAACAAGAAGTTTTAAGGACTATGTCACATCAAGCACAGACATCTTGGGGCTAGCATTGGCTCTGTGATTCTGTATCCAAATCTAGAGCAAAGAAAAGTGGTCTCACTAATTGCAATTTTCTCCTTCTTAGAGAACTAGAGAGAGAGAAGCACCCATATTATAAGGCTCAACCATTATGTGTTTTATTTTTTATCTGATGTAACGCATTGAGTCTTGCCGAGGCAAAGTCAAAAAGGTCCTGTAAGAACCTTCTCTATTTTCACCAAAGTATAAAGTTAATGAACAACTCAAGCCTGAGAGGCGGCCCCTAATTCATTAAAGAGATATTGACATCTCCTATTACGTTCTTGTCTAACTGGGCATCCCTTTCCATTTTTTTTCATACTATACATCAGAGAAATACATTCCATAATCATTCACAAAGAGCAGTGACTAATTATAGAACCCTGAGAGAATCATTTTTCCTAGCTGAACCTCAGTTTCCTTATCAGTAAAGTAAGCATAATGGTTTTCTTATAAGATTTATGTGAAGATAAAATTGTTAGATATAAAAGGGTTTTGAAAAGTAAAATAATTCCTAGTAAAGTAGCATTTATTTACATTATAATCATAAGAATATAAAAGATAAACTAAATCAGCCTCTTATTCAACTATATATGTGCTCTAATGTTATCTTCTTCTGTGATATAGAAATATACCATATAATTTTTTCCTCAAAAGAGTTGGCATATCTGTAAAACTTATCCTAGTTTGCCTGGGATTTTCCAGTTTTAAAAGCGGAAGTCTTGAATAATCCCACTATCCCCTTCGACCCAAATCTTGGGATAGTGGGAATAGTTGGTCACATTACCTGGAGAATTTGAATTGAAATGGAGCTGAGAACCCAGAAAACTAAAGCAGCTACAATTCACAGGAAAGAAGACCAGAAAGGAGAAGGCAGCACAGAGGAAGAACTCAAGAGATCTGAAGAAGGTCACTCTCAATTTTTGATCTGAGTATGGATTAAAATATGCATTTGAGGAAACTCCCTGAGGCCAAGGAAAGGACCAACTGAAAGGATTAGAGGGAATAGGATCTATCACTCACAAAGGCCAGGAGTAGTGCCTTTTTCCACCAGCCATACATATAATATCACATTTACAGAGCATTGGGTAAAGTAGTCAGAAGTATCTTGCCTTGGTAGTGGGGAATAAGTACTTCCAGACTAAACAATGCTGTGGTTCCAACCTAACAAGTTTAAAGAGGATGGCCTGAATATATCAAAGTGTTCACAAATAACTGCATTCCAGAATAAAGCTCAAGAAGATTTATAGGAACACAAAAATATGCAGGACCCAATGAGGTGAAATTCACAATAAATGTCATCCAATCAAAAATTATCAGACATGGAGGTGAAAGACATCAGCAACATGGCAGAATAGAAGTCCTCTCCTCCCACAGACACACCAAGTAAACACCTTCACGCTGATCAGTTTTCTCCAAGGGAAAGCCAGAATCCAGCTGAAAGACTGCTCCTCTACATCTCTTATGCTAGACGAGTGAAAAAATATCCAAATCAAAATGGGCACGAAAAGGAGAGACACTCACTAACTTCATCCTGAGTACAACACCTTATAATTGGGAAAGCAGACCCAATTCCTAGCTTCTTCCTCAGGGGTAAGGGGCTTGTACCACACATACAGTGATCAACTTTTACAGTCCCTACTCAAGGGCTTGCATTGTAACACACTGTGCTTGAGGAATGACAGGAACAGAGCATTGGAGGATTTCTTTCAAGCACAAAGAACAAAGAGGGGTTTTGAACCCTGTGAGACCCCAATCCTAGATGTTTTTTATTTAGAACTAATAGACAGGATTTGGCCACAGATTTTCGAACAGCACCTTGTTATTCTGTCCTCTAACAAGTCAATATTGAACTGAGGCAGCAAATAAAGAATGAACCTTTTTGAGCCTAAACGGTGAAGACAGCACTTCCCATACCATCTTCCCTCCCTAGCTTGCTCCAACAATAATTGCAGCCCTACCATCTCCTATGAAAAGAGACTGGAGTAAGAATGGGAGGGCTATTAACCCTCATACTTTCTTCTCTGGCTTTTGTTAACAGTAATTCTAAACTGGAAGGCTCCTCCTGCAAGGAAGATATAAAACAACTTGAGTGGGTACTTCCCAAACCTTTTTCCATAGCTTGCTCCAGCAGTAAATACAGATCTATGGATTCTCCCTGGAAGTACCTTCTGTGTGCATAGAGCACCCCAATTTTTATAGCCTTCACCCAATGGACTGGCTTCTAAATCACCTGGCTCTGGGAGTTGATGGAGTTCTGAACTCTCGAATCTCCTAGAACACAGAAAACAAAAGTGACTTTTAAATTTCCAAAGATTCAGAAATTACAACCTTCCCCAGGTTTAACATCAGCAGTCTGATAAAGAGTACAGGTATCTGCCTCAACCCTCTCATTGGCATAGGGCAGAATGAGTGGGAAATGAACTCTAGTTCTTAGCTTCTCTAAAAATGAAAGAAAGGGCAGAAACACACATCTAATACCCCAACCTCTTCAGGTGTACCCCAAGGGACTAGCTTCTATTCTTCCTTTCTCAAGGCAATAGTACAACTTCACACTCAATTTTGAGGGGACCACTAAGAACAAAGAAAGCAAGTTGGGCAGGAACAAAGAATTTAGAGGCACCCAGAATATCTGACCTGCTGAATGGGGAGAAACATCTGCTACATGAGAGCAGTCTAGATAAAAAAACAAAACAAAACAAAAAAAAACTACCTCTTTCAGTCTTGCTAATGTGCAGAAATCAGCACAGAGCATCAAGGAAAATGAAGAAACAGGAAACTATGTTCCAAATAAAGGAACAAGATAAATCTCCAGAAGCCAATGTTAATGAAATGAATACATGTAATTTACCTGGCAGAAAATTCAAAAGGATAGTCATAAAGATGCTCACTATGGTAAAAGAGTAATATGTGAGCAAATTGAGAACATCAACAAAGAGAAAAATTAAAGGTACCAAACAAATCATCTAGCTGAAGAATATATTAACTAAACTCAAAAATAGAGGAGTTCACCTGACTAGATCAAGAAGAAGAAAGGATTAGTGAACTTGAAGACAGGTCATTGGCAATTATCTAACCTGAGGAGAAAAAGGAATAAGAATGACGACAGTCTAAGAAACTTACGGGACACTGTTAAGCCAGATAATATACCCATTATTGATATACCATAAGGAGAGAAGAAAGAGAAAGTAATAAAAAACATGTTCAAAGAAATAATGGCAGAAAATTTCCCAAGTTAGGGAAGGGAAATAAAAATTTCAATCCATGAGATTTTTTGGTTAGAACTAATAAATTCAGTAAAGATGCAGGGTACCAAATCAATAAACAAAACCAGAAATATTTCTGTACACTAACAGCAAACTGCCTAAAAGCTACAAAAAAAATTTTTAAATACTTGAGAATAAATTTAACCAAGCACGTGAATGATTTCTACACTGAAAACTATAAAACACTGATGAAAGAAATCAAAGATACAAATAAATGAAAAGATATCCATATTCATGGACTGGAAGCATTAATATTGTTAAAAAAAAAAGTCCATACTGCTCATGAGATCTACAGATTCATTGCAATCTTCATCAAAATTTCATAGAAATAGGGTAAAAAATTATAAAACTCATATGGAACCACAAAATAGCTAAAGAAGTCTTGAGCAAAATGAACAAAGCTAGAGGTATCACACCCCAGATTTCAAAATATGATGTTATTATAATCAATAGTTTGATATTGTCATGAAAACAGACACATCAACCAATTGCTGAGAATAGAAAACCCAAATATTAATATTTAAAGGCAGTTGATTTTCAACAAAGGTGCCAACAACACACAATGTGGGAAGGACAGTATCTTCAGTAAATTGGGAAAGCCAGATATCCATCCTCAGAGGAATAAAATTGAACTTTTATTTTACACCTTATACCAAAATTAACGAAAATGGATAAAAGACTTAAATATAAGACCCGAAACTGTAAAGCTCCCAAAGGAAAACATAGGGGAAAAGCTCCACAACATTGGTACAGGCAATGATTTCTTATGGAGAATTCTTGGTAGAATAGTGATGAATATCAACAGTTCATTTGTCTGATGAATTTCAACAGTTCATAGAGGTCATGCTGTGCTTGGAAGTAATCACCACTGCCCTTTAGAAACTACATAAATGTGACCAAGAATACCATATGAAACATGTCTGTACTCATTAGAGGTGGAGTCTAATCACACAGCTGGTCTCAGGGTAGCAGCAATATAGGTGGTGGTGCGACACAGGCTCTACAATTGAGTGTGTGGCTCCAAGGAGAACATGGTCCTGAGCTGGCCCACAGCAGAAGGAGCCAATATGCATGCTAAGGCTCAAAGACCAGTTTTTATTCAAAGAAAGTAAATCTGGGAGAGAAAAGAATTCATAACCATATCAATGAAGAAAACCTTTATGAGCTGAACCTACTTAGCAAAGAGAATAGACTTAATGGATGGAAGTGGATGTTTGTATGCATTTTGCAGGAAGAAGTGTAAGGATGTACATGGGGTTAGGCAGGGGGGGTGGTCTGTTAATTGTTTTTCAGGATTAGTTTAATCTCTACATTTCCAAGGGGTAGACCAGAACCTCCTGTCCTTTTGTTTAAAGAAACAAAGGGTTGGTAAGAGTTAAAGCCAAGATTCTCACTTAGGTCCAAACTTTCCAACATATCTAGCTTCCTTCTTACTAATTGTAATATGATTGTGATGTATGGCTAGATGTAGAAGCCATCCTAAAAGTGATAGACCCACTTCCTGTACCATCAGTACAGAAAAAATAAATCAGTATCTGCTCTTAACTTTGGAGCATCTGTCCCACTTACCGACTCCCAGGAGAGAATATCAGTCCTCATGCCATTGTATGACCTTTCCACTTAGGGATTATAGAGTTTCTGCTCCAAAGGCTGCTTTAAGCAATGCAGAGGGCTCTAGTCAATGGAATCCTTATTTTTGGCAATGCTGCATTCTCTCCATTCTAAAAATAGTCCCTGATAGTTTTCATCATCTAAAAGCCCATTGAGTAAATGCACAAAAGTGTACATCTTCAAAATTATAGGATCTGACTAGGAAATTGTAACACAGGTATAAAATTCCAGGGATTGAAGATAAATGGCTTGCACAGTATTTTTAGCTCTCTGGACATAAACAGCTATATATATATCCATGGCACAGTAAAATATTAGAAAAAAAATGGGGGACCTTGAACTATCCCTCCAGCAGGAAAGCAAGTCCTCTCATTGGTTTTTAGTCACATTGGTAAGGGACATTTGTGCATTTTAATGTTAAAGGACCCATGATCTGGGTGGATGGTTTCCCAAGCTTTTCTCTGTGTCATTTACATAAACTTGTCTATTGCTCTAGTTAAGAAAGAAGGAAGGAAAAACACTCATTTTCCCTATTGTTAAGTTAGTAGAGTTTCCCAAAACAGCAAGAATGTCAAGGGATATAAGTAATCCCTCTTCTTTAGCAAACCCACTTTGATCTTCATCATCTTTGTTGTCACTGTTGTCTTCCTTAAAGTAACATTTATATTGACTGCTAGAACTCAAGGGCCACTGTGCACTTTCACCTCACTCCAGATACTCTTTCTACTCAATAGCAGACGACAAAGATGTGAAGGGTTTCATAAACTCTCCACCTTCATACTAACCTCATAACTGCCACACTTCCCTTAGTTCTCTGGGGCTGCCTGCCAGACCCCACTTCCATACCGGACATCGTAACTTCCACTGCAACTGCGGACACTTGTTGGTTACATTGAGCACACTAAATCTTCACAGTCCCTGCTAAAACAGTACTGTAAGCAATGTTCTTCTCTTACATCTTCCCACTTGTTCCTCAGGGAGATGGACCATCATCACTTGCTATTAGATCAGCTCAAAATGGGACAGACATATTTTAGGAAGCATGGTCACTGTACCATATTAGACTACAAGTGTATATATCCTACCTCACCCCTTCCAGAGAGAACGTGGCAACCCACAAACCCTCCAGAGCTGCATCTGCTTTCATCTCTGTACTTCTGAGAACACATCTGATATCTGTCCCTGTTTTGCTCTGGGGAAGTAGGTGGATAGATGTGGAGCTGTTTGAAATTCTTGAGGTTTAGGTATTCTACTTTTGATAGCTTATAGAGATTAAATCCAGAACTTTATCATTAGTCATTATTCATCAATCCCTTTGTAACCTTAGCTTTTTCATTTGCAAAAGTCTACCCTATGCAAAAACTGATTTTGTATGCCTATTTCTCACTTGCCAGGATTTCAGTTCCAACATACTTGAAATTCAGGACATTCCTATTGGGATCATACTTTTAAATATTTTAAAAATCTTTTCCATCACAACCTCTAAATTACCATCTTTGAGACCTGGGAATATGGGAGTCAGACATTAACGTTTCCAAATGAAGTAGTTAGAAAGAAGTGCACTAAATGTTTGCATGGAGAAGTACATGCATTGAAATTTATCTTAGAGCTTACATATTTCTACAAAGGTATAAAAAGGATTTACAGTTTTACCTTGAAACAGAGGGGAAAGCTCACAAAGTTTCTAGTTGGTAATGTGTGAAAAATGAAAAATAATTAGATAATAATTAGCATGTCTAATTTTATAAGATATGTCACTGAAATTCTTTTAGATAAATGGGTACTTATTAGTATTACTTTTGCATTTTAGTGGGCAACAAATGAAAGGGTGTTATTAACTTATCTAGGACCATTCTGGTTGTTTATTGCCATGTAACAAATCACCCCTAGACTTAGTGGTTTCAAACATCAGTGGTCATGTTATTGTCTGTCATGGTTTTGGGGATTAGAAAATTAGGAGGGCCTAGACTGAGCAGTTCTGGCTCAGGGTCTCTCATGAAGCTGTTGTCAGATGGTGGCTGGAGCTAGAACAGTGGTGAGTTAGAACTTCAGGGGCTGGCCAAGCTTCTCCTCTCATCACGTAGTCTCAGAGGATCTCCATTTTGTCTGTTCGTGTGTGTAAATTTGGACCTTCCTCCGATCCCTGGTGACCTCAGAGCAGCTGGTCTCTTAAATGGCAGCTCAGGGCTCTGTTATGAAAGCATTGGTGAGCAGGGCACAAGCCTTTTATGAACTAGTCTCAGTCATACTACCATAGTCACATGGCTTCCAAGATTGATAGGGAGGGTTGTTTAGACCCTACCTCTCAATGAGAGGAAGGACAAATCATTTGAGGGTAGGTTCTAAAACCTCTACATTCTGGCCATGAATTATTTACATTATTCCCATATTCAAAATATAGTCAACTCCCTTCTAAGAGTTCCCACAAATGTGATCTCATCACAGTATCAGACTCAGGCTTGAGGTCCAGGATCTCATTACAGATGTACATGAGGTTCTCTGGGTTAGTTTCCTTGGATACATCTCCTCAGGTGTAGTTCCTCTCAATTAAGGTATATGAACAAAAATGAAAATTTACCTACTCACAGTTAGCCATTCCACAACGTGTGCATATTTCAAAACGCCATGTTGTATATCATGAATATATATCATTTTTATCAATTAAAAAATTAAAAGTTATTGGAATAAATGCTATAGGCACCACTGTTCAAAAAGGGGGGGGGAAACGAGAGGCACAAACATCTCTGATACATAGCAATTTTTAAGCCCAGACATCCTTCCAGTTCCTTGATTAGAGAATCAGTCCCAGGGAGCAGTGTTAGCTCCTAGAGTCCTTGGTTCTATCACTTGAGTCATCTTTCCTTTCCCTGAAAATGGAGGCTGTGCGAGATTGTTTCCTGCCTGTAGAAATTTAAGGATCCAAATGCGTTTTTCTAGTTTGTACTGTCTTTGTTTCATTCTGCCTGTCCTGATACAATTACTTTAAAAATTATGTGGGCTTTTTATGTACCAATTTATAATTTATTCCATTACACAGATACCAAACCCACAAATCTTTTAGAGATAAACTATTTTCTACTTTGACTTCCCTGTGAGACTTCTACAGAATGACCCTCATAAATTCTTATTGACCATGTTGTTTAACAGGGTCTCTCAGTCATGCTCTTAAAATCTTTTGAAGTCTTTTAATATTTGCTGAGGTCTTTAAAAGAAATCTTATAGGCCCACCCTGAAGACCTGGAATGAGAAATGATTTTATTTTAAAACCAAGCAAGCCCTGAAACCTATATCTTTCCTCCAAATTTTGCTTGAAAACTGAGTAATTCCTTTTTGAAGTTCATATCTATATCTGTACTTTATCATACACAGCTAAAAGAAACATACACAGCTAAAAGAAAAGAGCTTACACTTCCAAAATCTCCTTAGCAAGAGCCATCAGTTCATGAGATAAGTTTTCTGTTTTCAATATTACCACAAATTAAGAACTTTACTAAACATTCTGTCACCACATGAAATTAATCTCCTTTCACCCAGCTTCAAATAACATTTTCTTCATTTGCTTTTAGCCCTCATTAACAACTTCCTTGAGGCTCATCCAGCTTCCAGTAACAATCTCCAAGTCCACTCAGCTTCTGCCCATCACTTGGGCTGAAAGCCAACATCAGCAGTTTTAGGTCTGTGTTATAGATGCATTCTACTTCCAGATGCAAAATTTTGTTCTGGGTATCTGCTGATATGCATGGAAAATTAACTCAACACTTAATGACTGAATACAACCATCATTTTGTTATATTTCACCATTTCTGTCAGCCAGTAATTCCAGAAGGGCATGTCAGGACAGCTCTGCCTTGCTGTGTTCTGTGTAGTTTCAGCTGGACAGGGGTTGGAGCTCCTGCCAGCCCACTGGGACTCTCTCCTCATGGTGTCTTGGGGCTTGTCCATGCAATCTCTTTACCTGGGATAGTTTAGATATTCTCAAAATATGGCATCCACAGGCTCTTGTACAGTGTTCCAGTGAACACTGTGAATAGCTTCCAGTGAATATTCCAGTGAATAGCTTCATTTCCTTTTATGACGTAGCCTCAGAAGTCACCTACTAGCATTATATCCATTTTAGTCATAAGCCCTCCCAAATTCAAGGAGAAGGAATATAGATCTTGTCTCTCAATGAATTTGGGTCTATGCTTTAAAAATGCCTCAATAACTTTGACTTATTTTAAATCATACTTTCTTAATAGGATCTTAAGTTTCTCAACCATGAAGTCTTCTGCAAAGATTTTTTAGGAATCCAATTCTCATCTTGGGATTAAAGTACTATAGGATCAATTTTAATAGCTTTATCATGGACTTCTAAGTACCAGATAACATGGCACTAAGGTATCTTAACTATTTCCTTTGTGGCTTCCCTGCTCTCTTGAAACAAAAGTTTAGATCAGACTCAAATGATCCAACTTACCTGTACAGGAAGACTTTTCCCTGTTCTGCTCAGTTAGTTCCTGTTTCTGACCATTGCCTATTAAAACAGGGGCTATTTAAAATCAATGACATTAAATGATATGACCTTTGAGTGAGCAACCCTTACCTTCTGCTCTGAAAAGTTTTTCCATTACACAATTGACTTCTTTGCCTCATAAAGGACCTAAAATTGAAGACATTTCATTATGTTACTCAGCCAAATGTCTCATTGGAGTCATATGTTCATCATAACAAGTGAGAGGGGAAACTGTGGCTGTTTAATATTAACAGACTATAAACACAATCCTGAGGACTATGAAACTTCCCATGATCTTGGTCTTATCTCTACCAAAGGGAATATACAACATCAACATGCAAATACAAACCTAGTGTTTGTAACAACACTGGGTTATGAAGATAAAATTTTTGTTTTTTGCTCTAATCATTCTTATTTCAAAAGGCTGAACAGAATTTCATGTTTTGATATGAAAACAAAGCCCCTATGTAGTTGAAGTACTGATTAGTCCTTAACCACCTTGGTACGAGCGTCAACTATTGTCAACAGCCACAGAGGAATGCGCACAGCCGAGCCTCGACTTTAGCCCACAGCCAAAAGCTTTTACATTTACAGCTTTTATCTCTGCAGTTGCAGTGTGTATATTCAGCTAATAAGTTACTATGAATCTGTGACCTTTTAACAAGTCCTTAGTAGGAGTTATTATAGTTATTTTCCTAAAGCTACCTGTAGAGTAAAACAAGCTTTCAGTGCTTTAAAGCTTTCCTCATCGCACGAGAGCAAAACGGATTCGTTGTCAATGCACAGCACAAACTATCGTGCGGACTATGAGAGCCGGCTGTGGGCAAGGTTTCAGGGCCGGTGAGCGCCCTACCGAAGTGGTTAAGAACAATCTTGAAATGATGTGTCATTACATAAAACTCTTGGGTTATATGTACATTGCAACTTAATTTCACTGCCCATCATCATTCATCCTAGAGTACAAATTTAAAAGGAAGGTCCTTGACTTTTTAAGAAGCACACACTTCTTTTTCTGGTTGATAACCTAATATGATTAAGGGATGACTGAACTCTTCCATGACTCTGTCATTCTCTCACATTCTCTAAAATAAGAAAAATCTAGGTAGAGTCAGAGGAACTGGCATTTTGGACAATCTTTATTTTTATCATTCCAAAGTTATCTGAGTCTAAAATCTCTTAGTTCACACGATCTATGACATTGTATAGGTTAGTCTCTGATCTCAATATTTTATATATCAAACAGAAGGCATTGATGAATAATAGTTATAATTACATAAAAGATAAAGAAAATACATTGCTATTACCAGTTATTTTTCTTAAGTCTTCTGGCCTAATTTGTTAACCATTGCACTCTCTTGTCTCTAGTATCTACCCAAAGATTAGGTTAACAGAGCACTCCAGGTACACTAAAATATGTCTGTGAGAAGAGATAAATTTCTTTCTGGAAAATGAGGAGAGAACTGATAAGATAGCAGGTGTTCATTGTCTTCTTCCACAATTTAAGAAGGAATCAATATGTTCAGGCCCTGACCTGGTTGATTTGGTTCATTTATTCAACAAACATTACTCAGTAAAAGTCATGTGTCATGTGAAGAGGACCTTCTATATGTGCCCACCCTGGTTTTTAACAAGTGCAAAGATCTCATTAAACAAGCTTTGAATCTTGATTGTCTTTCAGAAAGTCCTAAAAGAAAAACCCATGAAGAATTGCTGTCTTTAATTTCAAGAATCGAAACTCTAATGCAATTAGTTTACATAGCAAAATCTGATTTAAAAGGAAAAAAAAAAAAACTTTCTGTTGAATATTCTTTTGCATTTCTAGATACCTCCATAGCTTTCCACCATCTTCCTTAATAATCTTCAATACTATTTACGTATGTCAAGGAAATTGCTTAGGGCACTTGTTTGGAAATCTTACAATTAACTTGAGCCTTCAAGAGCTTCAATTAAAGTGATAATTTTATTTATTACTAGATAATGCCATCCCTAAAAACATAACATTTGTATGTAAAAATGTATACATATATGTCTGTTCATCTGTATGTTTCATACTAAATAATTTCAATATTAGATTTGTCTACTGATTCTCACAAGGAATTGGGAAGAATATAAAGTATATATCCTTACTTTAGAAATTAAGATATACCTAGTTTTACCTATTTAGAAAATATACAAATCAGGGTTATATCATAGAAGCAGAACTGGTATGATTATATGGATCGTACAATTTATTTTAGAGTTTAGGCCGCATGCTATTGGGCAGCTGTTGGAGCTGTGTCAGTTGTTGAGACTGACTGGTCAGCCGGACTGTAAGTCAGAAATGGAAACTGGATGTGGATGAGAATAAGGATAAACTGGAACTTATAAGTTCTAATTTTTCCTTACAGGTTCTAATTTACCTATGTGTCTTGGCCTATCTTTGTATCTGTCTCTTGATACACCCAACCTCAATGCCATGTATCTATAGGAAAAGCCAGTACCTTCATCATGTAGTTGCATATACACTTGTACATGAGCCAAATTACTTTGCACCCTGCACCAACCTTCAGAGTTGCTTCATTTCCATGTTTTGAATCTCTTGCATAATATTTCTGTGACCTATGCAAACCCAGAATTATTCAGGGAAGTTCTAAAGAATGTAGTTTATTTAGCTTAGTTAAGTTGGCCAAGTACAGAGCCACCAAAGAAAGATATATGGTAGAATTTAAGTTTCTGGACAAATCTTTTCCCACTATATCTGCTAAGGCTAATGAGCTGATGTCCAGTATTGGCCACAGAGGAAGCAGAGCTCAGAAGACAGACCACAAGAAATAAAAGATCCAATCCACTTGAGATGCAATAACATCTGTAGTGATAGGATAAGGTTAACCACCCTGGTTTAACAAGTAGGAAGAAAGAATCTTGTAATTTGGTTTTATGTACCAGGCACATTTCAGTAGAAAATTAATCTTTGCTTTGGCCTTTACTACCTTTCATCATTTATGCTATTTTTTCATTAAACTACTCTTTAGGCAGTGCTTAGTAAGTAAATATAATCATGAAAATAGTGGTAAAGATTAATCAACAAATTGTCATCATTTTTTGCTTCAGTAAAAATAATTACATTATTGCGTTAAGCCAATGGACCCCTGACCCTGTGAAAAGCCAGTGCTTAGCCAGGGAATAAGGTATTATTAAATATTCAGGGACTTTGATCCCCTACATTTAAGATTTATCTAGCTAATTAGCAAGACTTAGTAGAGAATAAATCTAAGTCGTTAGGAAACAATACATTATAAAATGTTCTCTTTTGTTCATTTCTGAGATACAATTTTTCCTGGTTTTTCTCTGTCTCTCACTTTATGGGGACCCAGGCCTTAGAAGCCATAGTCAAGTGTAAAGAGTGTACGTTATTAATACATTGCCTCCTGGCTGCAGTACGTGGTGTCTAGAGGAGCTACACAAGACACCATGTCCTGGGGGGGAAACAGTCAGGAGATTCTTCTAGATGAGTCCAAGGGGCTAGCGAGAAAGAGAATTCAGGTTTACAGAGAAAACTAGGGAGGGTCAGAGCAGATGAAGAAATGGGAATGAAGGCGGAAGTGAAAGGCGTGTCTTGCAACCTTCCAACAAGCAGGCTTCATTTTCCACTGTGGCCAAGGAGAACCCCTGTGTCGTGAACTTCTGGGAGAACAAGTTGGGCTCATGAAAGAAATGAGACCAGCGGGACCTAGGGCTATCCCAAATACAAACGGTGGCAACATCATACAGAGCCTACAGCCTACTTCAGTAGAGAAAGAACTAGAGCCAAATCTTGTACGGACTAAAAAGGAAAGGTCAAAGCCTTGGAGCTTCCTCCAGTGCACAGCTAAGCTGTCAGGCCTGTCCCAGATGTACCTACTATGACCATGTATAGTCCATCCTTCCCCACTGCTATCATGCTAAGATTGATTTGCTAAAATTATACAGTATTTGATCAACACAGAATATGATCTCTTTAGTATTTTTCCCAGGATGTCTAATGCTACTTAATCAGAGAACAAATCAGCAGGGCTGCTAAACAGGAGGTATTTTCCTGGTCTCATGGAGAAGCAGCTGATGTGAATGAATAAGAGGCTGAGCACCTGGGCCAGTAGCTGGGGTAATATTTGCTTTCAAAATAATGGTTGCTACTTTATCATTTTTTTAACAATAGACTTGTTTTCCCCTTTTCTCAGCTTATTTTCTTTTCTCTTGGAGGGGGAAAAAAGAGCATGTGCAAAAAACTGTTGGAATATTATATCAGAGCCCCTAGAGAATCTCATGAAAGAAGAAAATGTGGAAAATAAGAGTTCTAGAAAAAAAATTTCTTTTGAGGAATAAAAATAATGTACCCTAAAGTCACCCAAAGATGTCATGGGAATGTCATCTTATTCACTCACTGCTAGAATTCAGACATGGCTGAATTGGCACATGGACTGACCTGAGTCCATTTGCAAAGATATTGAAAACTTAAGAGAATTCATCCCAAGAGAAGAATGATAAGCTGACCCAGGTTTGTTTCTGTGATTGTTGCAGACGGCAGTGATAGGTTCAGTGTGATAGATATTACTTGAATTTTCTCTCACTTTCTTTAAAGCCTTTTTGCCTATTTACTAGGGAAAGAGAAAGGTAGAATTAAAAATTAAAAAGCTATTTTAATCAATTCCATAGTGTTTTAGGACTTCTTTATTTCCATGTGACACAGAAGAGTTTGACAGACTGACCTCCCTTTTTTGTCACAGATCCCCCAACAATGTAGTGTCATGTATTCTTCAGTTTTTCAGGGACTGTACCAGGCAGAGGGTGGTGTCCACAAGAGCCATAGCCAGCTTACTAGAAGCAGATTTGTTTGTGAATGCCTGAAAGATTCTCCCTGATGATACCTCAAAATACTTGACTTTGAGGAGAGAGAAATATTTTCAAAGGGCATGGGTATCTTGTTTCAGAAAGTATGTTGAAAATTATATATAAAACAAACAAGATAACTCTGCAATGTGAACAAAAGACAGCCCAGCAATGCAGAAATGCGAACAAGTGCAGACAAAAAATATCCCCAGTAAAAGCCTACTCTTGCAAGCCAAAAGGACCAGGAAAGGAGCAACACATGAAGAGAGAAAGCTTTTAGGTAATAACTGTTTTACTCCAGACAAACCTCACAGATAAAACTAAGGTCCCATCTAGTCTAGCAGCAAAAGTAGAGTGGGGAGCTAGGACTTTCATCACTACCAAGAAGTAATGAGGTCTTCTCCGTGGTGGCCATGTGAGGAACATTAATGAACTACCTGTGCCTGTCCTAGCCAGGGGGGTATCAGCAGAGCCCCAGTGGGCAGCCAGAACTGCCACCTCCACCCAGCAGTAATGAGGAGTTCCTTCCCCCTGGGTACCAGTGGAGGCTGAGTAGGAAACATAGACTTAAACCCTATCTAGAAGTAGCAAGGTGGTGCATGTATTTCCCTCCTTGAACAGCATGAGAAGAGGCCTGCTGAAACATAAGAGTTAAACAAGATCCAGAGTTACATAATACCTAAATGTCCATGTTTCAATTGAAAATGATTCCTCATACAAGGGATCAGGAGAATTTCAAGTGGAATAAGAAAAGACAATCAACAGACACCAATGCCAAGATATTACCTGACAAGGATTTTAAAGCAGCCATTATAAAAATGCTTCAATGAGCAATTACAAACATGGTTGAAGTAAATAAAATAGAAAGTCTCAGCAAAGAAATAGAAGATATAAAGAAGAACCAAATGAAACATTTTAGAACTAAAAAATAATAAGCTCAATGGGATGGACTCATCGTGATAATGAAAGGGTCAGAGGAACAAATCAGTGAACTTGAAAACAGAACAATACAAATTACCCAAACAGAACAACAGAGGGAAGATAGACTACAAAATCATTAAGAAGTCCAGAATGTTTTTTTTTTTTTTTGTAGAATTCCATTCTTATGCTTAAGATATCTTCTGGTAAGTAAATTCATTTAAAAAAAGGAAAAATAAAGTGCATATCAGACTTCAGAAGAAGGGTCCAGAGAAGCTGCCTGAATCAATGGTTTCAAAGAACAGTACTAGAGAGAGTCAACCGTGAGAAGACCAGATAAGAGTCTGAGATTCTAAAACACCTGCTTTCAGTTGGCTTAGTTTTTTCGTCCATGCAATATGAGATGAAAAGAAAAAAGTCTATATATAAGTAATTTATATTTCCAATAGTTAAAATCATCTTGTACTCTCTAGCTTTAAGGGACATGGCAAGAAACCAAAGCCATCTTTGCTAGCATTCCATTTGAAGTATGAATAATCTCCATTTCCATCTCCTTGAGCTACTTTGTATTATTCACATCTATGCTTCATGCTGTTTTCTATCAATTCCTTTTGCATAATTGATCAAGAACTAAAATTACCTGGGTTTGTTATTGGCAAAGGAGATGTTAATAGTTTTGTGTATGTCTAACTTTTTTACTCTCTAGCACAGCCTTGTAAATCCTCCACTTAACATGAAGACCATAGGAAAAAGCCTTTAAATGAATGATGGCTGGTGAGGTTCTTTGAATACCATAAACATATATTTTTGGTTTTTATTTTCAAACAGTCATCACGGTTATAGTTAAGTCTAAAGGTTTCATTTCTCATAATTGACTGAATTCTTTGAGGTCAGGTTTTGACATTGTAAGTAATGTAGGATAGCATTCAATGAGTGTTTGTTGAATTGAATTGAAAATCATGTTAAGACTCTACAATATCTTTACAAACAATGTCTTCTTTTTGTTCTGAAGGAGGAAGTTTGGGTTATTTTCTAGGATTTTTTTCAGGGGAACAGTGGTGGAACCATAAGCTCTGAGACTAGACCTAATTAAAAGCATCTCATTAGGTGGTCCTACCCTTTAGATGAGAACTCAGAAATCTATTCTACAAAGCTGTTAGAGTAAATATAGGTTTTTATAATCCACCATCCTAGTTCTACTTAGAACTTTGAAGTGACTGTAAATATAGTTAGTTAATTATGTTATTTCATTTCTATTTCATTTCTACTGTAGTTAGCTTATGTTGTTGCCATAGTTAATTTACATTTAAGTGCATTATAACTTGAAAAAAATCTAGCAATCATTTAAAGATTACCAGTTGGCTATTGTATCATGAGTTTAAACACAAATTGATAGGAATATGAATTTGCTGCACAGGGGAAAAAAACACCCTTTATGCTGGCAATTTCCTCTAGTCGTTACTTTCATGCCTGAAAACTAGAATAGACAACTCATTTTCTGGCATTTGCAACAAAATATATAAGAAGAACTCCTATAAACAGCATTCTTCTATTGCTGACAAGAAAACTCTGCCTTTTATTCATACTGAAAACCAAAGTCACCAGAGGGAGAAGTTGATGTTTCTGGCAGGTGAAGGGAATGTCAGTTTTAGGACTTAGCGAAGCCTGGTTTTCACATCTCACACAGCCTCCAGCACTTTCTAAAGCAACGTCTTCGGGTGAGACTCCAATCTTGACATGAAATCTGCTCCTCTAATTTAGATCCTTCTGAGGAACAATGCTCTATCATGAGAAGTTTATTTTCATATATTAAAAAATAAAATATTATATTTAAGAGATCTCTAGAGTCTACAATATTCCTAAAGGTCCTTGAGATAATGCCATTTTAAGTCCATAGCATAGTACATTGCCACTACAAATTCACACTCAATACGCTTCATACATTACAAAATTGATTCTCACAAAAGCAAAATAGCTACACACATGATTCAAATTTTTATTACTCCATCTATCAGATGATTGTTCAGCATGCTAACTATAATGTAACAATTATAAGAGGTTATAGCAGTTTACATTACAATCATTAGCAGTGTTACAATGTTAGCAGTGTTATAGTTCAAGTTAAGCTCATCTTTATAAAAACTGCATGCTTCATAAGAACATAGAATTGACTAGAACTGTTACTTTTAATGGGAATATGATGAAAATTTGAAGTTAAGTATCATCTAGTACAATATTATTACCATTAATGAAATCTAGTTCAATGTAACAACAAATAAATGCAAAACAAAACAGACCAAAAAACCTCAGGGACAGCCCACAGTTCTCTAACTTTCTAGTAGCACATTCAGAGGGTAAAATTTACGACTTGTATGCTCAAGAGGATAAAACTGTGTTCCATGATTTCATAGTTATTCCTAATATTTACTTAAGATTCAGTTTTTGTTTTGAACTAGAGGGAAATGTGTATAACCATAACAGCTAATGTCAGGAAATAAACCAATCCCTGAAATATTATACCACAGCTTTTATAGTGTGGTATTTACTCTTAATTGACAGTCTGACAAAATACTGAAAAAATCTGAATTGTCTGTAAAGGAGAGGTCAAATTGCTGCTTATTATTATTATTATTTTAATGCTAAGGAATGCCAGAACTGATATGCCCTTTTGGAGATTAGTAGCCCATCCCAAAGCATGAGGTAGCATCACAGCTAAATATCTACCCTACTTTTTAAAGTGGATATTCCGATAAATTCTTTATTATTCCAAGGAGATATTCGGCAGCTTATAAATCTAGGAAATTATTTCACTAAATCAAGAAACCGAGGCCTAAGCAAAAGTCCTTTTTTATTGTTATTCAGTATAAAAAAGAGAAAGCTCTGACACAGAGACTGTGAGCAAAAGTTGGCTCTTCTGTCTCCAAAGGAAAATGAACACATGAAATATATTTTAAAGTGTAGCTGAAGGAAATATCTCCTGAGGCCAGGGCTGTTCCCTCTTTTGTTGGACCAACCTACCTTCCATGTCCAATCAGTTTTTCTCCTTCAAACTTTGATCATTAGCAACAGAATCACCAAACTAAGTGATCTAGTTCAGGATAGAAGGACCGTCTCTACACAAATACTTGTGTAAATACTGTTCTTTCTTAGCATATATCTTTGGAATATATTCGTATTTTCTTCTTACACAATTTGAGGGATTTCAATTGATATTTTTTCCATTATCAAAATTAGCAGCATATTCTTTTGCCCTAAACTTCCCTCCAGAAGTTTAAACAGGAACTTCCAGCCTATTGTCATAGCATTTAAAATCTTTCTATTTCAAAATATTGCAGTTTTTTTCTTTTAAAGTAAAATTTATATACATTGGAGTGAACCTGTCTTATAGACCAGAACAGAATAGAGAACCCAGAAATAAAACCATCTACCTACAGCCAACTGATCTTTGACAAAGCAGACAACAACATACACTAGGGGGAAAAGCCCTATTCAATAAATGGTGCTGGGAAAATTGGATAGCCACATGCAGAAGAATGAAACAGGACCTCTACATCTCACCACTCACAAAAATTAATTGAAGATAGATAAAATACTTAAATAGAAGGCATGAAACCATTAGAATTCTAGAAGAAAATGTAGGGAAAACTCTTTTGAATATCAGTCTAAGCAAAGAATTTATGACTAAGACCCCAATGGCAACTATAGCAACAACAGAAATAAATAAATGGGACTTGATTAAATTAAAAAGGTTCTGCACAGCTAAGCAAATAATTAACAGAGCAAATAGAGAACCTACAGAATGGGAGAAAATATTTGCAAACTACACATTCGGTAAAGGGCTAATATCCAGAATCTACACAGAATTCAAACAAATCAGCAAGAAAAAACAAACAACCCCACTAGAAATTGGGCAAAAGACATGAATAGAAGTTTTTCAAAAGAAGATAAATGGCCAAGAAACATGAAGAAATGCTCAACATCACTAATCATTAGGGGAATGCACATTGAAATCACAATAAGATACTACTTTACCCCAGTTAGAATGGCTTTTATTAAAAAGTCCAAACACAATAGATGCTGGCATGGATGCAGAGAGACAGAAATACTTATACACTGTTGGTGAGACTGCAAATTAGTACAACCCCTAGGGAAAACAGTATGGAGATTCCTCAAATATCTAAATGTAGACTTACCATTTCAATCCAGCAATCTCACTACTGGGTATCTATCCAAAAGAAAAGAAGTCATCAAAAAAACCCACCTATATTTGAATGTTTATTGCAGCACAATTCACAATTGCAAAGATGAGAGATCCACCCAAGTGCCCATTAATTCATGAGTGGATTAACAAAATGTAGCGTGTGTGTGTGTATGTGTATATGTGTGTGTATATATACATATATATGTATATATACATATATGTATATATATATACTTGTATATATATACACTTGTGTACTTGTGTGTCCATCAGTTAGTTCCAATTTATTAGAGATACATGTGGTGTTTGTGTTTCCATTCCTGAGATACTTTGCTTAGGATAATGGTTTCCAATCCTTTCTAAAGTGCTGCAAAGGGAATTAATTCATCCTTTCTTTATGGCTGAGTAGTACTCCATGGTGTGTGTGTGTATACACATATATATATGTGTGTGTGTATATATATGTATATGTATATATGTATATGTATATACACACATACATATATATACACACACATATATATGTGTGTATGTATATATATGTATGTGTGTATATACATATACATATATGTGTATACATATACACACATATATATGTGTGTGTGTATATATATGTATGTGTGTATATACATATACATATATATACACACACACATATATATGTGTATATACACACACACACCATGGAGTACTACTCAGCCATAAAGAAAGGATGAATTAATTCCCTTTGCAGCACTTTAGAAAGGATTGGAAACCATTATCCTAAGCAAAGTATCTCAGGAATGGAAACACAAACACCACATGTATCTCTAATAAATTGGAACTAACTGATGGACACACAAGTACA
>VBSM01002121.1:6246890-6291328 GCA_008086735.1 Cheirogaleus medius | reverse complement strand
ACACCACATGTATCTCTAATAAATTGGAACTAACTGATGGACACACAAGTACACTGAGGTAAGTAAAGTCATTGAAAATCAAGCAGGGGGGAGGAGGAGAGGGGAAAACCCCACCTAATGGGTATAATGAACACTATTCAGGTGATGAGCACATTTCTAGCCTTGATTCAAGTCACGTAACAAAACATTTGTACCTCCTTAGTATTTTGAAATAAAAAGATATGATTGAAAAAAAAAGAAATGCACATGCACATGTCTGAAGTATACAAATCTAGGAATTTTGAAAATAGTATACAGCTGCATAACTCATACCCCTGTCAAAATATAGAACATTCCAATTACCTCAAAAAATTCTCTCATATTCTTCCCATCTAATTTCTCCCCACCAGAAGCAACCACTTTTCTGATTTGTTTCACCATAGTCTAGCTTTACTTGTCCTAGGCTTTCATATAAATGGAGTAACACAGGATGTTGTATTTATGTCTAACTTCTTTCCCTTAGCATAATGTTTGAGATATTTCCATGTTGCTGTGTTTATTTGTTAGTGGGTAGTATTTCATTATTTGATTATTTTATTGTTGATATTTACATGGTGTCCAGTCTTATTGCTGCCATGAACATTCTTATACAAGTATTTATTAATACATGGATATTTTTGTATTTTTCTTAGGTAAATGCCTAAGAGTAGAATTGTTGGGTCAAACTATTTTCCAAATTTCTTTTATCATTATATGAGAGTTTTAGTTGTTCTCCAATCTTACCAAAGTTTGGTACTGACAGCCTTTTTAATCTTAGCCAATCTGGTGCAATCGAAATGGGGTCTCATATGGCTTTGATATCTGATTTCTTGAAAATTAATCATGGTAAGCACACTTGCATATGCTTATTGCATCATTCTTTCCTATCCATCTGTCTAGACCCTTTATATATTGTTAAAATTATTTTCTATTCAATTGTAGAAATTATTTGCATTATCTGAATAAAATGTATCAGATTCTCAAAGTTATATTTTGGTGAGTGGAAGCTTAAATTTTGATTCAGCATACCTTACCATTATTCTTTTTTCTAGAGTTACCATTTTCAGTGCTCTGCCTAAGAAATGTTTTCTCACCCCAGGTACAAAGATATTCTCATGTTTTCTTCTAGAAGCTATATAATATTAGCTTTTATTTTTAGGTCTATAATTTTCTCAAAAAGATTTTTGTATATGGTGAAACATAGGGCTTGAGATTTACTTTCAAATGTACCTTTAGTTTTTCAAAAACCACTTGTTGAAAATGGTTGAATTTACATTGAACTGCTCCATTGAATTGTGTTGATGGCTTTATCAAAAATCAGTTGGTATAAAACTAAACGCCTTGAACATGATATAAAAATAAGCCAAGGAAGAGACCCTGACAGGTAGAAATATGAAGAAGGTGGACCGCCCAGGGATCTGGGAACTTGAGGAAAAATATAATGAGTCTTTCAATTTTCTTATTGCCATCCATATGTCCCTAGACAGAGTACTGCAAAAGACTCCAACCCTGAAAGACAATGAGCAAGGTAAAAACAAACTTTCAATGAGGCCTTTCCTCTACCCAAAGGGCTAGGAAAAGGGTGGTCCAACAATGGTAAATCTTTTGGCAATACCTAGCCTACTCCAATCAAACACCAATATGAAAAATTTATTCCCATCCTCCATGGTTTCTTGGGTGATCTTCCACCCCACCCCCAGTTCAGCCAAAGCAGGTAGCTCTTTGATTACCCTGTCAGGTGGTGGTGTTGAGCCAAGGGAGAAAGCTGATCTTCCATCCTTGCTGAACTACAGGAGGTTGAGCTCCAATTCCCCTACCTGGGTAGTATGGGGGAGGGGTTCAACAGCAACTGAGCCTTCACTCATACCTGTCAGCAACAGACTTAACAGTGCCCTGTTATGTCTCTTAAGGTGGGACTAGGAACCATCAGGCTTTACTCATTGACCACTTTGGGGCAGGGAGGGTAACTAAGATTCTGCCTCTATTCATCATCAGTGGTATAGGAGGTAGAGTAATTGGCACTTTTCCTTCCCCATCCTCTCCTCTGGTGTAAGAGGAGTTGAAAATACACATCCAATTGGCCCTAGTGCTACACTTCAAATGAAGACTCCCTATAAAGAAGGTAAAATAGAATCCAGAGGTACAAAATGCAAAATGTCCAGTAAAAACAAAAAATACAATAAACTTCTAAAAACCAGGAGATGAATTAATTGTTGAAATTATTTGACAAGGATATGAAAGCAGTCATCATGAAAATGCTTTCATAAGCAATTATAAATTCTCTTGAAATGAATTACAAATTAGAAAATCTCCAAGTAATAAAATCATAAGAAGAACCAAATGGAAATTATAGAACTTAAAAGTATAATTTCCAAAATTTTAAACTTCAATCAATAGTACAATGGGAATGATAAGAGATAGAATCAATGAACTGAAGGACAAAGCAATAGAATTTATCCAATCTGAACAACAGAGAGAAAATATTTTTAGGGAAATGAACAGAGTCTTGGGGATATTTCAAACAACAACAACAGAGCTAATATTTGTGTCATCATAGTTCTAGAAGGAAAAGAGGGAAAGTTCACCTAAAAAATTATTCAAATAAATAATTTGAAAAGTTTTCAAATTTGGCAAAAGGCACATACCCTCAACAAAGAAGAACAGATGGAAAATAAATACAAGAAAAGATGATCAATATCATGAACTATTAGGGAAATGCAAATTAAAGCTGTGAAATATAAGATACTCACTAGAATGGCTGTAATAAAAAAGACTAGCAATGCCAAAGTATTAGCAAGAACGTGAAACACCTGTTATTGGAAATGCAAAATGGTATGGCTACTTTGCAAAACAGTTTGGCAATTGTTTGTAAAGTTAAATATACATTTACCATAGGATCCAGGAATCCCACTCTATTTTTCCAAAAGAAATTAAAATACAGTTTTACCAAAATACTTTGTACAAAAATGTTGGTAGCTGTTTTATTCATAACAGCCCAAAATTGAAAAGATCCATAGTATCTATCAACTGGCTAATGGAAGAGCACAATGTGGTGTATATGAACAATGAATACTACTTTCAGTTGTGGTGGCTCTGTAATGTGGTAACTTGGCCATGCTGAAATAAATTTCCCCAAATTTCCTTTTCTTATATATTTCTCATTAGCATGTGCTACTTTTAAAGTTCTTACTTGCCATCTGTATATATTTCTTGGATGAAGTATCTTTTCAAGACTTTTGTCTGTTTTTTCATTGAACTGTTGCTTATTGTTGAGATTTGAAAGTTCCTTTTATATTCTTTGTATATTCTAGATACAAATGTTTTGATGGATATGTGATTGATTTACAAATGTTTTTTTCCTGGTCTGGAGGTTGTCTTTTTATCTCTTACTAATGTATTTCACAGAACAAAAATTTTAATTGTAATGAAGCCCAATTTGTCATTTTTTTTTCTTGTATGGATATTCTTTTGATATTATGTCTGGGAACAGTTGACCTAAATCTCAGCAATGAAAATTTCTTCTATATTTTGTTCTGAAGTTTTATAGTTTTAGGTTTTACATTTGGTTCTATGATCCATTT
This sequence comes from Cheirogaleus medius, assembly GCA_008086735.1. Lineage (NCBI taxonomy): Eukaryota > Metazoa > Chordata > Mammalia > Primates > Cheirogaleidae > Cheirogaleus > Cheirogaleus medius. The sequence goes on along the minus strand of VBSM01002121.1, from coordinate 6,287,729 downwards.
TGAGGGTTTTTTTTTGTAAGGAATTATGTTTAAGTCAAGGTTAGTTTTGTGGCATATGGATGTCAAATTATTCCAACATAACTTGTTGAAAAGACTATCCATTCTCTACAGAATTCCCTTTGCACTTTTGTAAAAAAAATCAATTAGCAAATGCACTAAATTCTTCTGAATCATACACTTTAAAATTGCTTTTTCTCCATCTATTCAGATGATCATATGGTCTTTGTTTTGAGTTCTGTTTACATATTTATTGATTTGCATGTATTGAACCATCCTTGCATCTATGGACTGAATGACACATGATCATAGTGGATTATTTTTCTGATGTGCTATAAAATCTGGTTTGCTATTGTTTTGTTGAGGATTTTCCATATATTCTGAGGAATATTGGCCTATAGATTTGTTGTTGTTGTCTCCTTTCCTTGGCTTGGTATTAAGATGATACTGGTCTCATAGAGTGAATTAGGGAGGATTCCCTCCTTCTCGATGTTATGGAACAGCTGCAGTAGAATGGGTACCTATTCTTCTTTGTAGGTCTGGTAGAATTTGGCTGTACAAATCTGTCTGGTCTAGGGTATTTTTGTTGTTGGGAGGGATTTATTACTGTTTTAATCTTGTTATTCATTATTGGTCTGTTGAGGATTTCTATTTCTTCCAGATTCAAGTTTGGGTGTTTCAAAAAATTTATCCATTTCCTCAAAATTTTTTAGTGTGTGTGTGTAGAGGTTTTCATAGTTATGGATGATATCTTATATTTATGTGGTATCAATTGTACTGTGTCCTTTTTCATTTCTGAATGAGTTTATCTGAGTCCTTTCTCTTCTATTTCTGGTTAATCTAGATAGGGGTCTAGTGATTTTGTTTCTCTTTTCAAAGAACCAACTTTTGTTACATTGATCTTTTGTATTTATTATTTTTTTGGTTGTTGTCATTTCCATATTGTTTAGTTTTGCTCTCAGTTTTGTTATTTATTTTCTTCTGCTAACTTTGGGTTTGGTTTGTTCTCTTTCTAGCTCCTTAAGGTATGACATTAGGTTGTTAATTTGTGATCTTTCTGTCTTTTTCATGTATGTAAAGCTATTAACTTCTCTCTTAATAGTATTTTCTATAGCCTGTCGATTTTTGGATGCTTGTGTCATATTTGTCTTTCAACCCAAGAAGTCTTTTGATTTCATCTTAATTTTGTCATAGACCCAAGGATCATTGAGTGGCAGTTTGTTTAATTTCCATCACTTTGTGTAGGTTTGAGTGTTTCTCTTGTGATTGATTTCTACTTTTATTCCACTGTGATCTGAGTAGATACATAGAATGATTTTTAATTTTCTGAGCATTTTTTGTGGCCTAATATATGATCTATCTTGGAACATGTCTCATGTGCTAATGAGAAGAATGTCCATTCTGCAGTTTTGAGGTAGAAAGTTCTGTAGACATCTATTCTAGAGTCCTGTTTAAGTCCAGTGCTTGTTTTGTTGATCTTCTGTCTCAATGATCTGTACAGTTCTATCAATGGAGTGTTGAAGTCCCCAGCAACTATGGTGCTTCTGGTTATTTCTTTCCTTAGATTTAGTAGAATTTGCTTTATGAATCTGAGAGCTCCTGTGTTCACTGTATATAGTTAGGATTATTGTATCTTCTTGCTGAATTGCTCTCTTTAACATTATATAATGACTGTCTGTTTTTTTTTTTACCACTGTTGATTTAAAATCTGTTTTATCTAATATGAGAATAGCTACTCCTGCTTGCTTTTGGTTTCTATTTGTGTGGAAGAGAAGGGGAGAAGTGAACTAGACAAAAACCTGATCATTCAGTGCCTTGTAGACAATGTAAAGAATCTGGATCATTTCTAAATTGTATCCATTGGCAAATTTTAGTATTAAGTGTTTGGGTATGATGAAGGTTTTTAACAGTCAGTCACTTTTATATGGAGAATAGGGTATGTAAGGACAAAAGTAAAGACAGGAAGTCAGGCTAGGAGAAAGACAATCTTTGACACTAATAAAATTGTACATGTCAGACACTGAGCTAACTGCTTTATATATATTTTCCTATTTAATTTTCATGACAATGCTGCAAGATATCTCCATTTTAGAGGCAAAGAGAATGAAGCAGAGGCTAATAAATTGCATGAGGTCACATATCTAGAAAGTGACAGACCTGGGGTTTACCTCAAAAACTGCATACTGTTCCCTATACACTTTGCCTTTAGGCTGATTACACAAGCAGCATTAGTGTACTTTCCAATTTCATGTATAATATTTCTCATTTGCCATCTAATATTCATTTAGGTATCTAATTTTCTCAATAATTTGTTTCAAAGGAAGAAGGCCTATCTAACCAAAACGTACATATTGTGACTATTGGGAATTTTAAATATTTGCTGGGAGGAGAAAGGCCAAGTATAAAATCTTTAATTAGAACGGATAAATATTACATTCTTCCCAGACTGTGTGCTATCTAATAAAGGAGTAAGAAAAGTCATGGGTAACTTTTAGAGTTTGCCATCATAAATGGCAAATCAGCAGCACAGAAAACCCAAGATTCTTCAAGCTTAATTTGTATCTTATCTGAATTACTAATTAAAACCATACAGGGTGTCTATATTTGTGTGATGATGCATAAAAAATGAAGACAAGTAATTTTGCATTTGTCTTGTAGGAGCAAATGTATCATTATAGGAAAAAAACAGATTAGCATCCTTCTTGGCATAGTCCAAAACTGATCCTATTTATATGAAAGAGCTGCAAATGCACAATACGTACAGAGCATTAGTTTGGCAAGAAGATCAATCCTATACTCTGGTTTGTGGCTGTGATTCAAGCTTCCTTATTGTTTCCATAGCTTTGGAGTCATTCTTTCACTTAGTCTTTTCTGAAATAGTTGCCTTTTTTTGCTCAAAGCTTTTTCATTGCCCTCAAGAAATTATTAGCAGCAGCAAGAAAGCCCATTTCTGGAAGAACTATTAACCAGTTTCAAGAGTTAGTTGATGTAAAAAGACAACACAGCAGTCTTAGTCCTGCTTTCATTGGGGCTTCTAAAAGCTTCAAGGAAATACACAGCTCTATTTTGCTAGATTTGGTGTAAATTTGATTATCAAATATTTACTTATGGTATGGGTTAAGAATACAGTTTGCTTTCTTGCATAAACCTATGTAGAGACAGATCTTGCAATTAAAAGGCTCTCTGTTAAGCCTTGTGGGTAGATATAAATTTGTACAAGACATGGAACCTTTTGAGAGTAGATAAAAACAATATTTCTAACTCTGTAACAAAGGTTATCTGAATAATTCAAAATGCTATAAAAAGACAATTAATGTAAAGAAAATAGAAACTGAAGTCATTAAAAAGATAATAAACAATAGCCCAAAGAATGAACTTAGAGAATTAGGAAAGTTAATGTAAAAAGGATAGACCTTGCAAGACACATAAAAAGAAAGTTCTTTCCTTCATATAAGAAGAAAATCAAGAAAATTATCTGTAATTAATCAGTGGGGAAAAACAAGAATTGTACCTAACATTAAAAATATTAGGGTTTAAATAATGTATTAGAGACATAGGTAGAAATTGTTATCTTTTGATAAAAAATAAAGAATGTAAAACTTTCAGAAAGAACATTGCCTTTCTGCATCTGTCTTCCTGGGCACATATTGAGAAGAAATGTACAAGTTTAGTCTGTGAGATGGATATGAAGTAAGCTCTTGAAAGGTTTTGGTATAACCAAGAAGTGACTGGTAATGAATAAATGGTGGTATAGCAAGTTATGTTAATATAAATAATAGTGGATACTATGTTACTGAAAAGCATCCAGGCAGAACTTAAATGACCACATCAGATGTTGTTTAGGTGATACCTTTTTGAAAGTAAAAATTGGAATACATCAGTGGATTACTTCAAATCTAAGACATTATTTTTCTTTCAATTTCCTTTAATTATACTATATTGCTTTTCCTGATTCTATTCCTTTTGATTATACAAAACTTATTTTCCTTTGTTTCTTGTAAATATCATATGTAAAATCTGTCACAACATCTGCATTCATCATGGCATATTTTGCTGTAGTAAAAATTTATGCCTAAGGAAACATAAGAGTGTAAAACACATGTTCTTTCAGGAGATAACATCTCATTAAATGTGCAATTTGTATCAAAAGTTTCATACTATTATAGTATTTTCTATTACAAAATTAAAATACTTTCGATGTTGAAAATTTATAAAACTCACATGAAATGTAAATCATCCCGTGGGCCAAAGAAGTGAAGCATTTTTTCCCTTTCCTTCTTCCTTTCTGGAACAAAAGAGTATAATTCTAGGCTATATTCTGTAATACTGATTAGGACATATTTTCTAGTGGCCAGAATCATTACATTTTTAAATGTTAAAACAGGAGGCAGAAGTTGTTATTGGATCTAATCCTTCTATAAGGGCCAACCTGCCCCCTGCCTTCTGTTCTGCCACCAAAACATAGAAGGTCACAAGATGGAAGTTGGACTTGATTGTAGAAAAGATCCTTTATATCTCTCTCCTACCAGCTTTCAGACACACAGCCAGAGTACATATTTGCTGTCCCTTGGAAAATTTGTATAGAAGAAGGGCTGACATATGGGATAGGCATCCAGTATTACTTGATCAAATATTATCTATCAGCACGATAATCTCTCTCTGGTTTGTAACAGTTTCCTCTATCCAGAGATAATCACTGGAACACTTTGGTTCAAATCCTTTGTCTTTCTTTCATGGTACAAATTCAAGAATTATTTTTATTGTTGGTGGTATTAATATAATCTTCTGAAGTATATGGAATTATAATAATTATTTATAATTTAATATAACAATTACTTTTCATGATATTAATATATTTTATAACAATTTTAAAGCTGCTCTGTGTTTAGTTATTGGATACATGGGTGGCAAATGTTGTTAGTGCTCACCCAAAGGTGATTTCTTTCTCCTTTTCCACTAATATTTAATATTGATTTCATTGGGTGTGGCAATGTTTTTAGTACCAAGGAAATTATTCAAGAGTGTTCCAAATCAATCATGGAAATTCTGTCTGTTTTTCCCAGCCTCCTTGCAGCTAGAATTTGCCATGTGACCCTGTGCTGGCAAAGGAGAGGTAAAGGCAAGCCTACTGGGATAGGAAGATCTCTGGGAAATACCACCCCTCTCCACAACGAACAGAGATCTCTATTTGCCATCTGCTTCTTTTTTTTTCCAGCCATGTTTCTTGGACCTTTGGCCATAAGTTTATGACCAAAAGAAATAAGACAGAGGAAAATAGGAAGTGGCTGGTTCTTCTGTAAAATCAGAGCCACTGACCCAAACCAGCAATAGACTAGCTGGAGACTCTTAACCACTTCGGTACCAGCGTCGACTATAGTCGACAGCCACAGATGAACGCGCACAGCGACTTTAGCCGACAGCCGTGATATGAATTTTCTAATTTTTCATTTATCAAAATAAAATTGTGAACATTTAAAAATAATGTAATGAAAACATATATGTATATGTTACCTATTCTGATTTACATTACAAATAAAGCTGCCTGTAAAGTAAAACAAGCTTTCAGTGCTTTAAAGCTTTCCTCATCACACAAGAGCAAAACGGATCCGTCATCAATGCACAGCACAAACTATCGTGCGGACTATGAGTGCCAGCTGTGGGCAAGGTTTCGTGGCAGTGAGCGCCATACCGAAGTGGTTAAAAGTGTTTTCTGTGTCTTGCAGCTAAATACAACCTATGATGTTGTATTTCAACCTTTCCCTTTACCTTATAAGCAGAACTTTTATAAACATTTCTATAGTTCAGTTATTATTCATATCCATGATTGTCTTTATGATGAACTCTTAAAGATGGAATTACTAGTTCACAGGACATACATGACACTAAGGCTTTTGATACATATTGCCAAATTTCCCTCAAGAATGAAAGTACAAATTTGGGATTCAATAAAAACTATAGAAAGTTTTTTAAAAATGTTAAGTTTCTTTAAGAAGAACCTACATCTATGCAACTCCCTGGAAAGCCCAGAAAAATTCCAAGAGAAAACAATGGGTAAATAAAGTCTAGAAAACATTATCAAATATATAGAAGGACATGAAAGATATTTCAATCTGTAAATGCATAAATATGTAGAGAAATCATGAGTTTCCAGACTTATGCACACCTGGTAGAACTATCAATTGACAAGACTGGTTGAGTTTCAGAGTTTAAGTACCTCAGTTTGCCTGTGCATGATTTGTCACTCCATAGCACAGCATAGCTCTGTGGATGATGTGCTTGTCCCCTGGAGACTGCCGTAGGAGAGCCTGAAAAAATAAAGCTGTCCCTGGAATTCTGTTCTCAGACACTTAATGCTGAGTTTGTGACTTAAAAAATCTCCATCTTTCTGGTCTGCTTTCCCTGGTAAAGGTCATTCCAAAGAGTTATAAAGGCAAACATCAACAATAGCATACTAAGTGCAGTAAAGTGGTAGGCAAACATACGGCAGGCTCATTACTGCAATATAGCTCAAATTAATGACACAGTGCAACCCCATTATCAGGTTAGTTAACTGAAAGGTGAAAGAAAGGTCAAAAGTGCAGAATGTCCTTTCGAGAAGTTTTTATCATTGATCTCTATAGTACAGCTGTTTGACAAGTCAATTGTTCCCTGTGCCCCACTGTAACTAATCTCAATATTTAAATGTATATGCTAAGATATGTTAAAGCAAATTTCTTTGACATGAAATGTTATTTTCTCTAATGAAAAATGTATTTCCAGTTTCCTTTGGGGGCAAGTAACAGTGAGAATACATGATATTTCCAAATATCTATCCATTATAATAACAAGCTCATTCCTAACTGCTCGCTTTAATAACAGAGCCTATTTACTTCTAGCCTCATATCCATTCTGTATTAGCATTAGTGAAAGATGGGATATGAGAAGACCTCGGATCTAGGACATGCATATGAACAACAAACACATAACTTGCTTTAAAATCATTTAGTTTGTTGACACAGGTGTGAAAGCTACCCACATGGGACTGTTACAGTATGGTAAAGAAGCACAGTAAAGCCCAGAAAAGAAAACACTCCCTCTTGTTCTAAAATGCTTAAACTTGGCTAGCATTGAGAGGTATCAACATGGTCTTTGACCTTGAGATGTTTACAAATTGAGAGGAGAGTACATAAGGGCAGTTAATTATGATGCCCACACAATGCAAATGCCACATAAAGATTGAATTCTAATCTTCATTACATCACCCTGTTTTATGTTCTTTTTCTTGTTTATACTTTTGTTTTTCGCTTTCTCTCTTGAAGAATGTAAATTCTGAGAGGAGGGACCATGTCTTCCTGTTTCCCAGCATTTGTAGCAGTACCTGGAATATAGCAATAGTTAAATATTTGTTCAAATAATTGATATACAAATGGTTCACATTTTAATTACAAATTATTCCTTAAGTCTTTCAAGGGTAAGTATCACATATCATGCAAATATGAATCTCCAGTGATCAGAAAAGTCCTGTGATCCCTGCTCTCATGAAATATAATCTGTAGAGGAGATAAAATGCAAATAAATGAATAAATGGAGTTAACTTTCAGATGGCGAAAAGAGGACACAGTTGTATTACTTTCCTAGGGCTGCCATAACAAAGTACCACAAACTGGGTGGCTATCATTTCAGAGCAGCAAGGAGGAGGTGAGTGTTCAGATCAAAGGAATCCGGCAACTGAGATGATGAGTATATCAGTGAGTGGGCAACTGAGATGATAGAGAGCAGGTGTTTGATCTCATAGGGCATGGCAAGCTGGGCTCAAGGTTTGGATTTTATTCTAAGCAAAATAGAAAGCCATTAGAATGTTACAAGTAAGATTGTTCCATGACTTATTTATGAGAATATTACTCTGGCTGCTGTGTGGTAAGCAGACTGTAGTCTGCTACAAAGTTAAAAGCAGAAAGGTTAGTTAGGGACTGTTGCTAGTTGTGGCTTTGTCTAGAGTGCTAATATAAGTTATGAGAAAGATACATATTGTGGAGGTACACCTAGTAGGAATAGTGTTGGATGGAATATAGAGGTGCTGGAAAATAAGAAGTCAATACTAATTCTTAGGTTTCCCCATGAACTCTTACTAATTAAAACTAAACTGTATTTATTGGATGGCGATTCTTCAGTTGAGAAGAGTTTACTTCATGTTTATGTAGAAGAGGGTGGGAAGGTGTCTGGGTTAGGTCATCTTTAAGCTTTTTTACAACCTTGAGTGCCTGTGATCCTTATGTTTAGAGCAGAGCTCCTTGCTCTGCTGTTGGTTCACTATCTCAGGAACTGAGCTCACATGGTGAAAGGATAGTTTGGAACTAAGAAGGAGACTCCATCCATACTGGAAACATTTGTGAATTTTTCAATGTTATACTGATTAATAACAATTATTTTCTGGATATCTTTGTGTTTTCAGCTTAATATTAAATGCTTTCCATATGTTGCTATATAATCCTTATTAAAATGTTAGGTAGTAAATAAAATAATCCTACTTTTATGAATCAAGAAACTGAGTCTGAGGGGTCAGTAATATGGCCAAAGTTTTGGAGCTAGGAAGTGACATAACCAGAGTTTTAACCCAGATGTAACTCCCAAGCCTGTTCTTTGTACTACCTCCACTCTGATTGGCAAAGACCTTCAATGAATAATAAATAATGACTGTAAGAAGAATTTAAAATAAGGTAAAACAAATACTTTCATCATAATTGATTGGAAATTTGTTTTGGTATGAAATAGTATAAATTTGCTTCAGTGTGTGAATATATACATGCCATATATGAATATGTACACACATATAAAACATGGAAGTATATATATTGATTGCATAGGTATACACATACCCCATACACTAGATAGTAATATCCTTATCTTAGTAAAATAAGTAAAATTCTCTTGCCTTGAGTGACTTTGGTGATTTCAGATCTAACCAGCTACTCTTATAATACATCAACTCTTTTGGCTTATTGGAGAAGAAGCTTCCTCCAAGCCAAAATGAGAAATTTTTAAAAGGGAAATGCCATTTTTATTGCTTGCTCTCTGTTTCCATTCACTGGGTACTTAAAGAAATAAATCAAAGTGACAATGAGTTGAAATGAAAATCAAATTTGCTAACATTTTCATTCAAAGCTGAATTCTTCAAAAAGTTGAAAATGGAAGAAAAAATGAAAGCCATTCTCAATGCTAATGAAATGTTCCCTTGTTGTCAAGCACTATGTGGCTGGAAGAAAAACAACTTGGACTTAACCAGAAGCTCAAAATACACTGCATTTTCAACCTGGTAATTAGGCTGATATGAGATGTCACGGTGATTGTTACAATGGACCGGCTGCGACAAGCACACCCTGGACTAAATGGTACCTGAATGGTGAGGGTACATTCTGCAATCTTGACTAATCTATGTGAAATGATGGTGCCCAGGAAGCCACTCCTGCTGGCTTTGATTAAAACCTGTCCCCATGCACCTGCTGGGGATGCAGGTGTTTTTTCCATAGATCTGATTTTAAAAATAAGGTTAAAAGGTGACAGATGTAAGAAAATGAAGCCATTCTCTAGGCAGGCATCCTCAAACTACGGCCCTTGGGCCACATGCCGCCCTCCTAGGACATTTATCTGGGCCGCTGGGTGTTTTTGCCATCGCTGCCTGTCCTGCTTAGCAGCCGACTTGTCCCAGGCCCACAGTGTGCACCCTCCAACGGTCTGAGGGACAGTGAACTGGCCCCCTGTTTAAAAAGTTTGAGGACCCCTGCTAGAGAGTAGCTGCCTTGTGGGATAAGGAAAACAGTTCTTGGAAGCCAGCTCTGCAGCACTTCATTAGTCAGTTGTGAAAGAAGCTGCCTCCTCTGGAACTTAGGCTGAACGTTTCCTTTTAACCCTCTCCTCTACAATATAATATTTCACTTTATTAAAAGAAAAAATTTCAAGGAATATTTATTGAGCAGTTACTAAATATTAATGGCAATGATAATTGTCCCTGAAAAGCTAAAGAACTTTATAAGAAAATTTTGATAAGCCTGAACCAAAAAAGTTTTCACTCAGCATTTAGCATTTCTACACATGTGAACAGACTATTCTTACTGTCCACTGTGGTTATTCGGTGGTACTGCTTATGGTTAGGAAAAATCTTTCCATGAATAACATTTCAAACCCAAATATAGGTTTATCAGAATCCTATTTACACAGGACATGGGGTACTATGAAGTCATTGAATGGTAAATAAGATACTCTTCCTACTTTAAGGAAGCTGAGAATTTGGTGGAGAAAATAGACATATATACAATAACATTCAAGCCATGATGATACCTACTTGGTTAAAGTATCCTATAAACACAAAACAGGGAGAAATGAAATCCAACTTCTGTAATTAGGGAATCATTTAAGGGGATCATAGTTGTACTAAGATCTGGGTCTGAATGTAAAGACAAGATAAAGGAAGCAACATGAATAGTCCAGCAAAAGGATGGATAGAAGCAATAAAAGACTCAAGGCCCAGAAAATTTGAGGAATGATAAATAATAATATGGTTTGGAAACAGGGGTTGAGAATGGGGAGATTTAAATGAATGGCCTCAAATACTATATCATGCTAAAGAACAGGGACTTTATCTGGAAACATCAGCAATGTTTGAAGATGAGGGGTTCCTGATTTCATCAGAGCTTTAGAAAGATAATGCTTGTGGCTATATTGAGGACAGAGAGAGAGGCAATTCAGAGGCTATCAGAATACAGTCCCCAACTTATGATGACTTATAAATTTTCAACTTTACGATGATACAAAAGCAATATGCTTTACGTAGAAACCATACTTTGAGTACCCATGAAACCATTCTGTTTTTCACTTTCAGTATAGTAGTCAATAAGTTACATGAGATATTCAATACTTTATTATAACATAGGCTTTGTATTAGATGATTCTGCTCAAATTTTGGCTAATGTAAGTGTCCTGAGCATGTTTTCAGGTAGGCTAGGCTAAAAAGTTATGATGTTAGGTGTACTAAATGCATTTTCAATTTATAGTATCTTTAACCTATGATGAATTTGAGATATAACTGCATCATAAATCTGTAGTTGCAAGAAATGATGAGGCCACAAATTAGTGCAGTGGAAGCAAGAATGAGGGAGGAAACAGATGTCAGTAAGACCGAAGAAATAGAATTAGTATTGGTTGTAGGTAATTTGAGTTCTTGGCCAGATTTTCATGTAAAGATGTAAAGATCATTACTGGAAAATCTGGAGTCAAGGGAAGCTAGGATTGGCAATGTAGATCTTCTGCATCAATATTATAAGTTGGGTTTTGGGGCATGGATGTAGGTGGTCAGAGAAAGAAAATGTAGTAATCCCTAGGGAAAAAACCTGGGAAGAAACCAGTATTTAATAGTTGGCTCAAGAAGAGGTTCATCAAAGGAGGAGGCACAGAGAACCAAAAATTCAGGAATAGGCAGAAGTGGTAAGACATGGTCCAGGGCCCAGGCTGCGGGGGCTCTAATCAGATGGATTGTAGACAGCAGAAGTTGGTCCTGGTAACATGTAGGCTTTGGCGTGCACTGGCAGAGTAGATTCAGAGACAATGTGATGGCCAAGTCCAAACAGCTGTGGGTTGGGGAGTAAAGAACTGAGGAAGGAGAGTCAGTGAGCAGAGATGACTCTTAATGGCATTCAGTATTTAGGATGAGAGAGTACATTGAGTGGGAAGCAGAGTCAAAGGGGATGTTTTGAAGGCATAAGTACACAAGAGGAAGGAAAGGAAACCCAGAGAAAAAGAGAATAAAGATGAGAGAGAGGACCTAGGAAAGGTAAAGGCAAGCACATAGGGGACTGTATTGTTTGCTTTGACAGGGTAAGAGCAAGTTTAGAAATGCAGAAGATTTGAGGTGGATGAGAAGAAAGCCACGAAGTTCAGTGACTGGGAAGTACAGCAGTTGGGGGTGATGGCCAAGCTAGTTGGAAGCAGGCAGAAAGGATTGGAAATAAACCAGGATGGAGTCACTCAAGATGAGGGCAAGAACAGAAGAGAAGAGAAAAATCTGTTAACTAATTGGTATTACTGTCTCTACCAGGCTATATGTAGTGTGTTTATACATTCATACATGTACACACACACACACACACACACATATATACAGGTATGTATAGCTTAATGGTAGGAATACATTCTGAGAAGCACATCATTAGGTGATTTCCTCGTTGTGCATACATCAGAGTGTACTTACATAAACCTAAATGGTATAGCCTACTGCACACCTAGGCTCTATGCTATAGCCTGTTGCTCCTAGACTACAAACCTGCACAGCATGTTACTGTACTGAATACTGCAGACGACTGTGACACAATGGTTAGTATTTGTGTATATAAACATAGAAAAGGTACAGTAAAAATACAATGTTATAATCTTATGGAATCACTGCATACATAATCCATCATTAACTGAGATGTTATGCAGCACATGACTGTAGATATAATTTTCCTACCTATAATATTTTAATATTAATTACTGTTCCTGCTTTTTTTTTCAGAAATGAGACTACTTTTGGGGAAATATTTCCAAGGCACTAAAATCAATTTAATATAACAAGTTAGCTTAACTGATATGGACAAAAGGCATAAAAACAGAAAAGAGAAAATTCTCATAGTTCACACATATGTAATGTTTTGATAAACATATCAAAACACTTTCACATACTTCATGATCTTCTTTGAGCCTCATAGCGTAACTGTGAGTATTACTTAGGCAGGAATCATTTTCCCTATTCTGCTGATAAAGAAATTTGCTTTGACCATACAAATGCTCCTTTTTTAAAGCCTGACCCAGAGCACTTTCTACTGGAATACATATATTGCAGTAGAATTTCTGCATATAATTTTTTCTATACAGAGTAAAAATATGACAGAAACATAGTATTTTTAACATTCAAATTCTTATAAACTGAGTTTATATGCATATTTATATATTAACATACTAATTATAGGATTTTTTCATAAAATATCAATGTCTAGTACCTGTTTCTTGAATTCCAAGACAATCTTTCATTGTATGAATAGTACCAGTAACTCACTGTCCAGCTTTTTCACAGCCAAGCACTGTGAGGAATGCCTCAGACTGGCAAGAAAAAAATATCAGAATGTAGAGGCATTACTGGAGAGAAAAGAAACTTCATTTTAATAGCATTAAGTATTTAGTTGAAACTTGCAGTTCAAATATTCAAGAGTCTTTTGACATTCCCTAAAGTATAGTCAGGCACAAGTGAGAAACTAGCAACACAGGAATGTGCGTTTTGCCTGAGGCATGTTTTAATTTGGGCTCAATGATTCAAGTTCTACAGGGCCAAAAAAAAAAAACTTTTATTTTGCAAGTTGGTTTGTAAGAAATTTGGAGTTAACATCTCTGAACAACTCAAGTGCCACCTGCCAGAGTATTCTTGCTGTTTTATTTGGTTTAGAATTGTATATAGGTAGAGAAAGATAAACTTTCATGAAATTCTGACATCTTTTCTTTCTTATTTTATGGAAAAGGGGACATGTCATCTGTTGGACAGCAATAAAAACAGCATTCTTCTAAGTGGCCTTTAAAGTTATTAACCAAGGATTTCATCAAGGCTTCCTTCAGCAGGACCAGTATCAAGGGACAGTTTCTGTTGCATCTCACCTGAAATTTATTTTTTATCAAGTTATTTAAGATCTGAAAAATGGTAGAGGTAAGAGCATCGGTGCCAAAGAGCCCATTTTCTAAGGCCAGTTCTTTCCCCATGGTTCTGTCGCAGGCCTGTAATTTAAGAAGACTGCCATAGTATTTTGAAGGGTAAGCTGAGAGCTTCCTTGGGTAATTGGGGTCACCTTCATGAGGGCAGTAGCTGATCTGAGGCAATTCCATTTTTTTAAATCTTCCCTTTTCTCTATAGGTATCTTCAGAGATAGCAGGGAAAAAATTAGAACAGAATGTTCTACTTTTTAGCTGGTGGTTGTGTTTGTGAATATTTGATTTTTAAAATTATTTGCACTATATATGTATATATAATTTTCATATGTACAGAATTGTTCATTTTGAAACTTTTCCGTTTTTGGAAGTATTTTTTTTAAGTGTTTAGAAGTGATAGACTTCCCAGAAGACTCTTCCCTCACTCTACTCACTGTGCTTTCCTCTGATTTTGGAACTTGTGAGAAGAGCAGCAAGCTTCAATAGTCTTCTAAAATCAACTCTTTTCAAAGGCTAAAGACTATGGACTAGAGAGCTGGGTTGTGGTTAATTATTTTTTATAACTTAAATCCAAAACAACATTTGATATCATTCTAAGTGCTTTCTTATTTTGTTGCAGGTTTTTAAGACCTTACTTTTAAAATGCTGCAAAGCCATGGTGCTGCAGAAACTGGATATTCTGCATAGGGAGACCAAGCATTCAAAATGAATTTGATTGAAATCAGGAAAATATTTGGGTCCTCCTCCCTGTTCCTCTTGTCTAAGGACATCATCTCCTTAATTTAAAATAACCTTCCAAAAATGACAGTTTGCACAGTCATTTTCTTATTATTTGTTTTATGAGTGAGGAGACAAAAAAAAAAAAACCATGAAAAGCAAATAAAACAGAAGAAGGGGAGAATGATGATCTCCCTTCATGTGAGAGGATAAGAAGGGCTAGACCAGAAGTGTAGAAGGAGCATATATGCAGTAACCACTTTAGAATGCTTTTGCTGATTACTTCTAAGCAAGAGGAAGGACAAATCTCAGTGGGTAAGGTATGCAGAATAAAAGGAGAAGACTGAGCCATTTTCTTCTCTCATTTACAAAATATACGAGATGAGGATGCTAAGGATAATTTTGCAACATAAGGAAGGGAGTGCCAAGGAGAATGGTGTCGTCTTAGTTTGCGGGAGGAGGGTGTACCATGGTCTATCAGAAAATGAGACCAGACCTCTGCTAAGAGCATCTCAAAGCAGGGCAATCAGCCTCCTTTTAAAGTCAGGGTTATCAATCTCAAATAAATGCTCAATAATGCCATAGCAGTGTTTTCCTGGTTAACCCACTGTCCCACTCTCTGCAATGACACTTTTGTTCATTCTTTTTCAAATTATGTACCATCTCCAAAATTTCTTCTTCATCCTCAGCAAATAGCCTCAACTCATACATCATAGAAACAATTGAAACTGTCAAGTAGAAACTTCATCAGGTTACGGCCTCCAAATCAACAAACCTACCTACTCATCATCTATACTATACTAATACATATTCATCATCCCTTTCCTATTTCATCAGAGGAATCTTCATATCTAAATCTACTTCTTCCAAGTATAGAAGGAATATACCTGAACACAATAAAGACCATATATGACAAACCCACAGCAAACATCATACTCAATGAAGAAAAGCTGAAAGCCTTTCCTTTAAGGTCAGGAACAAGGCAAGGATGCCCTCTGTTACAACATCTGTTCAGCATGGCACTGGAAATCCTGGGTAGAGCAAGGCAAGAGAAATAAAAGGCATCCATATTGGAAAGAAAGAATTAAATTTTCTGTTTGCTGATGACGTGATCTTATGTATAAAAAACGCTAAAGGCTCCACCAAAAATAACTGTTAGAACTGATTAAAAATTCAACAAATTCAGAAATGAATACATTCGCACATTTACAATCAATAGATTTTTGACAAAGGTGCAAAGAAGCCATACTTGGAAAAGGACAGTCTCTTCAATAAATGGTTTTGGGAAAACTGGATTTCCACATGAAGAAGAATAAAATTAGATCCTTATCTCACACCACTTATAAAAATCAACTCTAAATAAGTTAGATACATAGATGTAAGAGAAGAAACTATAAAACTAGAAGAAAACATAGCTGAAACCCTCCATAATATTGGTCATGTCAATGATCTTTGTGTAAGACCCCAAAAGCACAAGCAAAAAAAAAAATAGACAAATTAGACTGTATCAAACCAAAAAGCCTCTGCACAACCAGAAAAACTAATAACAGATTGAAGAGACAACCTATGGGAGAAAATATTTGTAAACCATACATTTGATAAGTAGTTAATATTCAAAATATGTAAGGAATTCAATTCAATAGCAAGAAAATACGTAACCTGAATATAATATGGGCAAAAAACTTGAATAGACATTTCTTGAAAGAAGCCATAAATACTCCAGGAATGGAAAAACAAACACCACATGTTCTCACTAATAAGTGGGTATACACAGTCATATAGTGGTGTAAAGGACATTGGAGGCAGGTGAGAGATAAAAATGTACCAATCGGGTACAATGTACACTACTCTGGTGATGGGCATACCAAAAACCCTGACTCCAGCATTATTCAATTCATTCAGGTAACAAAAGTACTTGTACCTCAATATTTTTACATAAAATAAAAATTTGAAAGAGAAGCCATACAAATGGCCACCAGGTATATGAACAAAATACTCATCATCACTAATCAGAGAAACGCAAACTGAAACCACAATGAGATGATGTCATATCTGTTAAAAAGGCTATTATCAAAAAAAGATAAAAGATAAGTGCTGGCAAGGATGTATAGAAAAGGGAACCCCTGACAACAGTTGATGGGACTGTAAATTATTATAGTATGACCATTATAAAAAAAAACAGCATGTAGATTCCTCAAAAAGTTGAAAATATAGGTTCCTCTCACCTCTTACGAAAATCAATTCTAGATGAATAACAAACTTAAGAATCCTAGAAGAAAATGTAGGGAAGACTCTTTCAGACATTGACCTAGGCAAAGAATTTATGAAGAAGACCCCCAAAGCAATCACAACAGTTACAAAAATAAAGAAATGGGAACTGATCAAATTAAAAAGCTTTTGTACAGCCAAGGAAACCATCATTAGAGTGAATACATAACCTACAGAATGGGAGAAAATATTCGCTCTCTACACTGTCGATAAAGGGCTGATAACAAGAATCTATCTAGAACTCAAAAAAATCAACAAGAAAAAAATCAAACAACCCCATCAATAAATGGGTGAAGGACATGAACAGAAACTTTTCAAAACAAGACAGAATAATGGCCAGCAAACACATTAAAAAATGCTCAACATCTCTAATCATTAGGGCAATGCAAATCAAAACCACCATGAGATATCACCTAACTCCAGTAAGATTGGCCTTTATCAAAAAATCCCAAAGCAACGAATGCTGGCAAGGATGTGGAGAGATACGAACACTTTTATACTGCTGGTGGGACTGCAAATTAGTGCAACCTCTGTGGAAGAGAATTTGGAGATATCTCAAAGAGCTACAAGTAGAACTACCATTTGATCCAGCAATACCACTATTAGGCATCTACCCAAAGGAACAAAAGTCAGTCTATAATAAAGACATCTGCACCCAAATGTTTATGGCAGCACAATTCACTATAGCAAGTATGTGGAAACAACCCAAGTGCCTGTCAATCCATGAGTGGATTAATAAAATATGGTATATGTATACAATGAAATACTACTCAATTATAAGAAACGATGCTAATCTATCTCCTCTTATATTTTCGTGGATAGAGCTTGAGCCCATCCTCCGAAGTGAGGTATCACAAGAATGGAAGAATAGGCACCACATGTACTTGCCATTAAACTGGCACTGACTGATCAACACTAAGGTGCTCACACAGTAATATTCTTTGGGGTAGGGGGTTTGTGGGTAGGTAAACTCACAACTAATGGATGCAGTGAGCATTGTAGGGGGGAAAGGGCATGTCTCAAATCATGGTTGGGATGTGGCAAAGTCGTAACATGTAACCAAAATGTTTGTACCCCCATAATTTCCTGAAATAAAAAAATTTTTTTTAAAAAGTTGAAAATAGAACTACCATATGATTAAGTAATCCCACTACCAGATATATAGCCAAAGGCAATGAAATCAGCATGTTGAAGAATATCTGCACTACCTTGTTCATTGCAGTATTATTTACCATGGTCAAGATATGGAATCAGCCTAAGTATCCACCAACGGATGAATATATGCAGAAAATGTGGCATATGTACACAATGGAATATTATTCAGCCATAAAAATGAAAACTTTTAATTTGCAACACATGGGTGAACATGGAGACCATTAAGTAAAGTGAGCCAGGCACAGAAAAACAAGTACTGCATGTTCTCGCTTATATGTGGAATTTTAAAAAATTGAACTCACAAAAGTAAAGAGTAGAATATGGTTACCAGGGGCCCAGGATAGGGGGATTGAGGAAATGTTAGTCAAAGGACACAAAAATTCAATTAGATAGATGGAATAAGTTTTCTGTGATCTATTGCACAACATGGTGACTATATTTAATCACAATGTATTGTATTCTTGAAAAATGCAAACACAAATTTTAAGTGTTCTCACCACAAAAAATTTGTGAGCTAATGCATATATTAATTAGCTAGATTTAGCCATTCCACAATGTACACATATTTCAAAACATCATGTTGTATGGGACACATATATACAATTTTATTTCTATTAAACATTTTTTAAAAAATAGAAAAAAGAAAAACGTTAGTTCTTCTACTAGTGCTTTGGTTCTGACCCTCTCTGGCTCCTCAGAAACTGCATTCCTACTGTCCCTTCTTTCTGGTATTGATTCATCTTATAGCCTCCTAAAACATACTCAGTTCTCACAGATAAACCTTCCTTCAAATCCTCCTTCTCTTGACCC
Organism: Cheirogaleus medius; assembly: GCA_008086735.1. Lineage (NCBI taxonomy): Eukaryota > Metazoa > Chordata > Mammalia > Primates > Cheirogaleidae > Cheirogaleus > Cheirogaleus medius. The sequence goes on along the minus strand of VBSM01002121.1, from coordinate 6,269,081 downwards.
ATTTATCTTCTTCCCTTCACAGACTTTTCAAAAGAGATGGAAATACATTTTTCTACCCCTTTTTCTTATTTTCTATTCATTCCTCAATCCTCCCATCTATCCACCAGGGCTGTTATTTCAAAGGTTCCAGGTGGCCTCCATATTCCTCCAAAGGCCAGTGTAGAGAACGTCTCCACTTGCACGTGGCCCTCTCCACTGCCCCCTAGTCCTGGCCATCATCATCTCTCACTGGGGAGGAAGTGTCACTGCCTCCAAACCAACTGCGAGAGCCCACTAAGTGGTCTTTAATTTTCCATTCTGACAGAGATACTCCCAGAGATACTCATTTCCTGAATTGCAGCATATGTAATCTTTTCAAAACAGAAGCCAAAATCATATTGCATCCTTTACTTAAAGCATTTCCATGGCTGCCCATTGATCCTAGGACAAACCCCCAAAGTTTTAGCAAGGTCTAAATTGTTCAATGGTATGGTCCTCTCCCGCCTGTGCCAGTTTTGTTGGGTTTTTTTAAATCTCTTTCTCCAGCCACTCTGATCTTTTCTCAGTTCCTTAACGAACCATGTTCTCTCCTGCCACAAAGGTTTAAACTCGCCAGCCCTCACCAGTCCTCACACCTCATTAATTTTTACATATGACTCTGATCTCACTTTTAGGCATTTACCACTACACTCTAGGACAGGTTCCATGTAATATACCCTCACAAAATAATGTTCTTTTCTTCAGACAACCCCAATTTGTAATTATTTATTTGTGAGGTTTTTAAAATATTAATCTTTATCCACCTTTCTGTAAGCTCCATAGATTGAGCTTCTTTTTTGCTCATAATTGTTTCTTCACCATTTACGTGCATAGGATATAAGAGAAATTTAACAGTTTGTAAAAATAAATAAATAAATCTCTGAATAAGATACTCATTATCTGATTTTTCCCCATTTTAATGTTGGATCCATGGTGATGTGAGAGTATAAAGGACAGGGAGGAGATTAGAGGAGATAAAGTAATACTGAGCTTATAAACCCTTTTTAAATGTTTTCTGGGTTGGTCTTGGGCTGACATCAGTGGTCTCTGACTCTTCTGTGTTGTATTGGGAACTGAATCATGCATGACCGTCAGGGGGATGAGTTAATGGAACAATTACACTGGTCACTTTTCCATGTGGTTTTTTGAGTCTTTGGTAGCCTGTTTCACAAAATTCAGACTTCATGTCCTGGTCTGAAGGGTTTTTTGAAACTTTAGTTTATGTAACCTATCACGGACAAGCCCTCCACTGACTGCTCCTAATGTTGGTCTACTTTGTCTTATATGCCATCCCTTCCTTCCCACCGTGCTCCATGTCCTCTCTTCCATGAGTGAGTTCCCTTCCTGTATAACTAATTCCTGAGAGGCCAGGCTTGGTGAGGTCATGCCTTAAGTTATTAACTGCAGCTGGCCTTCTCCATGGCTCTCTTAGCATCAAACTGGACAAAAATACACAAGAAAGAATAAAATTAAAAAAGAATCAATGCCACCATATTTTTCTGTGTAGATTTAGATTTCTGTGTAACTCTGAATATGTATATCTCCGTAAATGTGCTTTGCTGATCTTCCATGTAAATTTTTTGTTTGTACAATATATCAGATTTCTATAACACATGTTTGCACAATATATCAGGTTTCTACAGTACACACCCTTACCTTATAGCAAACACACATAACTATTGACATATATTAAAAACTTTATCACTTTCTGCAACAGATTTAGATTTCCCTGAAAACAAAAGCATTGCTCAAACTAAAATGTTAGTTTTAAAGCTTTGTAATCATTAGTAACGTATGTAGTGTATGCCATTATTTTGTATAACCAAAGAGAGGCTCAGAAGGATGAATTTATAAAATCAGTAGAAAACACAGACATTCTGCCTCCTACAAAAAAATCCATCCCACCCCCTTTTCTCACTTTTAAGTCAAAGACACAACTATGAACTTCTGAAAGCATGTTCATGTATTATTTATGAAAGAAGCCCCAAAAGACTTGCTTGGTGCATATTTTGGAGTGTGCCAGTACAGGTCCTTCCTTAAATCTAAGAAATAAAGTGGTGAATAGAAATCTTGTCAAGAAGCGCAAGTAGATAATGTCATTATCAATTTGAAGATTTGATTTTCCTAGAAGATTTCCTAGAAGACAAACACATCTTTCTAAAACTACTGATCCAATAAATGCATCAGATATAAACTATTTTTATTTGATCACAAATTCAAGTATTTAGGATGATTGCAAAATAACATAGAAACTAAAGGTGTTATTTTATTGTTATTTTTTACTATGTGATACACACACACACACAGTTATAAATAAAAGTTCCATACATAAATAAAATCCTATACCTACATTATTGAATTTGTACTCTCTTGTAAAATTTTTCCTCAATGCTGAGTTTTAAAAATGTGACAAAAAGTAGTTGGTTTTTGGTCAAATTTATTAAAAAAGGTATTATGCTTATGGGAGTAAAAGTTTTTACCTAGTGGTAAAAATATGCAGGTGAGGTTGAATGCTTTATAGTACCTTTCCTACACTGGCTCTCCTACCTTGGTTACCATGCTGCACAAGTACTTCTTTGTGTTGTACAATGGAGCAGTATTATCAGCCACCTTGGTATTTCCCCATATTACAGAAATTTCTTCCCTGACAGGTATTCTAACAATTCCCTCAGAATTGAGCTCTTATTTTATAATGTAGTTACATTGTCTAATAAAGCTTGATCAATTGTATTTCTTCCAACAATTACTAAAATGTTCAAATCAAAAGTTGAAAGGATATTACAGTGAAAACCATATACCCAGCACTTAGAGTAAATAATGTTTATTATAGAGTCTATTTATTAAATATCTTTACATCTGTTTATCCCTCTGTCAATACATAAACCCATTTAACTTCTGATGTGTTTCAAAGTGCAAGCATCGGTACAATTATTCCTTAATACTTGAATATGCATGCATTAGCTAAAGTTCTATATTTGTTCACGTTTCTTTTTTGAGATATGGTTTACATACAATAAGATGAACACCTTTTAAGTGGATCACTCTGAGTTTTGTAAACAACATATATCTGCCTAACTCTTATGCCTTGTAAGATACAGAACACCCTAGAAAGTGTCCTCATGCACCTTTCTCAGCCAATCCTGACTCCCAGAGACAAATTCTTTTCTAGTATAGTTTCCAGCAGTGATTAGTTTTGCCTGTCCTAGAACTTCATATAAATGGAATCATACAGTACACAGTAGCTCCTGCCCCCCCCCATCTATGGGGTATACATTCTCAAACTTCCAACTCAAACTGCAGATAGTGCTGAACCCTATAGACCCTGTATTTTTTTCTTGATCTGATAACTGAGACAGCTACTAAATGACTAACAGGTGGGGAACATACACAATGGATATGCTGGACAAAAGATGATTCATGTCCCAGGCAGGACAGAGTGGAACGGCATGAGATGTTATCACCCTACTCAGAATGGAGTGTAATTTAAACTTGCTTATTTCTGGAATTTTCCATTTAATATACATTAAGAGACAGGGTCTAGCTCTGCCTCCCTGGCTGATCTCAAACTCCTGGGCTCATGCAATCCTCTCACCTCAGCCTCCTGAATAGCTGGGATTATAGGTGCAAGCTACTGCACACAGTTCCCATTTATGTTATATACTTTCATTGCTTCATTAGGAACTGTATCTCCATAAAAAATACCTTGTGGTATTTTCTCACTTCATCAAATATATTTACAAAAGTGAACTAAATATTACTTGTATGAACCCTGTCTTTATTTTTTCATAATCACTTCCATTTTTATCTTTTATTACTGTTGCCACATTAGAAAAAGGAGCATCTTTGTTTGAAAGAGTCCAATGAAGCTTGTTTTTTAATGTATAAATTTAAAATAATTCAAAATGTACTTCCTTAGCTTAGTTACTAGTTGCAAACAATCCATTTAGAAAAAAGTGTGACTCATCAAACAATTTAAGATATTGCCATAAAAATAAATGCTTACATTTTTTCAGATACTTATATGTTGTGAATTAGAGATGACAGACTAACCTTAAGACGTCACATCTCACAACATTATCATACAAGGCATACAAGTGTGCAGTTTTCCCCATACGAAAACCAGTCCATGAATTCAACAACTACTGAAATGGTCTAGATTGTGTTAAAAAAAAAATTTGAAAAAATCAGAAATCTGCCAGCCACGCTCTTGGATATCATAATGTTAGATTACTACAAAAATGTCTAAGTGCTTACACTCAATTACACTACTTGTCTTTCTGCAGATCTGTAATAGAGTTGGTAGTCTTTACCAATCCACAGTCCATAGTTTGAACAGCATTGGTCTATATTACTCAAATTGAAAATTAACCCAGTGTACAAAAAAAGTGACCATTCCTCATTTTCATATCTACTGTTTTTTTTCATGTAACAATGCTGAATAATAAACTAGATGAGACAGTGTAGATACATCAACTTCATGATTTATGTCTATACCTATCTAACTAGAATCTACTTGAGAAATGACAGGTTAGTATCCCAAAACTTCAAGACATACAAATTTGGATTTACAAATTAAGTTTAGAATATATTTTCCTTTTTCCTAAGTTTCTCATCTACTCCACCCAGGTTCCTTATCAAAATTTCATTTGATGTGATTCTATAGTACTTTCTATCCTAAGGCCATATTTGGCCTATACTTCTGGCTCCTTCAATTTTCATTTCATTATATGATAAAGACTAGATGTTTTCTTTCTATTACACCTTACCAACATTTTGTGTTAAACAAATCTATACATATTTGAACTTATTCTGCTTCTTAGATGAAGCTGGTTTTTCTTGATGTTTTTATTTATATGTTCATTTCTAAACACTGACACTATCTCTAATGCTTTATTTTAATTAACATCAACATCATCATAATAAGATTAATAATTTTAAGCTTCAGTGACTTTAGATCATAATCTGATAATAATTGGAAGATAGTTCCATTGAAAGAGAGACCCGGTGGGAAATGGGAAGGAGGTGACCCTGAAAGGTCCACTACAGAAAAAGCCACTTAAGCACAGCACCTCACTGCTGCCAAACTACCAGTACACTCAGTGAGAAACTCAATTCCCTTATTCAATGGAGTGTTGTTTGCTGGATCTTCCTAAGGCTTCAAAACCTTTGTATGGACCAAATGATAAGACATTCCCTGAAGCAGTCACAATGCCAAGTACCTTAGAGAAATGGAAACATCTCTTTCACTCCTGTAGATCACACACTGTCACGTGGGTTCCAAAGCTACAGTACCTACACCCCCAGTCTCAAAGAATACCTAGTGAAAGAGACTTTGTCATCTTCTTCTGTAATGATTTAAGGTGTGCATTGGGAGGATGAATCCAGAAAGAAATAGAATGGTATGAAAAACAATACACTGGAGGTATGAACATTATAATAGTTAGGGTCCTGGTGAAAAATAATGGGAGTCTAAGTATAGGAGAATAAGAGAACAGAACAATTTTGAGGAACATTACAGAAATTGATTGGATATAGAATAGTAAGGAAGGTGGGGCTTTGAGAGATGTGGAAAGAAGAGTAAATTAGCAGATTTTTTAATAAATAAAATTTGAAGTGCCACTCAGTTCAAGTAACAGCCATAAATCAGATCTCTGTATAATAAAAATTTCCATGAAGATGTGAAATAATGGCAAGTAAAAGCATTTGGATAAAATATGGGCAAATTATTATAAAAACAGTTATAAGTAATGACTAAATGATGAGGCAAGAAATAATTAGATGTTTGTTCTCATGCCCGAAGGGCGTTGAATTACACAAATTATAGTTTTTTAAATGTCCTACAATGCAGCATATATGATAAAACATTGCCATATAAAAATTCATAAAATTAATTAGAAAGGCATAATACCATTAAGAGAGAGTAAAATAGTCTAATAGGCAACAAGTTGAAACAGAGGATTCATACAGAAGGAAATATAGTCAATGAACATTTGAAACAAATTTCATTTTACTAAAAATTAAATTCAAAATATTAATAAATTAAGATTCCCATATTTAATACTCTGAAGCTTAACAAGTTAAAGATTTCTAAAGTATCGTGATTTCTGTAAGTTGGGGAATATGTGATAATGACTCAGCTATTCTGGTGTAATATTCCCAAAAAGCAATTAAAAATAAATATCAAAAGACTTAAAAATGTTCATGTCTGGATTTATATTTCGACTCACCCTATAGTTATCTTCAGAAATGTGAAGACATAGCATAAAGGCTTATTAAAATTTTAAAATATCAAAAGTTGAGGGGGACACAAATGCCCAATCATATTGCCCCACTAGTTTTTAGATACTTTTGTAGTAAAGAACATATTTTTTGAATTTTGTGACATATTAGGTACATACTGTTGCATAAATTATGTAGACACTAATATTTATAAACTTGTGGGAAAATGCTTCCAATATAAAGTTAAAATGGACTAAAAATATATATATATATTATACATAATCTGTACAAATGAGAGAAATTTACTAACATTTTCATGTAGCTATGTAAAGATTTTTTTAATTAGCAGGAATAACATCTTTTTAAAGTGTTTCTGTGTTAAATCCGTGAAATTGCATATACTGCTCAGTAATCTATTTTATGAATATATCACAGCTTGTTTATCCCTTGTGGCAGCCATAGGGGTGTGCTTCTTGGTCTCCCTCCATGAGACAAGCAGAAGTGAGGAGTGCAGACAGCTGACAGCCTCCAGCTGCAGTCGTTTACAATCTGCCCAATATGTAAGACAAATCATTCTTTTCCTGGGCAGCACCAGCCAATGACTAATGACTAGAGCTTGTATTCTAGAGCCTAGCTTTTCTCAGGTCTGAGACCTGCATCATGTTCTTTAGGATTCTCTATCTTATTTTTTTTTTTTTTTTGAGACAGAGTCTCACTCTGTTGCCCCGGCTAGAGTGCCGTGGCGTCAGCCTCGCTCACAGCAACCTCAAACTCCTGGGCTCAGGCGATCCTCCTGCCTCAGCCTCCCAAGTAGCTGGGACTACAGGCATGCGCCACCATGCCCGGCTAATTTTTTCTATATTTTAGTTGGCCAATTAATTTTTTTCTATTTTTTAGTAGAGATGGGGTCTCGCTCTTGCTCAGGCTGGTTTCGAACTCCTGAGCTCAAACAATCCGCCCACCTCAGCCTCCCAGAGTGCTAGGATTACAGGCGTGAGCCACCGCGCCCGGCCGGATTCTCTATCTTATTGCTGCTCTTTTGCCTCCTATCTTTTACAGATATTTCCCCCAAACGCTCTTGCAAATCTCACTATTTCGGAATCTACTTCCCAGAGGACTCAAACCAACAAATTCATTTGCCTGTTGATGGACATTTGGGTTGATTCTGCTTTTTGGCTATTAGGAATAAAATTACTATAAATATTTATATACAAGTATTTTTAGAGAGGAGGCATGCTTTTATTTCACTTTCACTTATATAACCATCAAGAGTGAAATTGCTGGGGTAGCTCACCCCTGTAATCCTAGCACTCTGGGAGGCCGAGGCGGGTGGATCGCTCAAGGTCAGGAGTTCAAAACCAGCCTGATCAAGAGTGAGACCCCGTCTCTACTAAAAATAGAAATAAATTAATTGGCCAACTAAAAATATATAGAAAAAATTAGCCGGGCATGGTGGCGCATGCCTGTAGTCCCAGCTACTCGGGAGGCTGAGGCAGGAGGATTGCTTGAGCCCAGGAGTTTGAGGTTGCTGTGAGCTAGGCTGACGCCACGGCACTCACTCTAGCCTGGGCAACAGAGTGAGACTCTGTCTCAAAAAAAAAAAAAAAAAAAAAAAGAGTGAAATTGCTGGGCCAAGTTATATGTTTGTGTAACTTTATTAGAAACTGCTAATGTTCCAAAAATGTTTTCCAAAGTGGCTGTAACCTTTTCATTCCCACCAGCAGTATATGAGAATTGTCATTGTTTCACATCCTTAACAACACTTGATATCATTTTTGAAAAAACATTTTAGTGGTTCTACATAGGTCTCTCACTGTGGTCTTAATTTGTATTTTTCTGATGTCTAATTATATTGAGATCCGTTGCTGTGCTTCATGACCATTTACATATCCTCTTTTGTGAACTGTCATAAAATTTTAGGCCTTTTAATTTGGACTGTTTTTCTGCTTATTATTGCATCATAAGAGTTTTTGTACATTCTAGAAAGTAGTCCTTTCCTGAAGGAATATTTTTCATAGATTTCCTTTTCATTTTTCATAATGATGTCTTTTGAAAAGAAGGGTTTAACTTGTTAAAGTGCAATTTATAAGGTTTTCTTTCTTTTTGTGTGGCAATTTTCCTTTAATTTGTTAAGAATTCTTATAGTCTTACATTTTATATTTAAGTCTGTGATCCATTTCAGATTAATCTTTGTGTAGTTTGAAGAAGGGGTTAAGGGTTTTTTCTTAGTAAATAAACATAGATAACCAGTTTGTTGAAAATAATACATTCTTCATTGATATACATGTTTGGGCACATTTTTAAGAACCCATTCACCTTGTATATATAAGTCTATTTCTAGACGAGCTACTCTGTTTCATTGATTCTAAAGTCTACCCTTACACCCAATACCACACAGTATTAATTATCATAGTCTATGGGAAGTATTGAAATCAACTTTGCTCTTTTATTAAAAGTTTTTGTTATTCTAGTTCATTTTAATTTCCAAATCTGCTTGTCATTTTCAGTTCCAGAATTTTTATTTGGTTCTTTTTTATACCGTTTTTATTTTCTCTGATATTCTCTCTCTGTTCACTCATTAAAAGTATATTTCCCCTTAATTCTTTTAACATTCATTAAAAGGAAAAAAAATCAATAGAAGATCCATAGATGATTCAGATGTTAGATTTATCAAAGACTTTAAAGCAGCTATTATATATGTCTATTTCAGTATATCTCAATAACTTAAGTTGTTTGAATCTCTTGACATCTGACTCTTTAGCTCAGCATGACGGCCATGCTCCACTTGGACCCTGGCTCACTGTGCTATCATCACAATATTATTCCCAGGCTGATAGCCGAACTAATATTGGATCGCACTTTCAGTGTCCCAGTCCTCCAAGATTGCACTCTTCTGCCTCCCATGCAGTGCCTGACTGAATACAGTTGCTTTCTATATTTTGTTCAATTTTATGATCGTTTACAAGAATGAGTCTAGTGGATTTTTATATTTATAGCTGGAAATGCTAGAGTAGATTTCATGATAGAATCAATATTTCTAAGCCAGTGCTATCTAACAGAACTTTGTGCAATGATGGAAATGTTCTATATCTTTGCTACCCCATGAGGGGCTACTGACTGTATGCAATCGTTAAGCACTTAAAATGTGGTTATTGCAATTTAGGTACTAGATTTTAATATATTATTTAATTGAAATTGTCATATGAGGCTAGTGCCTACTATATTGGACATGCAGTTGTAAGTAATCTGGATAAAAACCACTTAAGTCAAACCAGAACTGTCTTATTTGAGTAATTTATATTGATATTCATTACTTGAGTCAGTTTTGTCAGTTTTCTGGATAGCTTGGTTTTCTTACTTGCAGCTTGTTTGGTTCTCAGATATCTGCCCACCCCAGACACCACAAATCACTCTTTCTGTGAGGTGTTTTCTCATACTTCAGATTCTGCATTGCATCTGAAATGATGCTGATCTTAACTTTCACTCCTGCCGTTCCTGATTTATCCTGGTTTTCTTTACTCTGATCTAAAATTTTGTTCTAATTTTTAGTGTAAATAATAATTCCCTTACATATAAAAAATCTGTTCCAATAACCCTTAAAATCCACTATAGCAATATATAAAGTGCCTCATTATTACTGTTTCTCTATTTTCACATTATGACTCCTAGCGTGAACTGAAGGTTTGCACTTAGATGATAAGATGGAAGTCTGTTTTCTTCATATTGTTCTAAGTTTATGGTCTTAGAATATTGTCAATACTGGATCATTTTTTCCTAGCAATTTTCTTCTACTTTATAATTTAATGTGCAAGTTATAACTGAGTATTAATTTAGATATAATTGGCCACTCCAATAAAAGGAGATTTTTATGTTTTAACATCTACCTGCTATAAAGTAACATAAATATAAATATATAAAATCTAGATGTAGGGGAGGGGTAGAGCAAGATAGCAGAATAAAATTCCCAGTGATCATCCTCCCACAGAAATACCAATTTGAACAATTATCTGTGCACAAAAATACCTTCATAAAAACTAAAGAAACCAAGTGAGAGATCACACATAGTACCTGGTCATAGCAAAATAGTAGGAAAAGATGAATTGAAGGAAGGACAGATTTACATTACCACAAAAGACATTCAATAAAAAAGACATCTGCACTTGAATGTTTATAGCAGCACAATTCACAATTGCAAAGATGTGGAAACAACCCAAGTGCCCATCAGTACAATGAGTGGATTAATAAAATATGGTATATGTATACCATGGAGTTCTACTCAGCCACAAAAAACAATGGTGATCTAGCATCTCTTGTATTATCCCGGTTAGAGCTGGAGCCCATTCTACTAAGTGGAGTAGAACAAGTCCCAGCAAAACAAGTCCCAGGCAGGATCATCACAAGAGATTTGGAAATAATAGAGACAAAGAAATAACAGAGAGAAAGTACAGTTTAAAGTGATGGAGGAGGCAGGGGTTGTTCAGCATTCCTGTGAGCTGTGAGGCCCTGAGTGAAATCCCACACCAGTATTTATTGTTATAGCAAATACTTGTCCTTGGTTAAAGAATTATGTGTACAGTTCATTCGTTGAGGTTTCTAGGCTCCCAAAAGATTTCTAGGGACCCTTACCTAATTCTGTCTACAAGAATAAATGGTCACAAAATTTTTGTAAGATAAACCTGTTAAGCCCTAAGTTAGAAACAGACTTAACTCAGCATACAAATTAAAGATAAAAATGTATAAAGTAAGAACACTGAGTCTGTGTACTAATCTAATCTATTTCTCTAAATACAGAGACATGTGGTCAGGAGTGAAGCAGGAATAGCCTTGAAGTTTAAGATAGTTCCAGCTGCATGTTATCTGCTGGGCAGGCTTTTTAAGCATCTTCTCAGCCAGGGGCCCAAACCGAGCTTTTGCTGTGCAAAAAAGCTCAAGGTGATGGCCAGCAGCATCGAAGAAATGCTGCTGTGCAAACGTGATCTGACAATGCCTGTCTTTGTTGAGAGCAGCTTTTATTCTGTGAACTAACATGCCCACAGATTCCTTCAAGGCAATGCCCTGCAAAACTCCTAAAACTTTTCACATTAGCCTATTTTCCCAACAAGAATGGAAAAACCAGCACTATCAAGTTGTACTCACCATCAAATTGGTATTAACTGATCAACACTTAAGTGCAGGCCGGGCGTGGTGGCTCACGCCTGTAATCCTAGCACTCTGGGAGGCCGAGGCGGGAGGATCGCTCAAGGTCAGGAGTTCAAAACCAGCCTGAGCAAGAGTGAGACCTTGTCTCTACGTCTCTACTAAAAATAGAAAGAAATTAATAGGCCAACTAAAAATATATAGAAAAATTAGCCGGGCATGGTGGTGCATGCCTGTAGTCCCAGCTACTCGGGAGGTGGAAGCAGAAGGATTGCTTGAGCCCAGGAGTTTGAGGTTGCTGTGAGCTAGGCTGATGCCACGGCACTCTAGCCTGGGCAACGGAGTGAGACTCTGTCTCAAAAAAAAAAAAAAAACACTTAAGTGCACATATAGCAGTAACATTCATTGAATGTCAAGTAGATGGTGGGGGGAGGAGGGGATGGGTATATACAAAACTAATGGGTGCGGTGTGCACCGTCTGGGGGATGGACATGCTTGAAGCTCTGTGTCGGGTGGGGCAAAGGCAATATATGCAACCTAAACATTTTTACTCCCATAATATGCTGAAATAAAAATTTTAAAAAGATCTCAAAGGAACATCCTAATATGACACTTCAAGGAAATAGAAAAAGAAGAAACAACAAGTTAGACATTAGTAGAAGGAAGGAAATGAAGAGCAGAAATAAGCAAAATAGAGACTAGAAAAAAACAAGAGTTTTTTAAAAAAATTTATATACAAATCAACATACTTTTAACTAGACTAAGAAAAAAGAATCAAATAAAATCAGAATGAAAGAGATGTTACAGCTGATACAAGAGAAATACAAAGGATCATATTAATAACAGACTATTATGAATAATTATATGCCTGCTAGCAAACTTCATGCCCTGGAAGAAAGGAATAAATTCCTGGACATATACAACAGACCAAGATTGAGTTATAAAGAAATAGAAAACCTGAATAGACTAAGTAAGGAAATTGGATTAGTAAAAAAGTCCCCCATCAAAGAAAATCCTAGAACCTGATGGATTCAATGTTGGACTCCATAAAACATTTAAATAAGTAATACCAATTCTTCTCAAACTCTTGCCAAAAACTGAAGAGGAGAGAATGCTTCAACTAATTTTAAGAGGCCAGCATTACCCTGATACCAAAGCCAGATAACACCACCATAAAAAAAAAAAGTAGAAAACTATAGGCCAATATCCCTCATAAACATTTATGCAAAAATCCAAAACAAAATAATACTAAACCTACTTCAATAGCACATTAATAAGATCATTTATCACAATCAACTGACATTTATTCCCAGGATGCCAGAATGTTTCAACACACAATCAGTAAATTTAATACATCACATTAATACAATAAAGAACAAAACCATATGGTCACTTAATAGATGCAACAAAAGTGCTTGACAAAATTCAACATTAGCCTCTCCCCCCATTTTTGAGACAGGATTTGTTCTGTTGCCTGGGCCAGAGTGTAGTGGCATCATCATACCTCACTGTAACCTCAAACTCCTGGACTCAAGTGATCCTCTTGCCTCAGCACCCCCAAGAGCTGGGACTATAGGTGCATGCCACTATGCCTGACTAATTCTTCTAGTTTTATAGAGATAGTGTTTTGCTATGCTCCGTTCCTCAGTCTGGTCTCAAATTTCTGACCTCAAGTGATCCTCCCATCTCAGCCTCCCAAAATTGCTCAGGTTACAGACCTGAGCCACCACACCCTGCCTAACTTTAAAAAAAAATTTTTTTTATTTGAGCATATTACAGGGGTACAAATGTTTAGGTTACCTGTATTGCCCTTGCGCCACCCAAGTCAGAGCTTCAAGCATGTCCATCCCCCAGACAGTGAGCACCACACCCATCAGGTGTGTATATACCCATCCCCTTCTTCCCCCTCCCACCTGCCCAACACCTTATGAATGTTACTACTATATGTGCACTTAAGTGTTGATCATTTAATACCAATTTGATGGTGAGTACATATGGCGCTTATTTTTCCATTCTTGGGTACTTCACTTAGTAGAATGGGTCCCAGCTCTATCCAAGATAATACAAGAGGTGCTAGATCACCATTGTTTTTTATGGCTGAATAATACTCCATGGTATACATATAGCACATTTTATTAATCCACTCGTGGATTGATGGACACTTGGGTTGTTTCCACATCTTTGCAATTGTGAATTGTGCTGCTATAAACATTTGAGTGCAGATGTCTTTTTTATAGAATGTCTTTTGTTCTTTTGGGTAGATGCCCAATAATGGGAAGGAGGGAGGGAAGGAAAGAAACAAATGAAAGAAACGAAAGAAATAAATCCAAATTGCAAGGGATGAAGTCAAATTGTTCCTGTTTGCAGATGACATGATCTTATATACAGAAAACCCTACAGACTCCACCAAAAAGCTGTTAGAACTGATAAACACAGTAAGATTTCTGGAGACAAAAATCAATGTGCAAAAACTTGTATCATTTCTATTAATAAACACTAACAGGGAAATATCTGAGAAGAAATTTTTTAAACTCCCATTTGCAATAGCTACCAAAAAAATACTTAGGAATATATTTAACCAGGGAGATAAAATATCCTTATATTGAAAACTATAAAACATTGATCAATGGAATTGAAGAACACACAAATAAATGGAAAGATATTCCATTCAAATGTCCATACTACCCAAAATGTTCAAATGTCCATACTACCCAAAGCAATCTACAGAATCAACACAGTTTCTGTCAAAATACCAATGACATTCTTCGCAGAAATAGAAAAAAAGTCCAAAAATTCACATGAAACCACAAAAGACCAAAATCATAAAAGATCAAAGACCACAAATACCAAATCCAAAGAGCCAAACATTCTTAAACAAAAAGAAATCTGGAGGCATCATACTACTTGACTTCAAAATATCCTACAAATCTATAGTAGACAAAATAGCATCATACTGGCATAAAACCAGACTTATAGACCAATGGAACAACATAGAGAATCCAGAATGAACCCACACATTTACAATCAATTGATTTTTGACAAAAGTGCTAAGAATATACAATGGGTACAGGAGAGTCTCTTTAATAAATGCTGTTGGAACAACTGGATATTCACATGCAGAGGAATAAATGTATATACTTATCTCATACCATATACGAAAACTCAAAATGTATTAAAGACATAAATATAAGAGTGGAAACGTAAAAAAATCCTAGGAAAAAGCCTCCATAAGATTGGTCTGGGCAGTGATATTTTGGATAGAACCCCAAAAGCACAGGCAACAAAAGAAAAAAGACAAATGAGATGACATCAAATTAAAAAGCTTCTATACAGCCACAAAATCTATCAACAGAGTTAAGAAACAACCTATGGAATGGGAGAAAATATTTGTATATGATACATCTGATATGGGGTTAATATCTAAAATATATAAGGAACTGAAACAACTCAATAGCAAGCAAACAAATAACCCAATTTTAAAAATAGACAAAGGACCCAAATAGACATTTCCTGAAAGAAGCACCATGTTGTATACAATATATACAAATGGCCAACAGGTATATGAAAAATTTCTTATCACTAACCACCAGAGAAATGCAAATTAAAACCACAATTAAATATCACCTCCTACTTGTCAAAAAGGCTATTACTGAAATATGAAAGTACTAGTAATGATGTGTAAAAAAGGAAACCCCTGCACAACTGTTGATGAAAATGTAAATTAGTACACCCACAATAGAAAAAAGTATGGAAGTTGCTCAAAAAATTAAAAATAGAATTACCATGTTATTCAGCATTCCCACTATTGTGTACATATCCAAGAAATATGAAATCAGTATGTTGGAGATATCTGCACTCTCATGTTTATTGCAGCATTATTCACAATAGTAACAACAGTAGAGATATGGAATCAGCCTAAGTGATAACAAATGAATGAATAAAAATGTAATGTGTATATATATACACACACACACACAATGGAATACTATTTAGCTCTAACAAAGGAGGAAATTCTGTCATTTCTGACAAACCTGAGGGACATTATGTTAAGTGAAGCAAGCCAGGCACAGAAAGATAAATATGGCATGATCTCACTCATATGTAGAATCTAAGAAAGTTGATGTATAGAGGTAGAGAGTAGAATGGTGGTTACCAACGGATGGGGGAGTTAGAGAGAGAAAGATGGGAAGATCTCAAATGTTATAAAATTTCAGTTAGATAGAAGGCATACATTTTTAAAAAAACTATAATCACATGTTGTACAATTGGTAGTATATTGTCTTCTTGAAAAATGCTAGAAGAGTGGATGTTAAGTGTTATCACCACAAAAATGATGAGCTAGATTTAGTCATTCCACAATATATGTGCTTCAAAACATCACATTGTAAACAATATATGCAAATTTATCTGTCAACTAAAAAAAACCCTAGATATGAAATGCACAGATTATGGGAGGATTAGGTATGTTTGTCTAAACAAATGGAATGACAGAGAACTGATTATCAACAGTTCTTGATATTTTTGCTAGCAAGTTAGTGTGTGTTGTATAAGGGGGATTGTGATTTCTTTAATAATTTGGTCACAGAAAAGAAACAGGAATTGAACATTTACATGGACTATGGACCATCTATAATTTTTTTATAGTATGATAATTGTGCACCATTAAATGTGTACTATATTATCCAATCATTTTATTTTGTTATGTTAAATTGATTCATATAATTGTATATGAACCTTTGTTCATGTATAGTCCTTACCCTTTACATTTTATTGTTGTTACATAGTCCTATCTTCATGACTTAAAAAATTAAATTGAAAATGACAAGCTAACACATTTGAATTTTCCAGTATGTGTCACTATTTAAATATACTAATAAAATATTTCCATAAAAATGATAAAATATAAATATATCAATATAATTATATATTACATATATACATATTAATGACAATAGAACTTATTTCTGGTTTTGTACCCATTAAACAAACCTCTGTTCATGGCCCTTCCCCTTACCTTTCCCAGTCTCATATCACATGTACACCATAAATATGTATAATTATGTATCAAGAAAAAAATTTACAGTTATCTAAAACATAGAACTGAAAGGGACCATAAAATAGTATTTTCTAATCTTCATAATGAAGATTAGAAACTGATAGATAGAAGTACTATTTTGTTTAAGGGGGGAAAAGTTACTATCTTCTGTTACATGAGATTCTCCTTACAATCAAACCCATTGGCTTAAATTTGTATCCATTTTTCCTTATTCTGTAGTCAGTAGAGATTTACTATATAAAACAATAACTATCCAGATAAAATTCTATTCTTAAAATCATAGTATATTAGAAGGGTTTTGTATTACATTTTCTTTTTCTTCTTAGACCACCAAGCAATATGGAAGCTTTATATTTTAAATATAATTTCTACACATCAAGAGCATGAGAGTAATCCTTTTATAAATGGAACTAATTACTAGAAGAAACAATGACAAAACCAAGCTGCTATTTGATGTGAATCCATAGGAGTTAAGCTTCAAATCCAGACAATAGGCTTATTACATTCTCTATCAGCTTTGCATCTGACTGTTCTGAGATCTTTCCATCACCCTTGATATTACCTAACAGGGCTTACTGTTGGCTGATAACACTTGCCAAGAAAGCGTCTCAAACTTTGTGATCTTGTTGGGCTCCAGTTTATCAAGGTACTGCCCTTTACAGGAGTATAGATAGCAGCCATTCATTTTCAGTAGCCATGGGAGAATACTAATCTTGCTTCAGCAACTTACGCAGATGCACACTGTAACTTAGTAATTGTTGAGTGCCAGCATTGAGGTCAGAATCAAATTGAGATAAAGCAGCAATTTTGTGATATTGAGCCAATTCCAGCTTCATGGTACTTGCCTCCTACTTCGTGGCTCTGATTTTGGCAATAGATCCAACATAGGACATAGACAGACCAACATTAATGGCAGGGCAGATACCTTTGTAGAACAATTGTGTTACTGAGAAGATCTGTTTGTCAGTGACTGCTATGGCATTCATTGAAATCTAAGCAGACACATCACCAGCTCACATTTCTATGATGGTAAAATAGCCAAGGAGCCACTACCAAAAGAATCGTTCATTATGGCTACTCTCTACAGAAGACAGGAGTGTAGGTAGAACATACCACCAGGATAGACCTCACAACCAGAGAGTCAGCAGAGACATCTGATGGCAGTCAACATCCTGTTTAGATAAGTAATTATAGATACCAATGCAAGTTTGTCATTATCTCTAAAATATTTTCCAGTAGAACAGCCAGAATAAGGAGCCGGGCACCAAAGTGGGGCAACTTCAGAAGCAGCAGCTCAAACTACAATGATGTGCTCCATGATATCTGTAAGTATCTTCACCAACTGTGCAACAGTGGATCTCTTTTGACTCATTGCAATGTAGACACAATACAGCTTCTGTTAGATCTATCTTGAAATATTTACGGCTAATGATCGTGTCAATAGCAATTGACATTTTGGCAGTCTGTCAGTTGCCAATAATCAGTTCACACTGACCTCAACAATTAACACCAAGCAATCCATAGCTTAAACACCAGTCTTCTTATTTCCCATGAAGACATTTGAGGAATGATTCTAAGGGCTTTCAGACCAACTTGCCTACAGGTCTTGGCACCAACTGGACCTTTAACAATCAATGGCATTACCAAGGATATCTACTACACAACCCAACAGCTCCTCACCAAATGGAACATCCCCAGTGGCTCCTGCTGTCTTCCTGTTATCTCCTTCAGTTTATCATTTCCAAACAGGACAGCACCAACATCATCAGTTTCCAAATTCAGAGACATATCCTTTAAACTTGAAGAAAACTATAATGTTTCTTCTGCTTAAACATTCTCCAGCCCATGTTCCTGGGCAATACCATCACCAACACCTAAAGCATGCCCATTTTATTCAAGGTCAACAGAGATGCCAGCTCTAAGAATATACTCTTCAAGAATACAGGATACCTCTGTAGTGCCAATTTTGAAGAAGAACATCAGAGGCATGTAGAATCAAGGCAGCAATGAAGGATGATCTTAAAGCATTCGGGGAGACCAGACTAGCCTGCCAAGGAAGAATACCAGCAACAGCCATGGCAACCACAACACACAAATGCAGGATCTTTGCAGCTTCTCCTAGAGTGGTCCTCTGCAGCCACAGCCTCCAGAATGACTGGGTAGCATTTTCTCATATGAATTGTATTGTACTGTTTGGCTAAATGTCTCAATGTTTCAACTAGATGACATGCTCTTCAAAGATAAAGATTCCATGTATCATTTCTCTTCTTATTCTCTATGGCACCTAGTTTGGTGTCTTGCATAGAAGCACACAAGTTATATGAAATGACAAAGTCCTGCCAGCTCACATATTTAAAAGGTGGATATCTGCACTTACCTTCCCCTAACTGCCTGAAATCACCAGAGACTCTTCCACCTTATGCTCTAGCTCACTATAGATTTAGATTTAAGCTCCTATGCTTCTCATAGAAATTGCCTTCTGGCTAATTGTCCCAAAGTGGAGGTCCTTGACTGTTTCAGCAACTCTATTGTAATTGGTCAGTACAACAGGTGCTAACAATAGCACAACCATAGTAAAAGCACTTTGTTCGTGCAACTGGGAATGATTAGTATTTCTGTGTTGATAGTCCAATTCGCACTCTTTCCAATGGTGACCTGGGCATTTTACTATGTGGCTAGGGAGAGATTCAACACAGGCAAATATACCTCAATTGAGATAAGTGGAAGGAATGGGAAGAACAGAGGACACTGAGAATCTTTACAGTGTCCATGGCATTTAAAGACTTGGACAGAGAAGGAAGTAAGGTAGGAAATGAAAAGACTAGAGGAGGAGAGTTATGTTTTCAGATTTCTGTTTCAGAATGAAATTAATACCAACAATTTACTGACATTGTGATGATAATCTTTACCTATTCGATCTCATTTAACATAACCTTGCAGGGAAGGGAGATGAAATGAGATTGAAGACAAAGAATATATGGGGAAATTTAGGGTAGAGACAAAATTTTGTAGGAAGAACTTAAAGGGGGACCTTGACCAGCAGCCAGGCCTCTTGCAGGGCAAACTAGAATCTCAGGTTGTGCTTTGAAGATATTACTCCCAGCCAATACCTGGTTCAGAACTTCAACCTCCATGAACCATGTTTTTAAATTTCCCTCCTCCATGGAATTAAAATAAAAAAGCAAGTTTATGTCAATCGATGGCATTCCAAATATCTCTGGGCATGTTTCAAAGACAGTTGTAAGAACTTGTGGCTTCTCCAAAATATATTAGACCTGACCAATGATGCCAAATATTCCACTGATGAGATATAAAGCCAAATTAGAAATATCATGTAAAATAACAATAACTCTGCAATTGGATCAAAGAAGTGAATGGCTGCCATCAGATTATTTTTAGAGTTGCTGTGATAAATAGATCAGACAGCGCCATATTCTTGTGTATCCCAAGGAGACAGGACATAACATTTTTAATATTCACCCATAATACTTTTATAATGGTGGTGAGAAAACTCACAAATAAAGCTGCCATTTTAAACATTTGGAGCTTCAAAACCTTGACATCTAAACAAACGTGTGAAAAATAACTTCTTCATATTCTGGAGCCAGCAGTAACTAAGATTGTACTAAGACACAAGAATGCCTTGAGCAGTGATTCGAAGAAAAAAACATGTTGACTGCAAAATATCTTGGGTATATAAAAGAAGACATGCTGATGATTATTTGAGACATTTTGATAACTTAAGCTCATTACTTTGATTCATGAAAAGTAAATATCAGTCAGATTTAACATTATAGATATTCTTACACTAATGACCCTGAAGAAACAGAGTCCAGTCTAGTTTATTAAACTTGTGTTTATAGTATCACAACTGATTTGATTTAGTGTAAACATTGGCTTGGTGTTAACCATTCATCAGTGTTTTGTTTATGTAATTTAATTTTATGCAAAGCAAACTTTCCCTGTTCAATAAGCTGGCCCAGGCAATCAAATCCATCTCTTGCTTCTACTGTCAGCCTTTAAAAAATTATTTATGAACAGACTGACTCTAATTTTATAATTGTATCATATATAAGCAAAAGTTCCAATTCTGGAACTCAATTTCACTTCTAAAACCTTACTGCTAAAAGCACAAATAAAAATTATTCTGAACTAATGGCTTACTACATAGCAAGGCTGGTCAAGGTAAGGTTAAATTCCAGCTTCTTTATTTTTGCCATTAATAGATGAATTCTAATACTTTCCTGGTCTAAATGAAATCTGGGAATATTTCTCTTTTCTGACTAGGGGAATGGAATTAGAGCTCACAAAATGCACAGACAGGAAATATAGCACATGCATGGATTTAGAGAGAAAAGCTGGTTATTTATAACACATTGCAATGTGTTGTCCTTTCTTTATCAAAGTGATGCTTTGGACAAACCAGGAAGTTTTGTGGTTATTGCAACAGTACTAAAGCTGATAACTTTACATGTAACTGAAGTGAATGCTTAATCTCTTCCTGTTGTGACCGTTTTGCCATATTTACAAGGTGGCTGACACTAACTGGCATGCTGTGATAAATCCCTGAGCAGTTAAGCTGTAATTTTTAATCTCATCTGTTGCATTTTTAATTTTACCAATATTTTATTTTCTAAAACTTTTCTTTTGTTTTCTAATAAACTAAGAATAGACTGATCTGAACAAATAAGTTAAGAATGCAGTATAACCTTTCAAATATCTCTGAACATACCGATTAAAATTATTTTTCTTTCTCATAGTTATCTTTCATTTTTTCAGGAGCATTTGTTCCGTTACTTCATATTGAACTTCTTTTGTTCTATTGGTTTTCCTCAAATATTTGATGATCTTTGGTTTTTTTGTTTGTAATTGTTAATGAAAGGTAACTGACATGCACATATAATGCAAAATTATTTTGTAACAATTGTATTTATGAATATACGTAGAAATGCTGTTCTGTTTGGGTGACATGTTTTCTTTATTTTTACTTCCTAATAGCAAAAATCAAATACTCATATTTTTGGAACATAATAATTTAAAATTTAAATCTGTAGAAACAAAATAGTAATAGGGGACTACTTCTTTCCATGTTGGAAATAACTAATATAGAATTTGAGTATAGTAACTTAAACAGTGCTTTGGTGACCTGTGGGACTATATAAAATGATCTAATATAAAAAAGCTTCTGCATATATATATATGTGAGTGTATATATATATATGTGTGTGTGTGTATATACATAGGTGTGTGTGTGTGTGTGTGTGTGTGTGTATAAAGCTTCTGCACAACCAAGGAAGCTATCACCAGGGCAAACAGACAACCTACAGAATGGGAGAAAATATTCACATGCTACACATCCGATAAAGGGCTGATAACTAGAATCTATATAGAACTCAGGAAAATCAGCATGAAAAAAAAAAATAAACAACCCATTTAAAAAGTGAGGAAAGGACATGAACAGAAACTTTTCAAAAGAAGACAGAATAATGGTCAACAAACATGAGAAAAGGCTCAACATCTCTAATCATCGGGGAAATGCAAATCAAAACCACAAGATATCACTTAACTCCAGTGAGAATGGCTTTTATCACAAAGTCCCAAAACAATAAATGTTGGGATAGATGCGGAGAGATAGGAACACTCATACACTGCTGGTGGGACTGAAAACTAGTACAACCTCTGTGGAAAGCAATACAGAGATACCTCAAAGAACTACCATTTGATCCAGCAATCCCATTACTGGGCATCTACCTAAAGGAACA
>VBSM01002121.1:6213460-6239779 GCA_008086735.1 Cheirogaleus medius | reverse complement strand
AAAAAATAAATAAAAAAATAAAAAAAAAATAAAAAAAAAAGAAACTGCTCAAAACAAAAGGGATAATGCTTCAGGATATATATGTGCATACACACGTGTATTTATGTGTATATGTAACCTGAAGCAAACATGTGTAATATGCATGCATGTAATATGTACACATGTTATGCATAAACATGTATTACCTATGAGTTACATAGGTAAGACAACTTTCACATCTAGCAAGAAAAACATTTTTCTCCTTGCCAAAAAAAATTCATTAAAATATGCTCCAGTGGAAATTAGATCACTGTGAACTCAATTAATTGCCTATCTTGGATTATTCACATCAACTAAGTTCATAAAACCAAAAAGAATGAGACAAGGGACTATAAATTTGCTGCTGCATGGTTTTAAAGGAAAAAAAACAAAACTCCTGTTATACTTCTTAATAAACATCGTTTTTGGTATAATAGTTAAATTTCACCTGTGAAGTGCACTTACTAAGAATTTTTTAATTAATGGACACCAAATACCCCAAAAATGTATAAAATACATCTTTATTTGGAAAAGATTTGTTCCCAAAGGATGATATTCAGAAGCTTTCAATGTACTTTGGAAGTACATAATTTCCTAATAAGTTCTTAAATAAGACAATTATAAATTAGCAGTTCTCTATTTCCATGGAATAAAGAATAATTCCTGACAAGTTAATATGGAAGAGCTGGGTTTGCATTCTAATCTGTTCTCTAACTTTGATCTTAGTCAAGTCATTCAATTTCCCTGTTTCAGTTATTCCATCTGCAAAACAGGGAAAATAACTCTTGCCTTCAAAGGGTCGGAAGAGAGGCAATGAAATACTGAATGTGAAGAGACTTTTAAAATGTAGTTTTGTTTGAAAATAAATCTGATTTCTAAATGTTTATTTTCACTTGTATTTCAGTATTTCTTGTAGGAAGGCTTGTAGCCTTGTTTTCTTGTTTTTGAGGCCTCACTATTGTATTCTAATATATATCTCGTCTATGCTGCTTTTTATTGTAAGTAAAGTACACATTTAAATGTTTATATCTAGAAACATCTATAAATACTTAAATTATTAATAGAATTGGGCAGGAATCATTTAATCATAACTGTACTGCCCTCAGCTAAACCATCTTAGGCTAGGTGGATAGTCTAGATTTCATTTAGGTAATTTTCATTTTCAAGATGATTGCCAATAGCACTAAAAGTGAGAATAAAGGCATCAAATTAAGTGCCAAGACTGACAAAGCAACCTTTACATCTTCAAACTATCCACATTAATTAGAGAAAGAGCATTATAAAAACAGTCTCAGAAAAGACATTTAAAGGAAAGCAGTAAATTCCCCAGTGTCTGGGGTGGTAGAAACCATACTGGTCATTGGGTGCCTATCACCATCCCAGAAATAGTTGAGACATACCTCAATGTACCCTTTTCAAGGATTATACTTTTTCAAAGATATGTAAAGTTTAACCTCGTCTACACTTTGCAGCATCTTATAATTTCCTCCTCTCAGGCTCCATCCATAATACCACATATCCCAAAATAAGCAACAGGAGCCTTAGGAAAGATAGGAGCAAGTTACAATTACACCTTTATTCCCAAATAAGATATAACCCAGCCAGCCAGATTTTCATTGTTTCTTTATTCAGCTTCTCTTTGCAGACAAGCTATTCAAAGCAGCTTTTCTTTCCCTCTGTCAATCATTCAAGGGTCTGGCCCCGACACTCTTATTTTACATGAACTTCCACATGATCTAATCTAGTCTTTATGCTACAATTACAAATTACAAGTTTGTAACTTCAAAGTTACCTCCTTAACCTAGAGATCTAGCATGAGCTATAATCTGCATACCCAAATATTTAGCAGCCTATTGGGTATCTGACTTTGAATTTCCCTAGACCCTTATAGCTCATCACACAAATAAAAGAACCCATTTGTATGTCTCTTGGCCAAACTTTTTCCTTCCAGTGTGCATTCCCTTAATCAACGGTGCTATCCTTCTCCCAGGTGCCTAAGTCAGAACTCTGAGCATTTTTCTGCACACCGTTTTCTTTTTCACTTCCTGTATATCATCTCCAGACTTTGACAATTCCTTTCCTCCTATATCTCTCAAGTTAGCCCACAGCTTCCTATGCTCACTGCTACTGCTTTATATCAGATCTCCACCAGCCTTTGTCTAGATCACTTCAAAGCCTCTCAATCACACTATGCCTACAATTTTATTAGTCCTCTAAGTGATCCCCCACAAAGCTATTAAAGTAGTCTTTTAACACTCCATATCCAGTCATATCAGTTTCCTACTTAAAATGCTCCATTGGCTGTTCAATTGCCTTAAGGTTAAAATTCAAACTCACTAGCATGACATTATACCAAATCTGATCCCTGTCCACCCCCAAGTCTATTCCCTACCACCCACACTGTGCTATAGACATAATGTACTGTATTTGCAATTCTAGGAAATTGCCCTGCTCTTAATCACTCTCTTCTCTTGGACAAACTTTTCCTACTGTCTATGTTCTTGACCTCTTTCTTTGCTTGTGAAGTCCCTGTCATTAACAATTCTCTTTAAAAGCCACTTCCTCTGTAAAGTTTTTTTTTCTTTGTTTGTTAATAACCGCATGGTTAGACTTTAATTTCAGAAGTTTTTGGCATTGTGCTTTTTTAAAAATATCCACTCAAAGCCCTTATATCACATTCTAGTTTTCATATTTAAATAATCATTTTAAAGGGTCTGCATTACTGTGAGCTACTGGAGATTAAGAAACATTTGTGCATATCCTGGAGTACCTAGAATGAAGTACTTTTTTGTTTTTTGATTTTAAGTTTTTTCCCCAAAATATTCGGGGGGCACAAATGCTTTTGTTACATGGATTTCTCATACAATGCTTAAGCCAGTGCTTTTAGCATGCCCCTCACCAGAATAGTGTTCATCATACCCCATAGGTAAGGTTTCACCACTCACCACCTCCCAGCCTCCCCCTTCTTGGTTTCCCACGTCCTTCACATCTTTGTGTCTGTGTGTACCCATCGTTTAATTCCAAATTATTAAAGAGTACATGTGGTGTTTGTTTTCCATTCCTGGGATACTTCACTTGGGATAGTGGTTGCCAGTTTCATTTAAATTGCTGCAAAAGACATTATTTCATTGCTTTTTATGGCTGAGTAGTACTCCATGGTATATATACACCACATTGTTAATCCACTCATAGATTGACAGGCACTTAAATAGCTTTCACGTCTTTGCAACTGTGAATTGTGTTGCAATACACATTCTAGTGCAGGTGTCTTTTTGATAAAAATAACTTTTCCTTTGGGTAGATACCCAGTAGAGAGATTGCTGGATCCGATGGTAGTTCTACTTTTAGTTCTTTGAGGAATCTCCATACTGTTTTCCATAGATGTTGTACTAATTTGCAGTCTCACTAGCAGTGTGTAAGCATTCCTTTCACTCTGCATCCACGCCAACATCTATTGTTGACTTTTTTCCAAAATACTAATTAAGGGAGTATGTTCATTACATAGATATCTTGTAAAATGCTTAAGTCAGGGCTTTTGGTGTACCCATCACTGGAATAGTGTTCACTGTGCCCAATAGGTAAGTTTTTATCTAATACTCACCCTCCCACCCTTCCCTCTTCTTGATTTCTCATGTCTTTTATGTAGTTTTGTGCCCATGTGCACCCATCTATTCTGACAAGGGTAAGGTGGTATCTCATTGTGGTTTTAATTTGCATTTCCTGATAATTAGTTATGTTGGGCATTTTTTCAAATGTTTGCTTGCCATTTATCTATCCTCTTTTGAAAAAAACTTCTGTTCATGACTTTTGCCCACTTTTTAATGGGGCTATTTTTTTCTTGCTGATTTGAGTTCTATGTAGATTCTGAATATTAGCCCTTTGTCAGATGTATAGTTTGTGAATATATTCTTTCATTCTATAGATTGTCTGTTTACTCTGATTCTTTCCTTTGCTATGCAGAAGCATTTTAATTTAATCAAATCCCATTTATTTATTTTTGTTATTGCTGTATTTGCCTTTGGAGTCTTAGTCATAAATTTTTTGCCTAGGCTAATATCTAGAAGAGTTTTTCATAAATTTTTTGCTAGAATTTTTATGGTTTCATGCCTCACATTTAAGTCTTTTATCTATGTTGAATTAATTTTTGTATATGGCAAGAGATAGGGGTCTTGTAAAGTTGCTCTGACCGTCTATTTATTTCCACCACTTAGACTACATTAGGTGCCCATTCTGAGCTCCTGTACTATGTAACTATATTTTAGAGTTTAGCATTTTAGAGTTCCAAAATTAGTTTTCATCAATTTCAGTATTTTTAAAGAACTGAATGCATATGCCAAGCTTTGGGCTAAAAGCTGAAGATATACAAAGATGAAGATACAAACTCTTCCCTCTATGAAGCACTTGGTCTAGCCTACCTCCCTTTTCAAGCTATATAATGTTAGTTTACATGTCTCTTATTTTACTATGAGCTTCCTGATGTCAAGAAACTTTGGTCTCCAAATAGTTTCAGTTTTAGCCACATGGGAAGGCCATTTTAGGAGCCTTAAAAATCTCTGTAGCATTTTAAAAATAAGCCTGCCTATCTGCAAATAGGCATAAACATTGCCTGTATATTTGTAGTAAAAGTCTTTCCTGAAATGCTGTTTCTGTCTCCCTTCTCCTCATAGATGTTGGCATTTTGGCAGAAGCCCAAGCTGTACCTGGGCATTATTTATGTAATGTCTCTTTCTCAAGATATGCCTTGGCTGAGTGGCATAAAAATGCTACCTTTTCTATTAAATCAGATCCTTATCTTTGACAGAATACTCAACTTGGTTTTCTTATTTTGCATTCCAGTTGTTTTAATAGACATTCTAGAGCTTTTCTTATTAGCCGTCCCTGGAGCAACTATTTATAAACCATTAGTTGTCAGGCTTGCTGGAGGCCAACAAAGTACTGTGCCATGATAGCATGATTAATCCAATTCATGCAACAACCATAATTCTGAATTCATGATGGGGCTTTAATAGGTATGGTCAGGGGAGAAAATACCTTAGAGCTATTAAAACTCACTTTTCCTCCCAATCAATGCTACAGTGAATTTGAGAAAACATGCTTTGTTCTTAACTGAAAGAAAAAAGCACATTTTCATATTTCTTACCTAATGAGATAAATTGTAGATACTCTTTGGAGATGCTCTGCATAGAACAACTCTTCAAAATTTATATCTGTCATTAGGTGCATGAATTGTCTGTACATGATGGAAAAGAGGAAGTGAGTGGGGAAATTTCTATGCACACCTCATAAATGATTTCCAGATGGTTTTATGATGGGGTTTTTTCTCTTACCAAGGAGGCGAATGTCAGTCACATACCGATGCAACAGTGTCCCTGAGACTTTGGGATTCTGTCTAAGGTACAATGCTCCCAAAGCATCTCTGAAGAGTGAACAAAAGCTTCAACACTTCACTGCTGTGTTATGCTTTAGAAATTAAAAGAAGAGACAGGCAAAAGAAATAAAATACATTTTTCATATCTCAGTCAATATTAGCTACTCATAATTGATTAAGACATGAAATAGAAACAATACAGTATTTCCATTGAAACTTGTATCCATATCAATTTAACTCCCTCTCCTATGATTCTACTTTTACAGGATGCTGAAAGAGGAAATAATCCCACATAATATGAAAGTGTGGTGCTACATTTGATTACTAAATTTCTCAATAATACATATCTTCTACTCATAAATTTATTCATTACATTCTTTTTAAGCAACTACTTGGTGATGACATGTTGTAGGCTGCTGAGAACCCAAAAGTATTAAAAATGGACATCTCCTATGCCTTCAATGAATTACAATGTAGAAAACAGACAAGCATTAAAAATTCGAACATACGATATAGGAAGTTACATAGGGTATCAAGTGAAAAAGAGCAGGTGTGAGACCATAACATGTTAAGCAGCCTTCTCCTCCCCACTTCCAGCGCCAGCACAGATGTGCAGAGGAGTGGTCTGGAAATAGCATAGGCTAACAATTTATAGCCCTAGCATGGGCCCAGCAGCCCACTGTTTTGCTTTAGTCAAGGTCCATGGTATATTGGCCAGGAATGGTAGGGGGATCACCCTGCCCCCACAGCCAGGGATACCTCCCCCTGCCCAGGCCCACAGGATTGTCTGTGATTGTCCGCAGCTTGGGTAGGTCTCTTTTGGATCTGTCAAAGGAAACCTTAAGGTTTGTTCCAAGAAAGGAAGCTTGAAACATATTCTAGCTTCCTGAGACTCCTTTCAGTTTATTCACAACAACAGAGGCAGCATCATTTATATCACTATCCAATGCCAAATTCATCCATACACATCAGGTTAAGTGCCTTGCTCAAGGTCACAAAGTTAATACATTATGGTGTTGGGGTTCAAATCCATCTCTCCAGAATCAAAAGCAGGAGCTCTTTCCACCATGCCCTGGTGATTACCCCCAAGACATTCATCACCTCAATTCCTGGGATGATTATTTACATCCTGATTTTAGTTGCCATCTGGTCTTTGAGCACCTCAGGAACAATTCTAGTCTTTCTTGAACTTAATTGTGGTAAGCAGAATGTGAGCCACAAGGAATATATGCTAGAAGTGTCTCTCAGAAGCAGGAGGAAATTGAAATGGCCAATGTCACTCTCTTTCCAAGATGAGGGTCCTGGCAACTCACAAATAGGATCTTGAATGAAAAATCCCTAGGAAACAATATGTTGATTAAGAGAAATGAGGAATAGTTTTAAGACATGAAGTCTCTGTCCTAGTGGAAGATATCATTTTAGAAAACTGAGTGTTTAAACACTTCAGAAAGGTAGATTATTGTATCCATGTGGGAAAAAAAAATCCCAGGGAAAAGCATCCTCTTTTGAGGGAAAATGGAAGCTTTCTTTTGATAGCTCGTTACAAGGACCAGATTTAAGGTATTAAAGCAATAGCCACAGCTCACTTTTGCTCTTGCATGGAGGGACAGCAAGAAGGACTATGAGTTTGACCTGAAAAAAACCTGCTTAGAAGCAAGTGTGTTTGACTTTAAAATATTCCAGTCAGCACTTAGAGTCAGCCATTTTTCTTCTTTCTGGCTAGTATCACATGCATAGGGTCCTTTGTTTTCTCAATTAGCATGTGCTTTTTAAGGAACAGAGGTACTGCTCAAATCAAACCAGTATGCAATTATGCACTCAGTCTGGAATGCTACAGGGTGTAGGAAGTAAGGTGACCTTGGAAAATCATATTGGTATTTAATGTATTATACTTTCTTCTATGTGTCTGGCCTTTCAAAGTCTGGAGTGCAAGAACAGTAGCATGATTTAGGGCACAAAATCTGAACTCAGGTTGCCTGGTGTTGAATCTTGACTCTACTACTTATACGTATGTCTGAGAGTAAGGTATTTAACTTCTATTATATCAAGTATAAAATGAGAATGGAAGAAATTTTTTGTCCTGTATTCTTTTCTTTTCTGCATTCCTCTTTTTCTTCTCCTTTCTTCTCTCCTGTTCAACCTCTTTCCCTTCTCCTTCTTCTCTCCTACTTTCTAGCTGGCATCACACCTCCTATTTTTCTTTCCTTTAGAGGCATTGCTCACTTGTAAATCTTCCCACCAAGGATGCCAAAGAGGCCAGCTATTTTCTCAACACCCTACACTGCGGCCGAGACTCCAGCATGTCTGCTGAGACTTTGCCTCCGGAGGGCACAGAGCACACCTCTGACAGATGATGCCGAGAGCACAGCCCATGCGGCATGGGACATCCAGGAGGCAGCATCTGCCCTAGCCACACTGCCCAGCCCTGTGGCCCTAGAATAGGGGCCATCCCTCAGCCTTCCTGTAGACTTTCTTAGCTTCCTCATGTTCATCCAACACATTTCCTTTCTAAGTTAGCCAACACTGGGTTCTATTGTTTTCCTCTAAGAATGCTGACCAGACGAAATGGGAAGAATAATACAGTTGTAAAGCCTAAAAAGGAAAGTGCAGGTTAAGCACTTACTATACCAACTGGCATATAATAAGCATTGAACAAATATTAGCTATTATAATAATTATTATAACTACTACGCTTCTAGCATTACAGGTTATTTTATTGCATATAAAAGAAATATAAAAGTCTTCTGGGCATTATTTAAAATATGTTTCTGATTAAAAGAATGGGTATTAAAATATAAGGAACTTTGAAATACAGAAAATTTTCAGGAAGGGAATGAAACTAGTTCTTACTATGCTTAACTAACGAGTAATAGATGTGGCCACTATGGAGATAAGCCACTTGGGTCTCCCTCTTCAACAAATAGCTCATAGCACAGCTGCAAAGAGTGTAGTGGACTGACAGCCTCCAGATATTAACACCTTGGGGATCCTCCTCAGCTTTTGCACTAAGGCCATTCTATTCCAGGCAGTGCCAGCCAATAATGAAGCATGAGCATGGGAAGGTACCAGGACCTAGTTGATCCTCTCCAATATGGAACTCTTCTAATGGTCAGTCTTCCCTGGAGCTCCCTGTTGGGTTGGCAAAGACTGCATTGCATCTATTTTGTCAATCCTCCCTGTCCTATCCTGTTCTCCCTTCTCTTTCATTTCACAGGTATCAGATCTACAGTTGTCTGAAGGCTACTTTTGCCGAATCCTTCTTCCTCTACCTTTTATCTTTCACAGGTATTATTCTCCCAACAAAGTGCCTAAACTCCTAATTCCATTATAATGTTGGCTTCTGGAAGACCCAATTAACAAGGGTTTATTTGCTCTCAGTATTTTTTCTAAATATCTGTATTTGTAGGTGTGCATATATGTAGTGTTTGTTACATAATTGAGCTTATACTAAAGGCCTACTTGCTTATGATTATTTTTATTATCTTCACATTAAGTATCAGAATGCTTCTATATCATCAATATCTTTCTAAAGACTAATTATTTTGCTTACTCATCAGCATTAACTTCTTTAATTCTCACAACATCGGTTCAAAATTGGCACTATTAATCCCGTTTTTATAGATGGGGAAACTGAAGTTCAGAGAAGTCAAGTAACTTACCTGCAGGAACACAGTAAACAGACAGGGAGTAGAGCCCCTGGTTTGTGGTACCTAGTTAGGGCAGCCCCGGAGAACTAACACAGGAGACGAGGCTGCAAAGGCAGGAAAGGGCTTGATTAGGAAGGCCCTGGAATGCCATGTTTAGGAGCTTACGCTTCTATTCAAAAGACAAGGGGAAACTACTAGATATTTAAGTCAGGGAGAGATAAAATAAAATCCATATTTTAGAAATATGTAAACTTTGTAGTCAGTGGCTCTACTTCTGGCCCATTTGGCTCCCCCATGCTGAAAGTAGGGCACAGGGGGCAAGGAAAGCCACTGTCAGGTGGCTGGTATCTACGTATCTGATCAAGTGTCAAGCTGCATTCTCTGATCACCCCATCACTGCTTGTCCTGGTTTCTAACTCCTCTGCACTACCCTCCCAGTCCAGGATGACCTGAGTCCTCAACCCACAACACAGACTTTCTTCTAGGGCACAGCTCCTGCCTGTCTCACCAAATTCCATTCTACTTATGACACAGCACAATGTTTAGGGAATGTTAGAAAGACTTGAAGTTAGAAAAAATGGAGGTATTTGTAACAGAGCCCTACTACCGAGCCTAGACTGGGATCCAAACCCATCTGGGCATAGCTAAGAGCATGGATGTTGCCTTTCCAGTGCCCGGGGGGATTAATAGGCTGGGAACACTAGTCTCTGCCATCGATCTCCAGTCTAGCCCCTTGGCTGCATGCCAGATTAACAGAGGACAAGCTGAAGAAATTGGTTTCATGAGGTTCACATGATAGGTGCAGAGAGCGACTACATGTGACAGGGTAGTTAGAAGAAATCTCCCCGGACTTTGCATGTCACAAAGCACGAGCCCTGGGAGGGGATCTTGTTTGGAAACATCAGGAGGTGACAGTGCTGGCATGGAAATGAGAGTTCTCACAGGAAGTAATAGACCACGAGAGAACCATCTATCAAAATATGAAGCGTCCTTTCCTCCCACTCCAACTCCTGCAGACCATGCGTGGCACTTCAGGCAGTGATGGAGCTTCGGCTGAGCAGTTGCACAGGGCAGGTTGCCAAGCATCAATGAGCGCTAGTGAGGCCCAGGGAAACATGGCTTTACCAGGTCAAGAGATTACTCAGGTAGTCACTGAGTGCCATGCACCAATTTTATTGCTGTTCCATACCTGTTCCTCATTTAGTGTGTCATTGCTCATGTAGCATGTCATATATCAAACCATTATCTCTCTCCTCTGACTTCTGGTAGGAAATAAGGATAGATAGTAAGACTGGCTTTTACTCTCTGTATGTAACATGACCCCCTAGTATATTTTCTTTATTGTTCTGCCTTTATAAAATGATTTAGAAATTAACAACACCTTTATTTTTTATAATTATTACAGTGGAACAAAGTGCTGCTGTTTCCTCATAAAACCCCCATGACATTTGTCATTATTCCACTCAAAGGAGGCAGTAAAAATTCATTGCTGTACTCAAAGACACTTGGACAGAATACTCAACAAACATGATAAATGGAGGAGAGTGGATTCTTTTTGCGGGGATAGGGAGAACAGGTGGTGAGGCAGGAAGGCATTTTTTTACAGCTAGAAAAATAAAGGCCTAAACTGTTTTTTCCAAATTGCAAGCCCTTGGATTATCTCTTCAGCTTCCAGTAACTGATCCACCATAGATCCCACCATAGACAAGACCACCATTGTTCCTGAAGCAACTATGGTCGAGTCTGCAAATATACCTGTAAGTTTCGTACCAGTGCTCAGTTACTCTTAGCAATGGTATGGCAGGTTGTATTTTCCAAAAATAGTCATGGCAATATCTCTGGTCTCACGTGCTTTTTGAGAATCTTGCCACTCTTCTACCTAATGCTACAGTCTATCCCATTTCTCCTCAAAACCAGTGCAGCCTTTGTGGAATAAATAGAAGGCAGCAGAAGTGACTATGTGACTTCTGAGAGGTTGGGTCACCAAGAGCCATACAACTTCACATGGCTCTAATATGCTCGCCCTTTGGAACAAGCCACTATGTGATAATATAGCCCAGGTCCCATGGAGAGACCATGACTAGGTATTCCAACCTACGGCCCCAACTAAGGTCCAAGGTGATCACATTAACCACAAGACATGTGAGTGAACAAACTTTCAGATGACTTAGCCAGCGACCTTCCAGCTGACAGTAAGTGGAACAGAGCTGGGCCCTGCTCAAACTGCGGATTCATGAACAAACTAAGTTCTCATTTGGGGGTGACTACCACACAGCTAGAATAACCAGGACAGGTGGGCTTGTTGCCAACAAAGCATAGTTTCCACCGTGCTAGGGGTGAGTGCTCACTGTTCTGGTACTAAGAACATTAAGTTGCAATATTTTGCAGCTATTTTTTGGGCTGAAATCACAAAGTGGGAAAGAGCAAAGGCTTAGGAACCAGAGAACCGGGTTCAGATCCCAGCACTGTCCCCCACCACCAGCTGTGTGACCACTGTCTAATTATTGCTCTTCATTGTAAGAAGAGCACTATTTTATTTACCACACTAAGTTGTTGTGGAAACTGAGAGCCTTTGAAGCGATAATACAAACTGGCTTATACTTTTTTAAGAATTAAGATCTCTGTACCAGTAGAGCTTAAATTTTTAGGACCAAGAAGCAACACTTTGGGGAATGTGTTAAAGTAATAACGGGAGGAACCTCTTCCACTGCTACCCCTTGGTTCCTGAACCTGTGGTATTTTGGCTACGGGATTTAAAAGCCCCATACTGTCGTCTTTGGTTCAGAATGTATATGTGACTTCCAATTAATAACGGATGTTGACATCCACATACTTCATTATGGTTTGGTAGATTAGGTATCATTCAGTGCAGGACAGATGTCTCGGGTTGTCTGGTCACCTGGTAACCCATGGTCAGATATTCAGTCTCTATTTGGGCCCAGTAGGAAGTGGCAGCCAGAGGTCTATCCACATTCTTGTTTGTCAGATTTCAACAGCATTATATCAGCTGGGTCAAAAGGCCTAAATGGTAGAGTAGTTTGCACTGCAACCTGGACCTAGTGTAGACCCTGTTTAGCTCCAGGCCTCACTGTGTCAGTCATTTAGTAAATGAGTACACGCAGCACACTCGAATTGGTATGCGCTATTTCCAAAATTCAAAGAGATCCTTATGCCTCTTTCTTAATAGTGGGCAAGTTGTCTTTCACTTTGGAAAAGATATCCTAACAAGCCCCGGATATCTGAACTCTTTGAAACTATTCCAAAGAGACAGATCCCTGAAGTTTCATAGTATTCGCTACCTACCCTCTGGTACACTTTCCTCTTATTAAGACTCCTAAGACACGTGCCATGTGATGCTCCTCAGGTCTAGTCAGTATAATCAATGATCGATGGGGTGTCAAGAGGTCAAAGGTTTCCTCTCTCTATCATGACTCAGAGGAGGAGAGTTGATAAGGCCCTTTCCCCGACAGGTGGAACAAACTGCCTCTGGTCGTCCTTGACGTTAATACAGAGAAAAAAAGCACTTAGCTGCTCGGTATGCATATCAGCTGTCAAGGGCTGTGTTGATTTGCTTGAATAAATATACCACATCTGGAACAGCAGCTGTAAATTGAAATCACTCCCTAATTGAATTTATGATACTTCATAGTCATGCTGTATAATCCATTTGCCAGACAGTGCAGTTAAATGAGGATGTGATAAGAATCACCACCCCCTTCAACTCTCCTCTTCCAATGTGGGCACTAATTCTCTGTTGTATGCCCACAGATAAGGGAGCAACTCTGGCTTACCTGTTGGCGTTGATAAGGAAACAAGCTTCTACAGAAAAAAAAAAGGAAGAAAAGAAACAGAAGAACGCTCACTCTATAGATCAGGGAACCAATGGAATGATTTTGCCATTTGTTCAGTAAGTCTGTTGCAACTCTGCATTAAGAATGAAGGAAATGACTACAGGGTGATTAGGCAGAACCTTTGAGATAGACTACTCTAGCCAAAGTCCATTAAACAACTGATCTCCATAAGCTCCCACTAAGACCCTTAGGAATTTATTCCAACACATATTTTCTAAGTTTCTGCTGTTATAAATGAATATTTTCCTTAGTTCAGGCATAGCTCTATCATGGTTAGAATTTTTACATTTCCTTCTAGAGCTTTCTGTACTATGACTCTGGTATGGGTCTAGAAATAATTAGGTGTAGTGGGGTGGATCCAGGGGAGAATGAACACCTTCTTGCAAGGCACATGCTTCAGGGTATCTTTAAGCAAATTAGTCTTTTTAATAAAGAAGGTAGAATTTCTTCTACTGGCACGGATGCTCAGGAAATTGAAGGGCTTATGGTTTTCAGATTTTACTCAAGTGTTCCATTCCAATTCTAAAGGTCCCTCTCCATTCCAATGAAGGCCTTAACTTTCACATGAGAGACTTGAAAAGTATGCAAATACTACTTATAATTTACAAACTATAGAAACAAATTCT
Source organism: Cheirogaleus medius (assembly GCA_008086735.1). Taxonomy (NCBI): domain Eukaryota; kingdom Metazoa; phylum Chordata; class Mammalia; order Primates; family Cheirogaleidae; genus Cheirogaleus; species Cheirogaleus medius. The sequence continues at coordinate 6,226,269 of VBSM01002121.1, read as the reverse complement.
GAGTCTGGTTTTCAGCTGTCAGTCCTTGCAGATGCTAAAAGTTTTAAGTCTTGAGCTTGTTATTTTCTTTGTGTAAGCTCTCTGATGCAAACACAACTAGCCAAACCATTTCACCCTCCTATGTCATTACCCCTGTAATGGTCAAGGTCAGAGTCCAGTTGGCCTCCCAAGCCTGTCTTCTATAGATGCGGTCCCCAACTCCCAGGCCACAGACCAGTACAGGTCCGTGGCCTGTTAGGAACTGGGCCACAGAGCAGGAGGTAGGGAGAGGCGTGGAGATTTCATCTGTATTTACAGCTGCTCTCCATCGCTCGTATCACTGCATAAGCTCCACCTCCTGTCAGATCAGCAGGGGCATTAGATTCTCATAGGAGCACGAATTCTACTGTAAACTCCACATGGGAGGGATCTAGGTTATGCGCTCTGTATGAGAATCTGATGCCTGATGATCTGAGGTGGAGCTGAGACAGTGATGCTAGTGCTGGGGAGCAGCTGCAAATACAGATTATCATTGTCAGAGAGGTTTGACTGAACAGTAAATGTAATGCACTTGAATCATCCCCAAACCATCCCCTCCCACCCCCAGTCCATGGAAAAATTGTCTTCCATGAAACTGGTCCCTGGTGCCCAAATGGTTGAGGACTACTGTTCTATAGGCACTCTTTCCCAGCTTTCAACAGATAATGCATTAAGTAATTATGAAAATAAAGCAAGCCATGGGTTACCCAGTATCATATTTTCCACGGGGTAATGAGTTCACCATTTTGTTCAATTACATTCTTATTTTGATACTCTTTTTCCTGAGATACCTCTATTGTTACCAAGTATCAGTAAATATCAACACAGGAAAGCAAAAACATTATGTAGTTCAAGCAGAGAAAATTTAATACAGTTAAAATATATGAAAAGGGCTGGAGGAGAAGAAGAAATCAAGAAACTGCTATCATCTCTGCAATGGAGCCCATTTGCACGCACTGTCTAACTAACATGCAGGGCTAGAACTGCCAAAGGTCGCTACCCCAGCCAGAGCTAGAATTCATAAAGAGTTGGCTTGCAGGGGTAAATGCACGGCCATCTGGTCTCCACTATTACAACCACCACCGGCTACTAGAGCAGCAGCCAATGCATTCAGACCCAGAGTCAAAATCGTTTTTCCTTCTTTCCACTTTCAGATCTATCAGTGCCTCCTTTTTGGCAGAATTCAGCAAAAAGCCAGCTGATTACTATTGCTGCCTGAAACACAATTTGGTAAGGGGAAATAGTATAGAACAACACGGAATTGATTTAGTAGGACTGTGGAAGGGAGGGGAACATTCATATTACAGACCGGAAAACTGGTGGCCTTGTGTTGTCATGGTGAAACATTTGGCCACCTTTCTCCTGCTGTACCTTTAGACACAGCCATCCACCTATTAAGCCTACAGTGTTCAGGCAAATGGCAGGAAATCCAGATATTTTGGTGTATACTGATTATTTCTTGCTGTTTTCAACAATATCTTGATAGGGAAATATGAATTTAAACTGGACTTCACTTGAATAGATCAACATGATGGGAGAAAATGCACAACCAAGCTAAAATCCTTGGTTGTGCTACCAAGAAATCATCCTAAATTCCTTTGTCAATTCACTCCCCTACTATCCTAATAGATAATTCCATATTTTCTTCTCTTTCCTGGACTTCCAACACTTCTGTTCCCCATTTCAACCTCAGTTGGTATAAATTCCTTGTTAAAATCCATTGAGAAAGTAAAAGCATCCAGAAGGAAATATCAACATGCTTCCATTGTCAAATCTATCAATAACTGCATGTAGTTTGACTTTCCTTTGCTTTCTTTACTCACTGAAAGAAAACAGCACATAATGCATCTCTAAGGAAGGATGCTTAGGTTTACTAAGCATTTGCTAAGATTTAGATTTTATTGATTTATTTTTGCATATCATGGGGTACATACGATATTTTGTTACATGCATAGAAGTCAGGGCTTTTAGGGTATTGATCACCTCCGTCATTTATCATTTTAATGTCTTGAGAACATTTCACTGTGGTACTTTATAGAAGCTATTACAACTGCTAGGCTAGCTTCATGGTATTGATGATACATGGCTTAACCATACTAAAAACGGCCTTTCCTCTCTAAATTGTAAAAAGGTGATTAAGTTTCTCTTGATGGAGATATACTATCTATGTGTACTTATCATTGCAACTAGTGCATTAGGCCATGAAATGTTTTTCTAGTCTACACAATTTGTATTCAGAATTTTACTGAAGACCATGGACTCCTTTGAGATCTTTTTTCTTTCAACCATGAATTGTCCTTGTTTAGATTTTTAAGTACTGTAAATTTTTTTTTCAATAAAATCTGACTTGGGCAAGGAAAAAAAATCTCTTTTGAAATACGTAAAAACATTGTTTTGAAACTTCTATTTTGAAATATCTAAAACATTGTTGACTACAGTCACCCTACACTGGAACATTAGAGCTTATTTTTCCTATCTTTCCTTCTTTTATAAGGCCTAACCTCAACCCCTCAGCAGAGCACTCAATCTCATATCCTCTTGCAGTTGTCTCTTTTCACCTGCATCATCGATTTTTACCTCTTTTCTGGATCATTCCCTACGTTACAGAAACACGCTCCAATATATCCTATCTTAATAGAGAGCTACCTTGACTCCATATTCTATACCGCTGCTATTCCTTTCTGATTCCTTTTGCAGAAAAACTCCAGAGTTGTTATCTCCTCCCACTGTTGCTTCAATCAATCCCAAACAGGCCTTCATCACCATCCCCACCCCCCAAAAGAGTTTATGCCAGTTTCTCAGGCCTCATCTTCTATCAGCAACCCCCTATACAGGTACACTGGCTGCTTCTTTCTTTACTTGGACTCCAGAATACCATTGTCTTTGTCCTTCCATGTAACTTTCTGTGTCTTACTAGTCACCTTTCCTAATCCTTACTTGTCTCCCATACCTCTAAACATTTGTGTGCCCCAGGTGTCTTTGACTCACACATCTCTTCTGTATATATCTTTAGATTATTTCATTAAGTTCTATAGATTTTAATATCATCTGTTTGGTGAGGATTCCAAAGTGTCTATCTTCAATTTCTACCTTGAAACTTGGTCTCAAGTATATAAAAGTGGCTACTTGACATCACATCTCTGCTTCACGGCACTTTACTATATTGCAACTGTCAAACTTCACATTTCCACAACTCAACTTTTATTCAGCTCAATCCTGCCTCTCCCCTAATGTCTACAGTCTCAGGAAATGGAAACAGTTTTCTAGTCATTCAGGCCAGAATCCTTGACTTCCCTCTTACTCTCACTCTATATCATACCTTTAAGTAAATCCTTTGTGCTCTTCCTTCTAAATATTTTCAGAATGTAAGCAATTATTTTCAATCCTGATGCTACCACCTGTTTTGAGATACCATCTTTCTTGTTTTGACTACTGAGATATTTTATATTTTTGAAATAAATAAATAAAAATGAGAAATTGTGTATGTTTAATCATCAAATCCCTGGATACAAGATTATATGTGTGTATATAGTTTCTTGAATAAAGCTCATTTTTTTCTCAATTTTGTTCTATTTTGTGCAAAGGGTTTTCTTATGAGTAAAAACTTGACTCTATAGTTCTGTCCATAAAAAATATTTAAGACAGAGTACAGTGGCTCATGCCAGTAATCCCAGCACTTTGGGAGACCAAGGTGGGAGCATCGCTGGAGGCCAGGTTTTGCGGTTACAGAGAGCTGTGATCAGGTCACTGTACTCAAGCCTGGGCAGCAAAGGGAGACCCTGCCTCAAGAAAAAAGAGAAAAAAAGGTATTTAACACTAGTAGTTGATGAAATGAAAAAACATTTCAGAATAGTTTTTTCTATTGTATAAGTCTTATACTTCAAAGAGACAAGCGGTAAATGACTGGGTATTTTTGCAACTTTAATTTTATTGGTTTGAAAAAAAACAAGGGTTCCTAGACAGAACTGGTCATTGTACATGCTTGAACATGTACAATTTTCCTTTTTTATTTCAAAAATTTTGTTACATGGATGAATTGTATCATGCTGAAGTCAAAATGTTACCAATGTTACTTTACTCCAAAGCCTTCCAATAAATCCTGCAGTACACAGAATATTTACTAATCTCCATCTTTATTACAACTTTACCAACAATTAGATTAAGTCTACAAAGTTGATTTTTGTGTGAGTACACTTAATATTAAAGATGCCCAGTAAAAATACCTTTCTTCTATAAGAACTGGTAAGAAATAGAAGTCGAGGGTAGGTTAGGGTCAGGTGGTGACCTAATTGAAGAAATCCTGGAATTGAAGAGGACCAGGGAGTTTGGGGGGTGGGGATGATGCCAATATCTGGACTCTAAATGGAAACAATGTAGCATATTCAACAAATATTTGTTGAAAACTAGCAACTACATGGGACATTTGCAATTCTTGTATCAGAGATTAAGTGTAAGATTCTGTGCTTTATTATTTTTCAGATATTTCACAATATAATAAAATTTTATTTTTAATAAATCTGCAACCAACTCCTTCTAAACATCCCTGAGCTGTGATGACCAGGAAAATAAAGCTCTGTTCTTCTAAATCAAGTCAGAAATGAGGAGAAATAGGGAAAATAGGCAGTCTGTGGAAAATTCCCTGGCATTAGTTTCACAAAGTTGGATTTTGAGCACTGCTAATAGGAACACTGCTGCTGCCCTAGATATCGTGGCACACAGGTAGATTTTTGAAAGACGTCCAGACTGCAAACCCCTTAGGAATTCGTAGCTGGTAGTTAGCACCTGATGTTATATTCTGACATTTACCCAGAGCCTGGTCACGATGTGTTATCTGCCACTTTTACCATTTCATCATATTCTTGGGTTCTGTGCCAGATGTCCAAGAGGAAAACGGGTAGAATAAAAACTTCCATAATCCTATTATGGCAGTATAAACCAGGTGAATCTACTTAAGAGTTTGAACCACAGAAAAGAATTGTCTTCCTTTTTTTCCCCCCTTTTTTTCTTTTTTCTGGCATATTAGGGGGGTACAAATGTTGAGGTTCCCTTTCCCCCCCCTCAAGTCAAATGTCTTCCCCTTTTGACATAAAGGTTTCTCAACCTTATCACTACTAATATTTAGGCCGGGTAACTTTTGCTATGGGGGGGCTGTCTGTGCATTGTGGGATATTTAGCAGCATCCCTGGCCTCTACTCACTTGAGGCCAGTAGAACCGTCCCATTTCCTCCCCTCCCTGCATTGTCCATCAAAAATATCTGCAGACACTGACAAATATGATCTGTAGATGAAATTGCACCCTACCCCCGCCGAATTAAGAACCATGCTCAATTCAGAAATTGAATCTAAGCTGAAATATTCCAAACGGTTCTGAGGTCCACAGTACCAAACAGAACAGATGTTGCCTAGAATGAGGCTTACAAAAGGCCGTTCTATTTGACAGTGTGGACACCACAGGGAACGGGAGGGCAGAGTTCTGGCAGAGAGAGAGGAATATAGGCAACATTCAAGGTCTGGAAGAGAGATACGAGAGAAGAAAAGTAGAAAATGATTACTTTTGTGCATGTTGGCACAAAGGGAGAGAGGTAGGCTGGTGTTTGGCAAGGTTCAGTGCCGTAATGAACTGTAGGCTGAACAAAAAGATACTTGCGTCATTGTTTAACTTAGGACTTTTTTTCTTCCCTCAAGATAGCTACGGTAAGCACCTTTAGAGTCAGAGAAGAGTTAGTGGAAGAGAAAATGGAGGCAGCTATAGAAAGGGAAACAGGCAGAAGCAAGAGTCCAAGGGGACAGATGGTAGCTAGAGGAAGTCTGGAGAGGCGGCTGATGACAGAGGGAACAGAACAACACAGCTGAGAGAATTTGGAATCAAGAACGAGGTGGTGTAATTTGAATTCCTGGGCCTATCATATGAAGATACGTGAGCTTGGTTATTTTTGTTTTTGTTTTTTAAATTTCTTGCCCTTGAAGTTTCAGTTTTCTCATCTGCAAAATGGGAATCGTAATAATTCCTACCCTTTAAGGTTGCTGAGATGTGAAAATGTGATAATGTCTGTAAATCATATGACACAGGCCCTGTGCTAACATATAGCTACAGAATAACAGTGAGGGCGTGAGGGGGGCACCAAGGAGCATACAGGGCATGTGTGTAGTGGCTTCCCCAGTGACTGTGAGGGTCCTTTGGAGTCCAGGAGCAGTGAGGATGGATAGTAAGATGTGGGTGCGGTCCAGCAGGCACAATATAAAGGAGAGAGGATGATTAAAAGGCTTAGCTAGACCACAGACCTAGGATGGGCCAATAACCTCCAGGCTTCTGAATGGGTATGCTGGAAAGGGTGAATGCAGAGGAGGAATGCTATGGCTAATCTGCCAGGAACACGGGCAAGTAAGAAATGACAGGTAAACAGCAAGTGTGGGATTGGTGCACTATGGCCAAGTCTGTCTTAGCAGGTAAGCAAGAGAGGTATACCTAGTGACTCTGGTATAGGTGCCTTCCGTAGTGCTAGAACATACATACCCTATGGGAGTGGGGCTTTGTGCTAGATTCTCAGCCCTTAAAATTCCTTCTCTCTCACATAAGTGCCCAATAAATATCTGTTGAGTAAACGACTAAAGAATAAGAGAAACCAATAGCCTCTTTTTGATGTAAACCCTTCTTTCAAAACTAAAAGTTTTTTTTTTCAATTATTTATTTATTTATTTTTTAATTTCAGCATATCATGGGGGTACAAATATTACGGTTATGTATATTGTCCATGCCCCCCCTCCCCCCTCGAGGCAGAGCCTCAAGCATGACCATCCCCCAAACATTGCACATCTCACTCATTATGTTTGTGTATACCCATCCCTTCCTCCCCCCTCCCCACCCGCCCGACACCCAACAAATGTTATTCCTATATGTCTACTTAGGTGTTGATCCATTAATACCAATTTGCTGGTGAGTACATGTGGTGCTTGTTTTTCCATTCTTGAGATACTTCACTTAGTAGAATGGGTTCCAGCTGTATCCAGGAGTATACAAAAGGTGCTATATCACCATTGTTTCTTAAAGCTGAATAGTACTCCATGGTATACATATACCACATTTTGTTAATCCACTCATGTATTGATGGGCACCTGGGTCAAATGTTTATAGCAGCACAGTTCACAATTGCAAAGTTGTGGAAACAACCCAGGTGCCCATCAAAACTAAAGTTTTTATAGCATTTAAATTTTACCTTTTATGGCTTTTTACATATATGATGGTTTATTGTGTGTCAACTTGACTGAGCCACAGAGTACTCAGATATTTGTCCAAATATTATTCTGGGTGTGTCTGAGTTTTGGGTTGAAACTACTATTTGAATAGGTAGCAAAGCAGATTGCCTCTGTGTGAGTGGGCCTCACCCAGTCAGTTGAGGGCTTGAATAGAACGAAAACAATGACCTTCCCTTCAGTAAGGGGAAACTTCTCCTTGAGAACTTGAGCTGGAACGTCAGACTTTTCTAGCCTTCAGACCTGAATTGAAACAGCTTTTCCTGGGTCTCTAGCCTGCCGGCTTCTCTGATTCTCAGGACTTCAACCTGGTACAGGAACTATGGAATGGGCTCTCCAGGATCTCCAGCTTGCCAACTGCAGATCTTTGGACTTCTCAGCCTCCATAATTGTTTGAACCAATTCTTTATAATAAATCCTTTTATACACACAAACACAGCGAACCCTTGACCAACATGGGTTTGAACTGTGTGGGTCCACTTACATATGAATTTTCTTCCACCTCTTCCACCCCTGAAACACCAAGAACGACCCCTCTTCTTCCTTCCCCACCTACTCAATGTGAACATGAGGATGAACACCTTTATGACGACCGATTTTCCTGTAATGAATAGTAAACATATTTTCTTTTTATGATTTTCTCAGTAATATTTCCTTTTCTCTTGCTTTGTCATAAAAATACAGTATATAAATGTACATAACATATAAAATGTGTTGGTTGACTGATATTGGTGAGGCTTCCAGTCAACAGTTAAATTTTGGGGGAGCCAAAAGTTATAAGCAAATTTTCAACTGCTCAGGGGGCAGGTTTCTTAACCCCATGTTGTTCAAGGGTCAAGTGTGTGTGTGTGTGTGTGTGTTGGTTTTGTTTCTCTGGAGAACCCTGACTAGTTTACCTGGTATTATTAATTCCTACATGTTTGACTTAGTTCTTTCATTATACTAAAAATTGTTTGAAATAGTAGACTGTAACTGCTTCATTTTTATATTTGATGTCTCACACTACCCTTATTTATAGTATTCAAACAGTATAGGTATTTGTGGAATTAATACCCAATTTGAAGCAATGATAGTAAAAAATAAAGGCACAAAGCTATAATGTCAGTTTGGCTGGAGGGTCATAATTTGATGCAGTGATTATCAAACTGGAATCCACAGATATATTCAAGGATTTTTGAGAGAAGAATTTTGTCTTTATAGTTTTCATTTTGTTAATAATCTAAAATATTTTATCAGTTTCAAAGACAGACTTTTGTGCTGATAAAACACAATTGGAAGATATTCTGATAGACTTTGATCTCTGAAGTCAGTGCTTCTGAGTTTTCAGGCTTTTTATTCTTGTTAAAAAGAGTTACATTACTCAAATTTAAGAAACTTATTTGGGAAAAGAATCCTAGGCTAGATATCAGGATAGAAGATTCTAACCCTGGCTCTGCCAACAACATGCAACAAGTCACTCTAGACCTAAATTTTGTTATTTATAAAACAAGAGATTTGAATTGGATGATTCGGAGCTCTCTCTCTCTGCTCTAAATTTGTGTTTTTAAGGATGTTGAAATTAGCAGGGGAAGTTAAAGAAAATAAATACATGAACAAGATAGTACAAATTTCCAAAGAGATGAAAATGGTATCTACAGAGCAATGAAGACAATCATGTATCAACTATTCTTATTATATTTTTGACTATGTTACTACTACCTGATATATAGAGTAACTACTATATATCAGGCATGGTTCCAAGCACTTGGGATTCATCAGTGTACAAATTAAAATCCCTTCCCTCAGGAAGCTTGCATTAATGGTATACTTGGGTAGTCAGGTGAGCAGGTTAAAGAGAAAATAAAATACATATACAGTGTAGAAAAAAATGTGCGCTTCAGTGGAGAACCATGCACCACCAAGAAGATATCTGGTTCTAGTCATTTATTGTCTTTCAGCACTTTCATAGTTCTGAAAGTGTAGGAAACAGCAATGCAAAACAATTCTTATACAGATAGCCCCTGACTTGCAATGGTTCAACTTTAAGATGGTGCAAAAGTGATATACATTCAGCAGAAACTGTACTTCGAGTACCCATACCACCATTCTGTATTTTTCCCTTTCAGTATTCAATAAATTACATGAGTTATGCAACACTGTAATATAAAATAGGCTTTGTGCTAGATGATTCTGCCCACCTATAGGCTAATATAAGTATTTGGAGCATGTTTAAGGTATGCTGGGCTAAGCTTTGATGTTTGGAGTCTAGGTGTATGAAAAACATTTTTGATTTATGACACTTTCAAGTTATGATGGGTTTATCGGGATGTAACCCCACTGTAAGTTGAGGAGCATCTGTATACTTGCAAGTTCTGTCCTATCTAGTATACTGACAATTGACTTCTTTTGTCCATCTCTCCCCACCCAAAATAAAGAACCAGTTTAGTCTCCATTTACACATTCATTTCAATATTCCTTATTTATAAGTTTTTCTGATCTACAGATTTTCTTTTGAACTGTTTTTAACATCTGACTTAGTATTAAGGGGTAGAACAGAATCTTTACAAATGTTCATTTTTATGTGTGAGGGTTGTGATTTTACCTTTTAACCATGAATGGAGTCTATAAAGGAAATATCCAGATGAATATGTCAGAGAGTAATGAGGTGGGATAAGGGGCTGAACAGCTTTGCATCTGCAGTCAGGGAAGGCCTCTTGGAGGAGGGATACATCCAACTGAGACCCAAGTGATGGCAGTAGCATTTCTCAACTTTCTAGGGGAGGAACATTCAAGGGAGAAGCATCAAGAGGTGTCAGGATCCTGGGGTGAGAATTTCTTCGCTGTGTTCAGGATACCAGAAGGAAGCTATTAATAATACTTGAGGCTGGCACATATTGAGTGAAAAAACAATGGTATAAGGCAAGGACAGAGATATAGGCAGGTGCCAGATCTTTAGGGCCTCAAAGGCCATGATAGAGTGGATTTCATTCTCGATGCAATTAGCAAGACAGAAGAGAAATGATCTGGATTCTGTATCTGAAAGACTTTCCATGGCCAAAAAGCTTGACTTACTGATTTATAGGCATTACTTCAGTTAGTCCTTATATTAACTCTGTGGAACAGGGGTTATAATATTCCCCTACTTCATAGATGAGGAAAATGAGGCCCAGTGAGTAAGCAAACTATGACTACAAAGTAACGATTGCTATCCAGCAATGTAAACAGCAGGTGTTTTTACAGTTTACTGTTTGCACAATGTTTGTGATTAAGTTGTAAATGAGTTTAATCATGATCAACAGTACTTTTATGAACCATTAAGAATTAAATTTTATAGATTTACTTTACAGGGTTCCTTATCCTCTCTTTAAAATTTATTTTCTGGCTCTCATTTCAAGAAAAATTTGTAAAGTAAATTTTGATTAGGAATTTGAGTTAATGCTATTATTGAATCAGTGCTGCCAGTGAAAGCCTTGATAAACTTATCCAACTATGTTGTTTCCATGGGTTTTTATCTGTGTTTACAATGGAGCATAGAGTAGCTTGTATAGTTCTACACACAGATGCTTAATTACTGACTAATCAAATAATGCACGTAAACTGACATGTTTCTTATAACTACTCATTATATCGGCCAATAAAAATGCAATGCATCTTAATCATATTTGTGATAGCTTTTAGGTTGAGTTTGCAATTTGTTGGCTATAAGAATGACCTGGTATTTTGTTTCCCCAATGCAGCGAGTCTATTACAAACCATATTATTTATATTGAAGCTTATATTTTCACTATTGAAATAGAAAAATTGAATTTTGGAGGAATAAACTATCAGTGAAGTGGCAAGTAATGTCCTACCCAAAGAGCTGTGCTGAGAAGACTTGTCAATATTTGCAACCTCTTTAGTTTAGATACTATAACTTTGTTAGATATTTGCAATTCCTTCTTCATAATCTAGTGCTTTTGCTTTGACTGGGAATATAATCTGCTTCACTTTCCTTTCTTAGCTAAGAAGTTTTCCATGGACTGAGTTAGATGCTTTTCCATCTCAAAATATAGATGATTTCAAAATGCGACAAGCAAGACAATAACAATTTGGACACATACTGAAATGAACCACCAGTGGTTTCCCAGAAGAAGTACAATGACTATTTTGTGTGGAGAACATCTCTCCCCGAATCCCCTGAATCATCGAGCTTGGCCACATCCCAATTGTTCTTTCAGCAAAAAATGGAGAAAAGCAAAAAACTGAGATGACTAGCTAAGCAAAACATAAGCACAAAGAAGCACAAAGAGTATTTCAGGACGGGCAGTCAACTGGAAGTTTTGAGTCAAGAACTATCAGCTTGTTGTATTTAAAAGATTTAGGAATTTAAACCTTACAAGGGTTGATGAAATTACACTAGTCCTCCTGAGAGTGAGTGAGTGAGTGTGTGTGCATGAGAGAGAGAGAGAGACAGAGAGAGAGAAAGAGAGAGAGAGAGAGAGGAGAGGGAGAGTGAGGGGCAGAGAGAGAGAGGGAGAGAGAGGGAGAGGGAAAGTGTGTCTTTTTTGATACATATGCACTCATTGTGTATTTTACCTATACTTTAAATAAATTTTCCAAGCAGAGGGTCATGATTGAGCAGATACCTTCCAATGCCCACAATGGCACGGTAAGAAACAAAAATAGAACAGTGTACATACTGAAATGTGTAAATATTTTCTGCTACTGGTTTTATTAGCTGAGCATCCCGCATATGCCTGTTGCCTCTAATTCAGCACAATAGGATTATTTCATAGATTCTACATTTTACTTCAAGTTAGGCAGAATTCCTCTGAGGTGAAGACACATAATCTCTTCAGACTCCTGGGTCACCGCAGGGAAGGAGAGCTTTTATTGCTTGCTCAAGCTTTAAAAAAGCTGCTTGTTAAGCCTAAGAGATCAAAATACTGTCCTTAAAAAGCCCTTAAATAGGGCAGGCACCCTATGTCACATGTGCTGTGCTAATCTCCTTCAGAGAAGAAAAAACATCAAACTGAATGTTTTTTTGCAAATAAAGCAGAGTATGGTTTAAAAAACAAAAGGAAAAATAGTGACTTCTCTTCTGCTGAGAACTTGAAAACTTTCTTTGACTCCATTATTCTGCCCATGTGAACGATTGTAGAAATTAAAACATCTATATATTACTGCATCAGTGATCATTGTTTTCTTTTTTAAAAGTTTTATTTATTTAAAATATTTAATTGTCAAATGAAGATTGTATATACTCAAGGTGTATGATGTGATGTTTTGGTATGTGTATATATTGTATACTGAATACCATAATCAAATTAACTAACATATCCATCACCATCAGTAGTCTCCTTTGGTTTAGGTACCACCTAAGGTTAGGATACCGGAAGTCCCATAACTTAAAGTAACAAATGAAGATAGAAAAACATTACAAACTGAGTCAAAACATTTGCTCTAGCTAGATTATAAGTTTACTTTGTAAGGTCAGATCAATAAATATATTGATTATTTTTTTTTTTTGTTTATGAACTTTATTATGGGCTCCAATCTTTGTGTGTTCTTCTGTGATTTGT
>VBSM01002121.1:6188223-6213360 GCA_008086735.1 Cheirogaleus medius | reverse complement strand
GCAGAGACGCTCTAACTGGCGGTGTTTCTCGTCCGCCATCTTGCTCCGCCCCGATATATTGATTATTTTTAAAGTAGAAGCGTTATAACTGATAACATCACTAATTACTAACAGTTCTTTTAAAATGTCTAATGCATTAATAAATTAACATATTTTATGTGCCTGTTAGTTATTTAAGGCATCTTTGTAGGGCCCTGCCAAGCACCTGCTGCATAGCTTCTCTGAAGGTTAATGGAGCAGAAGGATGAAGTTCAATCACATGGAGAGAAATGTAATGAAGGAAGGAGGAGGAGGAAAAGACTTGCCTTTCAGATCCACATACTGGAAAAACATCTTATGATTGTTTGTTTTAACACATATTTTAAGTTTAAAAAAAACTATTAGAGTCAACTATTATATTAAGTTATGCAGCTCTTACCTATTCTAGGCCTCCAGATAGCTTGTAATTACCTATGATTTTAAACATGGTTTAGAACTGCAGTCCTGCCATTCGCTGAAACTGCTTTTTACTCTAACCTAATCAGAAATCCACTTTCTCAGTGGGTAACCAAGCAAAAGACATGAAGGCAATGAGCTGGGACACAGGCACATGAGGGCCAAATTGCTTTGGGTTCCCAGAATTGCCAACAAAGTTGATAAAAACTTCTCTCACATTAATCCTGAAGGATCCCTGGCATGGAAAACCAGAACGATACCTTATCATATAACTATCTATTGTCCACCAATGGCTTGCTCTTCTTTGTGATAAGATGCCCCTGCTTTCAAAGGAAGCTATCTAGGCAGCTTCTAGAATCCTTTGTCAATTTACCAGCAAAACACATATTGATTGATAAAGTACAAATATCAAGACTGAACTTAACAATTCAAATTGCTTACAATGAGCCAAATAAACTTAGATCCTGTCCTATGAATAACAAGAGGCATCTCTTTTGGAAATGAGAACTTATATGGGCTTTAAACTTTTTGAAGTAATTTTACATTGTATTCCATTTAAATGTTGCATCAGTCAGGATAGAATAGCTTTTCTTGTAATGACAAACCACTACATCACTTCACTGGCTTAAACAACAAAGGTGTATTTCTTGCTCCTACTACTTGTTTTTTACAGGTCATCTAAAAAGAAACCCTTGCCCTCTATCATCCTTACTTAGGGGTCCAGGGGAAGGGAAACTCCATATTTGGGCTTTTGTAATTCCAAGGGTGGGGAAAAGGCAGCATGCTGAGTGGTATACTGACTGTTAAAATATCTTCCTGAAAATAACTCTTGTCACTTCTGCTCATTTATGAGCCAAAGCAAGTCACATGATGCTAATTTCAAAGGAAGTGAGGAATTTAATCCTCTTCTATGCCCAGAAAGAAAAGATCTTGAATGTTTAGAAGAGACCAATGACTAACACAATCCTCTTCACAACCCTATGAGCAAATATAGGCATCAAGGCAAATCATGGAAAACAAGCAAATATCCTAAAAATGCAATTTAGAGAAAGAATGGATAGGCATCTACATGGGGTAAGGATCTTCCTTCTTGTTCATAAGTACCTTCCAATCACCATGCCACAATGCCTAAAGTTTTACTCTTCTTTTTTTTTTTTTAGACTGAAAAATGCCTTGCTTAGGAGAACAATACCTTTCCTAACATGTTGGTGTGAATTATCTGTTGAGAGATAGTGGGAGAGCCTTCTTCAAGATGGATATGAAACCCAGTCATGACATAAAAATCAAACAGTTAAGAGGTGCACCCCCTGGCTGATTTATCTAAAAGGCCTTTCTGGCATATAGCATGGGAGGTAATGATGTGCCCATGACTCTTGTAGTATTAGGGAGAGGGATGGCTGTTGGGAGGCTCATTTTAACAAAAGGCAGGATAATCCTGGGAAAGAAGCTTTGTAGACATTTTTGAAGATAATACGGTGTGAAGGAGTTATGTGTCCTCCTTAAGTTATAATATTTCTCAGAACTTGATAGAGCCAATTAAAAACAAAGTAACAATTAAACAGATGACGCATTTAAAAGCTGAAGTTTGAAAATGCAAAGAGAGGCTGAGAATTTTCTCAAATTAGCTGTGCTAGCCCTAGACAAGTAATTGACCATTCCAGTGAAGGTTATTTGGGGATACTGCAGTCTCAAATTAGGACTATAAAAGAAAAGTTAACAGATGGGACTTGTAGACATACTTCTACTAAATGTACTAAAGTATCTTAGAAAGAATTGGAAGTTAATGCCAGTATCATGCTGTATATTATTTATATAGCACATATATGTACTTTCTTACTTTACAAGGTACTGTTATTTTTGATAACAAAATGTTTTGAATGGAGCCTTCACGAAGTCTCACATCAGTGTCTGATCTGTTCCTGCAAGTGTTCTCATAAAGTCCTAGCATATTTTCAGTCCATAGTTTCTAGTCATTCTTTTGGCTTAAAAGCTCAAAATCTCCAATGGAAAGTTATTTTCCCCCAAGTTGAAGGGAACACTCTTACCCTTCTATCCCTTCTGCTATATGAGGACATAGTATCCATCCCCTTTGGAGGATATAGCAACAAGGCACCATCTTAAAACTGAAGACTAGGCCCTTACCAGACACTGAAACTGCTGTTGCCTTGATCTTGGACTCCCAGTCTCCAGAATTGTGGAAAAAAAATCGTATTTTTTAAAATAAGTTTCTCAGTCTTAGGTATTTTGTTACAGTGGCACAAATGCACTAAGACAGAAACTGATATCAGTAGTGAGGTGTTGCTATAACAAATACCTGAAAATGTGGACGCCTCTTTGGTACTGGGTAGTGGATGAATTATGTCCGTGTCTTACTGCTTTGTGGAAGGTAGAATTTAAGAGTGATGAACTAGGACATTTGGCATAAGACGATGTTAAACAAGGTATTCAGGGTGCTATGTGGCTTCTCTTAACTGCTTATAAAAAGATGCAGGAAGAAGGTAGAATTTATAATCAAAAGAAAAGCAAAAACATAAAAGATTTGGAAAATTCTCAGCCTAACCATGTAAATAATAAAAAAGCATGTTTAGGAGAGAAAACCAAGGGAGTGGTGAAGCTATCCTTTGAGGAAGAGATTAGTACTGATATAAGGAAGCCAGATGCTATATATCAAGACAATGAAAGAATGCCCCTGAAGGCCTCTTTGGGGCTGCCACACCCATCACAGGCCTATAAGTACCAGAGCCTTGATGACAGAACCATTTCAAGGGAGAAGCCAAGGGCACCTGTGGGACTTCAGAGCTATCTACCTCAGGTGTAGTGGCCCCAGCTGTGGCTCAAGCAGGCCCAGTTACAGCTCGGGCTCCAGCTCCAGAAGACACAAAGTGCAAACTTTGGTGCCACGCACATTGTTTTAACTCCGCCAGAGTACAGAGTGCTGGATTCAACAGCATGTCAAAAGGCTCATACTTACGACCAAGTGGGCTTTATCCCTGGGATGCCAGGATAGTTCAATTTACATAAACCAATAAATGTGATACACCACATTGACAGAATGAAGGACAAAAACAATATGAACTATCAATAGATTCAGAAAATGTATTAGATAAAATTCAGCATCCTTTCATGATAAGAACATTCAACAAATTAGGTATAGAAGAAATATACCTCACCACAGTAAAAGTCATATATGCCAAGCCCACAGTTAACATCATAGTCAACAGGGAAAAGTTGAAAGTTTTTCTTCTAAGATCAGTAGCCAGATAAGGATACCCACTCTCACCACTGCAATTCAACATAGTACTGGAAGCCCTAGCAAGAAAAATCAGGCAAGGTAAGGAAAGAAAAGGCATCCAAATTGGAAGTGAAGAAATTAAGTTGTTCCTGTTTGCAGATGACATTATGTACAGAAAACCCTAAATACTCTACCCAAAATCTATTAGAGCTAATAAACAAATTCAGTGAACTTGCAGTTTACAAAAATCAATATATAAAAATCAGTAGCATTTCTGTATATAACAAACTATCCAAAAAAAAAATACAAATTTACAATAGCTTCCAAACTAAAATATTTAGGAATAATTTTAACCAAGGAGGTGAAAGACTTAGACACTGAAAACTATAAAACATTTTTGAAAGAAATTGAAGACTACAGACAAATGGAAAGATATCCTTTGGTAATGAATTGGAAAGATGCTGTTATAATGTCCATCCTACCCAAAGCAACCTACAGATTCAATGCAATCCCTATCAAAATTCCAATGATATTTTCCACAGAAATTTAAAAAACCCAAAATTTGTATGAAACTACAAAAGACCCCAAACAGCCGAAGCAATCTTGAGCAAAAAGAACAAAGCTAGAGCCACCAGACTACCTGACTATGATATATGGCAAAGCTATAGTAATCAAAACAGCATGGTCTTGGCATACAAACAGATAGGTAGATCAGTGGAACAGAATAGAGAGTTCAGAATTAAATCCACATTTACTGAAAATTAATTTGGCACAGCTGCCCAGAACACAAAATGGGGACACTTTCTTCATTAAATGATATTGGACAATTGGATACCCATATGCAGAAGAATGAAATTGACCCTTATCTCAAACCATATTAAAAAAGTTATCTCAAAATGGATTAAAGACTTAAATGCAATGCCTGAAACTATAAAACTACTAGAAGAAACCACAGGGGAAAAGTTCTATGACAGTGGTCTAGGTAATGATTTTTTGAATAGGATCCCAAAAGCACAGTGGGAACAAAAGTAAAACTAGAAAAGTGGGTGGGACCACATCAAACTAAAAAGCTTCAGCACGGTCAAGGAAATAATCAAAGTAAAGAAACCAACCACCTATAGAATGGGAGAAAATATTTGTGAACCATACATCCAATAAAGTGTTAATATCCAAAATACGTAAGGAACTCAATATAAACAGATAACCCAATTTTAAAAATGGGCAAAAGATTGGAACAGATATCTCTCAAAAGACAACATACAAATGGCCAAAAAATCTGAAAAAATATTCACCATTAATCTCAGGAAAATGCAAATTAAAACCACAATGAGATATCACTTCATATTTCTCATAAGGACTATTATTAAAAAGGTGTAAGTAACAAGTGTTTGTGATGCTGTCTAGAAAAGAGAAACCTTGCACATGGTTGGAATGCTAATTAGCAAAACCATTGTGGAAAACAGTATGTAGGTTCCTCAAATAATTAAAAATAGAACTACCATATGATCCAGCAATCCCATTACCCTGTATAAATACAAAGGAAATGAAATCAGCATGTTGAAGAGATATCTGTACTCTTATTCTGGTGTTCATTGCAGCACTATTCACAATAGCAAAGACATGGAATCAACCATATAAGGAATTCTGTCATTTGCAACAGCATGCATTAACCTGGCAGACATTATGCTAAGTGAAATAAAACAGGCATAGGAAGACAAATACTGATTTATGTGTGAAATCTGAAATAATTGAACTCAGAAGTAGGAAGGAGGATGGTGGTTCCTGAGGATTGGAGAGGGGTGGTGGTGTTGGGGAAATGTTGGTCAAACCATACAAGATTTCAGTTAGATAGGAAGAATAAGTTCATGAGATTTACTGTACAACATGGTGACTATAGTTAATAACAATATATCATATTCTTAAAAGTTGCTAAAAAATAGATTTTAAGTGTTCTCACCACAAAAAAAGATAAATATGTAAATGCATGTTATTTAGTTTAATTTAGCCATCATACAATGCATGCATATTTGAAAATATGTAGTACATGATAAATATGATATGTAATCTTTGTCATTTAAACTATTCTCACAAGGTATATATTTTATAAAAGTTAAAATATATGTAAAAGATCCATTGCTGAAACATACATGTGTCTTTTTACGTTAGTAATAGCCTTAGTTTGAATTCTTATGTAAGACTTGAGAGGCACTTTTCACCATTTGCTCTTTTGGCACCTGTCCATGGAAGGCAGAAGACCATCAGGACCTAAGGGTTTTGCCACTTCCCTGCTGTCAGATCTAACCCTAGCCATTGACTAGCTCAATTTAAACACATTAAAAGAACAATATCTTCCTGCCTTACCTAGTTTGTGTTGTGAAGTTTAAAATAGTTTCTGAAATACTATAGAAGTTTAAACTATTAATATCACTGTTTAATTATTAGATATGTCTCTTTACTTCATGGGATAAAGATTTAACTTTAATTATAATCTGAAGTAGAAATATTTAGTTTACTTTTGTGATAGTTAGAAAGCCCTGAAGATTATAGGTGCCCAAGTGCCATGTAGATGAACTGCTACCTCGTTTCTAGTGTGTGTTCTTACTGAGTTTATGAGACATGGTTGGCTGTGTTAGGGGGAAACAAAAGCAAATTTCCTGTTTCATATGCAATTTAGGACCTAAAATAGGCATACTTCAGTAACAATCTTCTCTATTCTAGACCAAAATGTCTTTCTTTATATAAGCTGAAGAAATACTGAGACAAACTGGCAAATGGGTAACAGAAGGCGTTTTTAAATTAAAATGAAAGAGGCCAAGTAACTGATATGAAGGATTTCACATCTCTCTTCAACAGGATACCCATGTGTAATTGCTTCATTCCAAACTTTTCAGGAAAAAGAATTGAATCCTGGAAGAAATGTCACTGAATGGAAATAGATTTGAGAAAACTTCTCAGGGATCAAAAAGCAAGCTGAACATAAAGAATTCATAGATAGTTTTTTTAAAAAAAATCCAAATCTCAAAAATATATGAAATGCTAAATGAACTGATAGGGAGAAAGATTACTATTTAAATAAAAGATTATAGACTTTCTTCCTAGATATTATTATTGGATTAAACTCCACCACTTAACACTATTAATAAATGCCCCCTGGATAAGAAGGAATCCTCCCAAAGGTAGTTTGCCGTATTTCTTTTTCTGTAAAATAGCTAGAATGTTTCTCTTGTTTTCTTTCTCCTGCAGTTTCTTGCCTATGGGTAATGTTTTCTTCTTCACTAAACAACAAAACAATCATGATTCTCCTTATTTTGTGGTGACAAGAAATCAAATTAAGGGCCTTTGTTTAGAAACCAAAGACTAGAAGTCTTACCAAGAAAATCACGCTTTGCGTTTCAAAGGAAAATCAGACAACATGTTTCAAATACACTCCTGTCCATTTCCTGAAAGACTTACTTGGGCAATTCTAATAATAAGACAATCATCACATGGGTACTTTCAGAAAATAACTCAAAGATAGAAAATAGGAGCTTCCTTTTCACTAATGTACAGGAGCTGTAAGATAAGAGCCAAACTCTACATGGGCGAGACTTTCAGAGAAAACAGTTTTAGTACTTATAGAACCATGAGACATATTATCAAAGTCAAACTACAAATATATTTAGTGTCAGCTGGACTTGAAAGCAGAGCCAGCCTACCCTCTCCCACACACCCACGTACAGCTGTAGTCGATTCCCTTTAGTTTTTTCTTCCTCAATGCTTCCAACATCAACCCCCCTTTCCCATCTCCAGTTTACACTTCTAGAAGTTCAAGTTCAGGCCCTTCCCATTTCTGTCTTCGCTCATACTGTTTCTTTCATTTAGACTCTCTTCAGTCTTGTCTACTGAAATCCTATCTAAGTTCCTTTAAGACTTACTTTACAATTATCCTGTCCTACCACACCTCCCCACCTTCCCACACACACTACTAGTTCCCATCTTTACCCCCTCATTTGGGCAGATTTCTCTCTAATGTCTTTCTTGATGAATGACTTTTTTCTTTTTTTGAGCATTCCGCATATTCTGACTTCACTTCTATTAAATCATTTACCAGCCACTGAAAATGCTTCCTCGTTTTCTATTCCTGAAATAGAAAGCTTTTCCCCCCTCTTATAGACCTATCATCGTGTTACCATTCTCTGCAACTTGGACTTAAATTTTCACCATATTTTCAAACAAATATTTATTAAAAGCGTAGTAGTTGAAAAAGCTGACATAATTGACTCCCTTGGAAGAGACAGCCAACAAGGTGCTTTACATGCCTGAGTGTCACTCAAGAAGGAAGAATTATTCTGGGAATATTCTCCAGCTCTCTCATATGAGTTACAGAATAACTTGTTAACAGTTCATTATTGCTTTAGTTGACTTGGCTATGGGGATAAAATCCGGGATAATTGTTTTAATGGAAGAATGGAGTTTGATGAATGTGATGGCCAAGTGCTGAGTGTCTGGGGTCGCAGAGAACAGAAGGAAGGCAATAGGAAAGAACAGCAACAGAGCAAGGTACCAGATCATAGATTGTGTTGAAAAACAGTATGGGAGTGGTAAGGAGATGCCTGCCAAAGGAATTGGGAAGAGTGAAGGATGAGGGGCAAGGAGAGTTGGGGGAGAAAGAAAGCTCAGGATATAAATATGTAAAAATATGACTAGAATTAACTCTGATCCTAAGAAGGATGTTTAAGAGAGGACAGACATTACCAATGATTAATACTAAGAGAGTATATTGATCACCCAGGAAACATCATAGACAAATATATAAGCTACACCCACAGAGGTTCTAATTCAAGTGCATAGGTTGAGACCAAGGAATCTACACTTTTAAGAAGTACCCTCAATGACTCTAATACATGTGGTCTAAGGGTCATCCTTTGGGAAACTTTGGTACAGACTAGAAAGTTTTGCTTTCAAAACATGACTCAGATCCCAGCATCTCCTAGTCAATTTATAGCTTGGTCTGTCCATGAATCTGATGTCTGAGTAGGAGGGAAATATCTAGATGGCTTCATTGACGAATCGCACACTTGCTGCCACTAGAGGTCCAATTTAAGAGAAGGAAGAATCAATAGTTTTGACACATTCAAATCTTGAGGCGCTACATCTGTTCCATTTAGTATTACACTTTTTCAGCTGAATAGGATGTAGGTTTTCTTTCATATCTTAAGTTGCTTAAAGTTCAACAGCATGCATAGTTTTCAGTAGTAAGGACTCTATAGATGTCCCAATGACAATTTATAAAACTCACAAAAGCCAAATATGCAAATATAAACACAATTCTTTAGCTTTTCAACTTTCAAACTATATCCACAGAGCATATTTAAGTCTCTATGCAGTAATTTTTTCATGAAAAATGGCCAGTAAATGCTTCCCATAGATAATTTATTTTAGTGTTATTGATTTTTTTTCTCCTAAAAAGCTGTATTGAAACAACAGCCATTAAGGCTTATAGAGCTTTGCAACATCTGGTTATGATTGCAGACAGTTGCTCCATTCCTTATTCTCAAGGCTGCAAATAATACCACTGAGAACACCTTCATTAGCCGCCTACTATTCCCCTTTCAGATAGCACCTGGGGAAATGCATGCAAAGGAGGCAAAGAAATACTGAAGGCAAAGCAATAGTTATTGTCCATAAATTACTTATGTCATTTACCCACAGTGCTTGCTCCCTAGTGACGTGTTAAAAGAACACTTTGCTTCTATGTTCATTACTTGGGATAGCTGTGCCCAATGCATTTAGCGAATTAAATACATCCATTTTTCAGTTACAGGCATACGAGCCCATAGTCTTTCACTTAAAAACTTTGCATAAGTAAATTCATCAATATTATTAGTCAATTTAGGTAGCTGGAAGAAACAAACTGACCCTGGCCAATTGAAACAAATGATTTATCAAAAAGACAGGAATAACTGAAAATTCCTTGGAAGGCTGGAGAATGAGGTCTGGAAGATGAGCAGGAATAAGGAAGCATTAAGTAGATGCAAGGACTCCAGGAAATTATGGGAGAAAACTGCTTCCTCTGCCACTGGAATGCTCCCCTCCAACCCTGGGATGTTTGTGGCTGCTATACAAATGAATGCATTTCACTGTCTCCGATTTCTGTGTCATTCCTTCAAATTTAAAATACCAGGAAAGTTTTGGTCTGGTTGGCTAAGGCTAGATCTTATGTCTGTCCTAGATGACAGCAAGAATGAGAGAACAGTGAATCTAAATTAACAGGGCTTTCTACATCTTTATTAGGATACAGACTCTGCCTTCCATCAAGACACACAGTAGAAACATGGGAAAGGGGCTTAGATGCTGGGCATTCAAAAAATTCCTTAAGTGTCCACTATGCTTAGCAGTAAGACTCAACATGAAGTTGAATTATGGTTCCTTCAGAACCTGTTGACTCAAAATAGCTAGTTTTAAACATAAGCTATACCTACAGCTAAAAGAATGGAATTACCAAATCCATATCACAATATTAGTAGCTTCAAGGAGTATACACTGGTAGAGTCTTCAGAGAATCAGATATTTATGCCCACAAATATAAAGTTTATAAATATACAAATGTGTAGCTGAATAACATTAAATATGAAGTTTTGCATCATTCTTCCCTCTAATCTGTCAATAATCATTTTAGTGTTTTCTATAGAGCAGATACTCCATTAGGTACTAGGAACTCAGAGGTGAATTTAACTCTGTTCTTGTCCTCAATGAACTTATATTACAACATAAAAAACAACATATGTGCAAATAAATGATGCAATAGAGTAGCTTGAGTGCCTTATGAAATTAAGCACAAAGCAGTGCTTTATGAAATTAAATACAAATACTGACTTATATTATAAAACAACATATGTGCAAATAGATGGTACAATAGAGTGGCTTGGGTGCTTTATGAATTCAGTACAAAGCACATAAAAAGGTACAAATATGTGAGAGATCAAATCTACCTAAGCAGGAAGACAGACTTCAGGTAAAAATAAATAAACTGTCCTAGAAAATAAAGTGTTCTCCTGGGAGGTAAGAGAATGGATTCACAAGCATAAGAAAAGGGATAGAAGCAACTGAATGTCTTTTACAAAAGGGAGGATGGAGGATGTGCATATGTTGTTGGTGGGGAGCGGGTGGCAGAGGTGAGGGTAGAGAGAGGTGAAATCATGAAATGAAATGAGATTGGAGAAGTAGACAGAGTTACAATTTGAAGAGCCTGACCCTAATAGACAATTTGAGTTTATCATCTAGGCAATATAGAATCGTTAAAGGTTTTTAAT
This sequence comes from Cheirogaleus medius, assembly GCA_008086735.1. Lineage (NCBI taxonomy): Eukaryota > Metazoa > Chordata > Mammalia > Primates > Cheirogaleidae > Cheirogaleus > Cheirogaleus medius. Next base: position 6,202,401 of record VBSM01002121.1, on the reverse strand, counting down.
AAGAATATATTTTACTTTTGTGCTTTATGTTTCAGGGAATATCTTATGAATTTTATTCTGGTGTGCAGAATGGATTGAAGAAGGTAAGATGAGGCAGGAAGATCTGATAGATTTGGGGTAATATTCCAGGGAAGAGAAGAGAATCAAAGGTAGTGAAATTAAAGTGCTCATGGAAAACGGGAGAAGGGTTTGAGAACTGACAAAGAATAAAGGACTGGCAAGGCTTTACTACTAGCAGCACATGGGAAACGAAGGGTGGGGCAGGAAGCTGGGCTAGCAGCCAGGCCTTGGCAGAGGTAGGGGTGCCAATTGAAGAGGAGGAGGTGAGAAAAGGAATGTCCAGTAAACACACATATACAAGAGATATTTTAATTAGAAGTATCAGTATTAATCACCAGCGTGGAGTAGATGAGATCACTCTGGGAGAATACGTATGATAAAAAGAGAAGAGGACAAAATACAGAGCACTGGAGTACACCAACATTTGAAGCATTGATACAAAGAGGAGGCTGCGTGGGAACAAAGGAGGAATGATCACAGAGAATGGAGGAATCTGGGGACGGGGTTAGCAAAGATTGGTAGGATGGAGAGAAATGGAAGAAAAATGGCATGATCAATACAAAGTTGGAATTCTTTTCAGTGTCTCTAAGGCCATCTACAATGGGGACAATGCTTTTTTAAAACTTGAACCACCCAGCATCTAATACAATATCTGAAACATCTTAGGTAACTCACAAATGTTCTTTGAGTTGAAGCATAAAACATGCTTGCTACCCAAGAAGGGGTTGATGATATAATATTACTACTCAAAATTTTCCCTAAGGAGGAGTCTATTATCAGTGAGTTACCAGGAATACCCTGAGCTGAAACATTCATGGCGGTATCATGGCATCTGTATTTCTACCTTCAGATAAATGCTAGAAATGTTGTCAGCTGAAGTATAATCAGGAAATTACTCATGTAGCCCAGAGAAGAAGGTCCTATCTGCCAATTTAGCAAAGAAAATACAGTGACAGAAAACAAAAAGATGGAACAAAAGCAGCAGCTAGCCAGAGACCTCAGAGATCTCTGACTTTCAGATGAGTAAGACACACACCAAGCAGTCATTCCCAGAGTAATCGGTAATCAGTGTCAGAGATCGGTAGAAGTACATCATTTATAATATCTAATTATGCTTATGCTAGATGAATAGAATGTGTGTGAAGTCTTATTCCATAATATAGGTCCTATTTGTTAAATCTTTAAGTTGTGAACCATCCTGGTACATATGGATGTATACATATATGATAAAGAGATAGAGATATAGTTATGGATGTATATAGATGCAGATGTATACATAAAGAGGCACAAATACTGTATAGATATGAAAGAGATACAGATATAGACATGGTTATGATATGGTTATAAATATGGAGATATTAACCTAGGAGGCATTAACCTAGTCCAAACATCTAACTACTACTGTATGAATTCAGATGCCCAGGACAAGTAAAAACAGGTAAGTAGTGCTGCCGAGCAGCTTATTTCACATTATCTATATCTACAAATAAAATCACATGATGCCCGAGATTTGCTCTGAAATATTATGGGAGAGGAAAGAGGTGAGGCATAGATTGACTAAGGCTGTTTTTGAGTTGATAGTTGTTGAAGCTAGGTGATGGATATATGGATGCCTATTATACTAAATTTTCTACTTTTATATTTGTTGAAATGTTTTCTGCAATTAAGTTTTTAAAAAGTGAAAGTTTATTTCTGCCCCAGAGTGCTACATACTAAAATAGCATCCTCTTAGCTGCTAAACTGCATAGTAGAGATTATGAAGTCAGAGAATGTTCAAGGGGAGTGTCAAAGGGGATGAGACAGGAAGCATGATATCGAAGGGTGGGGACAGTTTGGATCGGCAGAGGAGTTGGGAGGACATCCTGGCAAGGGAAAACAATAGGGAAAGGAAAAGAAGAGGTATCTTTGTTGAACAATAGAAAATTCTAGTTTAAGAGTAATGGAGGAGTGATAAAAAATGTTGAATTAAGAAGATAGCTCTGGATTGTGAAAATCCTTGAATGCTAAAGGATTCAATTTCATATCTGTATAGTGAGAAACAGGAACCCAGTGATGGTTTCCGAGAAGAATAATAATACAAAGAAATCCATTGTAAGGGTGATTGATCTGTGTAAGATGATGAAGAGTGGATAGACTAATAGCAGGAATTCCTATTTAAAAAGCCCTGTCAGTAGTCCCAGGGATGATACGGTAAAGACCTAACTGATGTGGTGGTTCTAAAAAGAATGGGTAGGTAAGAGAAAGCACTCGAAGCAAGAATTAAATGGCTCAGTGACTGTCCAGAGAAGCAAAGAAATGTTCGTTGCACCTAAGTAAAGACGACATTAAAGGAAATCAAGTTTTTACTTATAATAAAATAACTTTGGCAAAAACTGGGGAGTTGATTTAAGGTTTTAGAAGATGACATGTTCTGATATTTTTATAGATCTAACTCCATTTACATTTTCCAAATGGATGTTTTAGAGAGCCCTATTTTCCTCTCTTTCCATTTCTTTTTTAATTTTCTTTGGACAGAGTACAACATCTATAACTGATATTCTGAACATATACTATATGTGAACAGGTATTCTGAATACAAAAGTAATTATGCAAGGATGGGGCCACTCTATTAAAAGTTATACTGTGTAGACAAGAAAAAATATTTTAATGTACATTATAACACACCCACACAATGAGTTAATATTCATGAAACCCCATTCTCTACACATTATATAATATAAAGAATATCTCAATTGTCACTTAGTACATCTGAGTTAATTAAGATTGAGCATAAAAAGCTGGATTAAAAACCAGCATTAAAATACCTGAATTTATTTCAGTATTTATGGAACTGAGTATATTTTATTCTAATAAAGAACAGCTTAATGCAATTCAGTCTGAACAAACGCAATCCCATGCAGAGGATAGAGTGAAGAGTGACAAGATGCCAACACATTATGACAGCTACTGTGCCGCCTGACCTGGAACATTTATGCATTTTCTAAAACTGCATAAAAAGCAAGTTTTATCATTGCTTCCAGCACATCAACCTCACATTTTTAGTTTTTATTACCCATAATCCCACGGGCTCTGGTAAAACATCAAGCTGGAGTTTATTAGTTAACATTTTAAGAGGACACGATTTTAAGATGCTCCCCCAGGTGCCCTGATTTCAGCAATTTTGCTTTGCATGCCAAGCAGCAGACAAGTCACCAGCACTGGCAACAGCCAACACCACTATTATTATCAACAAGGAAATCCACCCACAAATCGAACCAGTACCAACCAGCCACTCTGAAACGCTGACAGCATCACGGGGCTTTCCAACTCTAGGGACACAGAAAGCAGTTGCAACTCCCATCACTTAAGGCAGATGGTGAGAAGGCAAAGTGTTTTTGTTGGTGCTTAGAAGGGTGGATACGGATGGGAAAGCCAGTTAGAACTTCCGCAGATGTACCAGTGATGTAGCAGTTAGTTCCAGATATTAGTTACAAACTGATCTCATCTCCTACCTGCTCCTTTTCTTGCATTTTCTTTCTCAGTTCATTGCATTACCATCTACCCAATGGCCCAAGCTACAAACCTCAGAACTGGCTGCTTCTCTACATTTCCACAACCCTACCACCCCCAACAAAGTTAGAAAATTGCAGTTCATCCCCTCTTCCCTGACCCCACTGCCACAATTTCCCTTTAAACTATTACTGGTCTTAATCAGGTAGTGTTTGACCATAATTAATTGCTAATACAGTTGTCCCTCAGTATCTGTGGGGCATTGGTTCCAGGACTGCCCCACCCCAACAAAAGCCAAAATCCACTGATGCTCAAGTCCCTTATATAAAAAGGTGTAGTATTTGCAAATAACCTACACATATCCTCTCGCATATACTTTAAACCATTTCTAGATTACTTATACCTAGTATAATGTAAATGCTATGTAAATATAATTGTTATACCATATTTTATGGGGAATGTGAAAAGTTTGTACATGTTAAGCACAAACATGTTAACCATTCTTTTTTTCCCCTGAATATTTTTGAGCTACACTTGGTTGAATCCACAAATGCAGAATCTACAGATATGGAAGGCTGACTATATAGTCTTCTATCTTTAATAAATGATTAGATGACACATCGTTGACTTGTTGCTGGAAGACTTAGAAATGGTTAATTTAGAAACTGGAAATAAAATTAGAAATTGGAATCATTTCTCTGTGGTTCTTAAACTCATTCAATATTCTGAATTTAACAGAATATTGGCTGACATATAAATTCTTTAATTAGACATCCCAACTATTAAGAAATGCTAAATTTTTTCAGAGAAAAGGATACTGAGACACTTAAGCAGCTGATGTCAGATTTAAGATTCTCTCCTCCTGCTTCTTAAAGGTTGGTCAAAGATGTGTTTCCAGATTCTTCTCCCTGCATGTAAATGTGATAAATCTAAGTTCTTTAGGGATTCATTTTCAGAAAAATATATTATCTTTGATTTTAAATTTAAAGATTGATACAAGAAGTGGGCTATTTCCTTTCCTGCCAAAGAAACAAATTGTTTCTCCCAAACCTGAAGTCAATGTTTGGAGGAATTTAGTCAGATTTAGTCTATGAACAACTGCTTTGTATTGATTAGACAGTCCCTGTCTACTGTCACTATCCCAGCCTTGTCAGGGGGCAGGCCTATTGCTATGTGCCAAACAGTCACCTTGGAGACACAGTAAAAATGGCTTCATTCCTGTGGCCTTTTCTTTAGTTCCTCACTTTGAAAGGCACTTACACTTGAATGTATTATTTAATGTGGTGAAAAATGCATAGGTCTTCCAGATCTTCAGAGCTCAACCAGGCTTAAAAAGCTTTAGAAATCTTTCTAAGACTAAAATAACCCTGCCCTTGGAGCAGCAATGCATCATGTTCATATCAAGATTATCAGCAGTGGGCCTGGATAAGTGAAACAATTAAGTGAACAGTTTTGTGAATTTGGGTGATATTATGCCCCTCACCCCCACCCAAGACACTTAAAAGGGCCATGGGTCATAAACCAATTATCCCTTATCATGCCTGAAAATACAAAATTGCTATAGCCATAACCTCAGAGATACTGTTAAATCCTAGACACACAATAACTGTGTCAAAGAGAAGTGAACTTGATACAGCTTAAAGAGCAAAGACTAAAAGACTTAACCAGATGTCCAATTATCTGACGAATGGAATAGACTGACCATGCTGATTGAATCAGGTTGCCAATTCAATTAGGTCATTTAAGTAAGACTTAGATAATTGATATATGATTTTTCAACACTCCTTTTCAGCTATAGACTTGAACCACAGATGGGAAGGAAGAATGGCATATGGTGTTTCTGTACCGTCAGTTGAGCTATGCTTGAACCATGTTTCCTGAATTCTCTTCTCTGTATGATTCTTGGCTAGGGCTGACCATAGGAAAAATTTGTGAAAGAAACAGACGACAGTAGTAAATCAGGAGTCTTGTTTAGCTTGGCAGATCAGTGTAGTGTCAGATGGTCGTGAATGTTGCAGATATGCTGATTCACCTTGTTGGCTCTTGTCTCGTCTCTTCTTTGGGCTTCTCCAACTCCTAGGCCAGGTGCATTTTTGGGATCCTGAAAGACATTGTCAGCTTCTCTAGAAAGTCACCTGCATCAATGAAATTAGAGGCTTGCAGGCTGTGACATATCAACTCAGTTTGCAGTTCATCCTGTGGATTCTAGTTCGTCCTCATGGATTCTGCTTTGTCCTTGCTCTCTCTCTCCACACCCATCTTTTCTTCCCCACTCACTGCTCACTTCAGGCCTAGCACCAGATACAAAAGCAACAGCCATATATAAACTGCTTAACCAACCCTCATAATGGCACAATGTCTACTTCCTCTAATAACTCCCCTATTCTCATTCCTGATGGTTTGCTTCTCTGACCAAATTCTGAGTGACACAGGAGATATGCCAGGCTCTGTAATAGGCATGTTGCCTATTATGCAATTAAAATCTCATGAAAGCTTCCTTTTCAGCTAAAGTGGGAAAAAAAGCAAGTAAAAATGCCAGTGGTCACACAAGGTTCTGTGGAACCAAGTTCAAGCTTTATGTTATTTCCTCTGTGCCACAGAGCTTGATGAAAGCTCCCCTCTCTCCAGTCAAAAGCATATTAAACAGTTTTTAGGAAAGTACGTGACAAGGTAAAGCATTCAGAGCTAAGAGCCAGGCTATAATGATAGGGCTAGAAGGAAATAAGTTGATTAAATTAAGGGCAGAGCTGAGAAGGAAGTGGTAAGGGTGACATTAAGGGACTAGGGAAAGGTTCTCAACATTTAGGTACCAAAGCTCGTCACTAAGGCAACAAACCCTTACAACATAGAAGATTTAAGATCAAAGCAGGTAATAAGTCAGAAAACAAAAAACCAAAAAACAGAAGATACCTAGTCTAGAAGGCAACCAAGGTAGAAGGCAGAAGGTTCAGAATGTTGGGCTCCAGGAAATCAGACATTTTATTGGCACCTACTTTGTGAAAGTTAAGGATGCCATATAATTCAAAATGAAAAAAGCAAACTCGTAGTGGAGAACCAAATTGCAGGGATAGGAGGAGGAGAAATGTTCAGGAGGATGGATTCAAGAGTGTTTGCTTTTTCTTGCCTCAAGTTCTGGTCTTTGGGGGTGAGCCAAGAACCATTCTCAGTGGAGCCTCACATAAGCCCATCACTGATCTTGAGACTTAGGCTCAAAGAACAAAGTGAATATTCAGTCAGTCATCAGGACTCAAGCTCAAAGCCCTTGGTGTTGGGCCACCAAACATTTGCCTTGAGATTCTTTCCCTCTTGCCAGAGGTCGAAGTTACTCCCATCAGTGCTGTACACTGAAGTCAAGTGATTCCAGTAGCTGACAAGAGCTAGCGAACCAGAAAGGGTGACAAGTTGTGAGGCTTGGGGAATAAAATGTATATAAATAAATGTATATTGATACATCGTGAAACTCAATGTGGATGATTAAGTGACTTACCTGACTTTTATACATATATACATGTGATCCATATAATATAATATTTGCACATATGACAAATAACAGAGAGACTATATGAAGAAGCAATGTTAACCCCATTTTCATGACAATTATATTTAATGGAGTTGAGTATAAAGGTTAAACTCTACTCAGTGATGAACTGAAGTTCCTGAATTTAAAGAATTATTACTTTTTCCTAAACTGTTTACTTGGGGATAATTTTATAGACATTTATTACTGTTTACTTGGGGATAATTTTATAGACATTTATTATTTTCTCTTCTGTTATAGAGATCCATTATTCCACATTAAGTTGTGCTTTTTCAGTTTCTCGCCACAAGCATCTATATAAACAATTATTAATATATTGATTAAACTTGGCTCTGGGATTCTAATACTTTTGGAGTTCACGCAATGGTGTTTCAAAACTAAGTCCACACATGTGTATTCTGCCGCCACCACCACCACCCTCCCCTCACACTTTGAAATATATGTGTTTTGAAAGAAGTGCAAGAGGACTCTCACACAGCTACTTGCTATTTATAGCCAGCAAGGAAATGTTTGAAAAGCATGCAGTAATAGCAACTTTCTGGCTTTTTGGATTATTAGATCCCTTGCTTAACAATAATAAAGATTCAGCAAATAAAATCTCCCTTTGCCAAGCTATGATAAAGTTCACAAAAGTAATCTATTTCAGCAATATTGGTTTAGCCCCCTTCTTGGTAATGACTCATTTTAATATTCTCAGTCTTGTTGGGTTATTACACTTTTATTTGCTCACTGTGTCCTAACCAGCACAAAAGCTATTAACATGATGTTCATGCATGTTCCTTTCTTTAGGTATTCCATTTTCTGTTCCCCTTCACTGGAGGTAACAGCTTTGCAATGAGTATTAGACTATTAGACTTTCATCTATGCATAATGTTAATGCATTCAACCATGACCAGGTAAACCTCTCCTTTATTCAAGCTATGGGCAGAAAGAAATTTCCAGGTTTCTCAGTTCTGAAACTTAATGTAGAGTAGAAAATTGGGCTAAGCCGATTTCCAGAGAATGACCAGGATTATCCTCAGGGTGGCTGGTAGGTTAGATAGAACTCTAGTTTACACAGATAGCTTCAGAAAGAAATGTTTGTAGGAAAAGTTCTGAACCCATGAAGATCATCTATTTATACTGCCATTTGAAAGAGGTACATGGGTGAAGGGGAGGAAGAATGACCAGTTACTATGCACCAAACACTACTCATTTGACCTAAAGTATGTGCAGTTACATGGAAGGGCATAGAAGATTCTAATTTGAGCTACTGGGAATCTTCTACAAACAGAGTGGTACCAAGGCCTGTAGTGGGAGACGTCTGTCCTGGTGTAGCAAAGAGGAGGAAAAGGAACTTTTACTCTACAGAATTGAAATATACTAAAACCAACTAAAAGTGGTTCTACATTTTATTAGCACTATTAGTTTGCAATTCTTATCATTGATAAATACTCTAAAAAGATATTCTTGGTCTAAGATCTAAAAAAATCCCATTCAGCAGTTATGAATTTTAATTATATATATAATTTTCTATTTGTGTTTATAATTTAAAAAAACAGTGAAACAAACTGTAACGTGTAATATTTTTCTTTAGATGCAAATTTTAATTCATAGGTAAAATATTTTGCTAAATTTAAATAATTCCTTTAAAATTAATTTTTGTACTTTTAATTATTATAAAACTGAAGAAAAATATCTGAACATAATTATTTCTGATTACTATTACCATAAATATTTTTGTCATTCAGAGGAAGCAGGTATTAAAAAAAAGATCTACTCCAGGGGTCAAATACACTAAGCATACCACTGACTGAACCCACTGGCAGGTACTGAGGCCATAGTTTGCAGAGTGCACCGGGCACTCACTCCAGAATAATAAAATTGACCCAGCTTGGAAAGGGCCCTCAGAAGCATAGATGTGATCGATTCAGCATGTGCCATGAATAAGTTATTACTTTTAATAGCCTGTTCCAAATGATCAAATGATTGATAATTTGATTTCTATGTAGGAAAGATACAATATTTTTTAAAACAATAATTTTCACCCATTGCATTTCAATGCAGAGAAGACACCAGAAATCTACTACCCCTAGACATTCTGCAATCCAGAATGTACCAAATCTACTACCCCTAGACATTCTGCCATCCAGAATGTACCCTGGGTAGCATTCTGGATTGAAGGTAATTTGCATGGTTGCTTTGTGAAGACAGTATGGTTCAAAGATACCATAAGGAAGAAGTAGAGACCTGCCTGCTTGCCCAAACTTTTGCTTAAATGCTGATATAGTGGTATCAAACGATCCAAATAACTTATACCATCTGTGATTTTCATCTAAATTCTTTACATCTCAGTCTATGGCTTGATGTATTTTAATTTTTTCTTGTAGCAGAGTATGTACATAATAACTAGTAAAAGCTATAGCAGCACAGTTCACAATTGCAAAGTTGTAGAAACAACCCAGGTGCCCATCAATACATGAGTGGATTAATAAAATGTGGTACATGTATACCATGGAGTACTATTCAGTTTTAAGAAACAATGGTGATATAGCACCTCTTGTATTTTCCTGGACAGAGCTGGAACCCATTCTACTAAGTGAAGTATCTCAAGAATGGAAAAACAAGCACCACATGTACTCACCAGGAAATTGGTATTAATGGATCAACACCTAAGTGGACATATAGGAATAACATTTATCGGGTGTCGGGCAGGTGGGGGGGGAGGAGGGGATGGGTATATACAAACATAATGAGTGAGATGTGCAACGTTTGGGGGATGGTCATGCTTGAAGCTATGACTCTAGAGGGGAGGTGGGGCATGGGCAATACACATAACCTTAATATTTGTACCCCATAATATGCTGAAATAAAAATTAAAAAATCCTAATCTTTGAAAAACAATTATCTCCATTTTTTATAAACTATCAGCCATGAATGGGAATATTAAAATGCCAGGCATGACCACCACAGAAAAGGATATGTAACTAGAGCAAATACAAGATTCAGGAGTTTTTGGTTTTGCTTTACTTAGTGATATGGAATAGTTGCTTCGTGGATAGGCATAGCTACAAAGACAATACAAAATAATTTCATTTTATATTTTACATGTACATTTGTGTACAGGAGTGCTATCTTTGGAAAATATGAAGTTCAAATGGAAGTCATAGCCATGGATACATAGAGCAAAATTCTCATTTATTTCTCCCTTCTTTCATCCACTCTTCTATTGTAGGATCCATGCTTTTCTAGATGAGTAGAGGAAGCAGAGAGATAAAAGTTTTCTTACAAAGGATATTTCTCATGTCTCATCCAAAGTTTAGGAAGTGTCTCAAGTCTTGGTAATTGACCTAGTGTTTTACCAAATGCTACCTTTAACCCTCATTTTTAACTAATCAAACAATAGGATAGGAGGTAAAGAAGTATATCACCACCAAAGATGAAACAGCACAGTCCTGGTGGTTTATACGCCATGGAGATCATGTTTGCAGATATTTTAATATGTTATGTTATGTTATGATATTTTAATATCTGCAAACACAGCAGGGAGAATGACACTTTCTCCCCACAGCATAGCACATTTTTTAATCATTGCTATTTTTAGGATAATGTTTCTCTCTTGGTGACAATGAGAAGAGTTTCACATATTAATCTGCCTTTAGACCAAATTTGGATAAATAATTTGACTGAAACCTTGTTCAGGTTTCAACCTTGTCACATTCAATCACCGTGAGTGAATATTTTACTATAAAAGCAAAATTGAGGTTAAATATTTTTCCTGAGGAATGTTCTTTCCTGGGTATATTCTTGTATTTCTCTCATTTCTTCCCATCTTTTGACATTAAAGCAACTCAATAGGAGATGTGTCCTACTAAATTATGTAGGATCCTTATGCAACGCTAGTGCTCAATTAATAGCGGCATCCACATGCCAAAAGGGCACATGCAGATTACATGGTTCACCATCCATTGCTTTCCTCTGAGCAAGCTGAAATGAGCCTTCATTTTGTTCCTCCTCTCTCCTTCTGCTGCCTCTTCTCCTGTGGGTTCAGATAGCTTCCACCTGATTTCCTAATTTCCATATATAAAATGTAGTGCTTACTTTCCATGCCCTCTGCTATTTCACACCTGCCTCTAATATACTTATCTTTTTGCAGACTCATTATTTCTAGGTAGTATATCATGAACTATTTGATTTTAATAACTTGCATAGATTGTATGCAAAGAATCACTAATATCACTAATAGCCAAAGATACTTCATTTCTACTGAAGCAAAGAAAACAAATCTGGCCAAAGAACATTTAGCATTCAAAATGGAAAACAGAATTTTTTAACATAAGTATTATAGTCAACCCAGATTATTCTTGCCACCTTACAACTTGTTGAATATTTATGAATATCCTTGAAGAGGTGATAATAATCTTAGAGAGGTTATATAAGGACACTGAAATTAGACTATTTGGGTTAAATTATGACTCTGCCGTTGTTCTAGCTAGTACATATTTCTAAACATCTTTATGCCCAAGTGTTTTCTCATCTATAGAACTAGGATAATAGAGTTGTAAACACTAAATGAGTTAATATCTGTAAAGCACTTAGAATAGCATCAAACTTAAACACAAATATTTGAGACAGCGTGAGTCTTTCTCTCATACAGGCGCTAAGTAGACAGATAACACAGGAGAAGTGATTACTTCTTTCGGTGAGGATCATGGAAGTTTTCAGAAGAATGGACTCAGTTCAGTTGGGGCAAGAGAACAATAGTGCTAATAAGACCAGTTGTACTGTAATACTTCATGGAAGAGATAATGAGACCCTGAATTAGTAATAGCCATCAGGTCAGCTTTGGAACACGGTAAAGAAATAATCTATGGAATGTGGCAACTAACAAAATAGGTAATGCAAAGGATCTCAGCTCTATCATCTGGGAGAACAAATATCTCTTCCATGCACGCAGACACAGAGCACCATGGGATGTAGATACTGGGTAAACTTTTAGCAGATAGCAGTAGCATGGAATTTCAAGGCAAGAATACATGGTTAGGAGGAGAATGCCAAGATCAGGGTGGGAATATAGGCAGGAGATCAAGTCCATAACTTAAGCTAAGGAATGAGAAAGGGGAAACAAGGTGGGTCTTGGTCTGGGAACACAAACTAGAACACAAGGTCAGGGAGGAATCTTAGAGGGCCTCCATCTGTCTCCCAGTACATTAGATTGGAGCTTCCCAAATCTCTCTCATTAACAGCCAGGATTTGCTCTGGATACCAGGGAATCATTGTAATACGGCAGGAGTTCAACTAAGGAGGAAAGAATGAAGAGTCCAGAGAATAGAAGGAAGTTTGCCACCTTGAAGTCCTGCATAGAAATCGAAGCAGTCCTGGGAGAGAAAGATGTTTCTACATACTTTGATGATCCAATGTACAATACAAGGATTCCAGGTGAAAATGGAACGAGGAAACAAAGGTAGCAATCGCATATTTCAGAATGACTACTTTGAACACATTAGGTGCAACATGAAAAGTTCAACACGAAGAAACTGATAAGAAATTCACAGAATAGTTGGGAAAAGAGTTAGAAAATACTCAAATGTCTATATACTGATGCACAGAGATTTGGTAAATTTAACTTAAGAAGAAATACAACAACTCATGTATGTTATCAAGACACAGCAACAAACACATAGTTGCAGAAAACTATAGCCTGCTCAAAATAAGCATAGTTTGTGCTTTGTTTGGTTTGCTTTTCAGAAGGATATGAGAAATGTTCTCTGTTAAGAAGGCATATACCTCTGTATATTGACATAAATTTATACATGTGAGCTGAGTGTTGAATTTTTATTGCTATGGTTTCTAATTTGGTCTAGAGGGCTCCCCATGGAGAGTGGTAGACATCAAGTTAAGATAGCTATATTCTAGGAAAGCCTTGACGAGGGAAAAGGTAGGTTCAGGTGTACCAGGTAAGACACAATGAGGAGGTTAAACCAAAATGAATCAAACAAAAGAAACATATTACAGATTCCAGAGAGAGCAGTGACAGGAAGCTGGTGGGAAGTCTGGAGACGGCAAGGAGCTCAAGCAGCAGGTAGACACCAAGAGAGAGGACCTGTGGGCTCATGCCTTTATTAAGTTCCACGGGCATTATCCCTTAGGCTATCCCATGGGGTCTGTGGATTGGCTAGTGTAAAGAAACCACGTGTGACGTTGGAGGGGGAAATTATTTACATGAATCAGGTGTTGACCATTGGGTTTATCATGGTCAACAGCTGTGGGGTATGTTGGTTTGGGGCCAGTGGGATGAGAACCAAGTAGGCTATAACACAAACCACCACACAGGGAGAGGGCATTTTAACTAGGCCAAAGTGACAGGGTACTACTGTATGTTAGCCAAAAATGGATGCTGAGGCTGCAACTATATATTAAACAAACTTATGACACTAAACCTTTAGCTGAGGATAGAAAGAAAGATGGGCTATAAAGAGGAGGAGGAACTTGTGGGAGGACCAGAGGTACTTTGCTTACTTAAGAGTTCTTTCTGGGCTCAGATCTGGTTGTGAGGTTGAGCAGGCAGCCATCTGAGACAATAGGAGGAGTATCACCTTACTTTTGGCATTGAGTAAAACTGTAAGAATTGTGATGGTAAGAAATTGTGTTATCCATAAATCCTGTGTCTTTAAGTGGGTGGGGAACCTGCAGCCCTGAGGTCACATGTGGCCTTCTGGATCCTTGAGTGAGGCCTTTTGACCGAATCCAAATTTTACAGAACCACAAAAGTGTGTATGCCATTTATCTGATGCAAAATTATAGCAGACAATGGTTTTAGCCACAAATCAAAAATCGATGTCACGTGGGTGCAGTATGGTGACGCCTTCCATTTGCTATCAATCTTCTGAGCCGCAACCTCACACGTAGATGATAATTACCATCACTCATACCTGCAAAGACCAACACACTTCTCTTTTCTCATCATTTAGGATAAATTTGTAGCTCTGTAATTCAGCCTTGAACTATTTGGAGGTAAATAATAAGAATTATAAAGTCACATGTTGAAAATGGAGTCGGGGGGCGGAGCAAGATGGCGGACGAGAAACACCACCAGTTAGAGCATCTCTGCA
>VBSM01002121.1:6099953-6188123 GCA_008086735.1 Cheirogaleus medius | reverse complement strand
AAAAAAGAAAATGGAGTCTGGTGGATTATCTACTTAGAAAATTTTTTTTAATAGTTAATTGCAATTATGCTAGTCATTTAAAAATAAAAGAATATAGCTTTAAAAATCTACAATTCTGATAGAAAATTTCCCAAATGAGTCAGATTATTGAAGTGTGTGTATATGTGTTGCTGTGTGTAGTAAAACTTTTGGAGCAAATTAATCAGATGACAATACAAAGGATCAGTCAACAATTTAAAGTCTTTAAGCCAAATATAAGAAACTTCCTACCCAAATACATCCATAAATTACAAAACAAATTATGCTTAAAAAATCATAGGTATCTTTCTCCAATGTTTAAGTGTGTTTAAATATTCACTCTCACAAAGTGTGTGTGGTGTCTCCTACACACTATGAAAGGAGAAATCCTCCATTCTTTGTGCCTTCGGGGCACCCAGCATTACCTACACAGAGAAGACCAATAAAAATTTATTGGTTGATTAATGAGAAATAACTGTGGAAACAGAACACTGCAAGATTATCATCTACTTTTTTATTGAAAAGAAAGATTTAACATCTGTCATCCATACAAAAACATCAAAGGGTTGCACAAGCCTCCATTTGTAAACTGTAGAGGTGCATTTCATCCAAATGGGGAATGAATCATTTAAAAAACAACACTGTATATGTACACCCAGGTTTTCTTGTGAAATGCTTTCCTGGAAAGTCTTGAAAAAAGTTCTCAGTGTAAAACAACCTCTCAACAAATTTCCGAAATCTCTAACCCCACTAGTCTCCTCCTCACTCTCAGCAGATAATTTGGCATTTCAGACGATCTTGCCTCTGCAAAAATGTGGTTTATCTAAAGTGAGCCTCTCTTCACCTCCTCTTCAAATCTGTTCATCCTGAAGCTAGTGAGTACATGGTAAGATCGGCGGGGTATAAACTAGTACAAAGATACTGGAAAGCAATTTGGTAGATGGACCAAGACTCTAAAAGGATTATATTATTTAATTGAGTACTTTTATTTCTAAGAATTCATTCTAGGGAGCCAAATCCAAGAGGTAGACCTTATTTACCAGGTTGATTACTGAAGCACTAATAATATAAGGAGTCATTGAAACAATTAGAATGTCCAAAATATCAGTTAAACTGTGGTAATTCTACATGACACAGGAGTGTGTATGCATTACAAAGGATGCTTTTAAAGAGACTGTGCATGATATAATGGCTACAGGAAAGTCCCAATTTTGAAAATTATTAGACTACATATCAAAATTTTAATAATACCTATCTTTGGTAGGGTTATGAGTTATTTTTAACTGAATATTGTTTATATTTTCACAATTTTCTCTAACAAGCATTCATTCTTTCACAATTAAAAAAACAGCATTTAAAATATTTTTGTTTATATTTTTCCTTTTTCTTTTATTTTTTTTGTGTTTTAAATTGACATATCATATTTGTACATATTTTTGATGTGCATGTGATATTTTGCTACATGTGTAATGATCAAGTCAGGGCAATTGGAATATTCATTTCTTTCAGCAGAGAATAACCCCCCATATCACCACAATGTGGTCCTTCCCTCCTTCTTTTTTTATATTTTCTCTTTTGTTTGCATTTTCAATTTCTATCTCTCCTAGCCATCCTTTCATTTTAACAATATGTTCATATTTTTGTAATACACAAAAACAAATCAATCTCAAATATGTTTCTCTCTTTTCCTATTAGCTTAAGCTACTTAATCGTATTCCTTTTATTCCCTTTAGTACCAATTTTCAAATTTTTTAACATATAGCATAAATTGCTTTGCTTCCACTTTCTCACTATTTTATTACCTATTAATCCCTTGCAATCTACGTTCTGCCATTACTCCTCTACTGATCTGCTATCATAAAGGTTCTACTTTCCAAATCTATTGGCATATTCTGTTTTCTTTGTCTAGGAAATTTATGACCCTACAAACAAAGCAGAAACTCTGCTGGTGGACTCTAGACCATTGTACTCCTTTGGTTGTCCTTCTTCCTCTATGTTTTTTACTAACACTTCATTTTCCTCTTGCCCCTACAATCACTATGAGAATGAGTAATAAGTAATGATGACGATCATTGTAACAGTGACGACACAAATGACTTACTACAAGTAAGGACTGGTAATGAATCATTTTATGTTCACAACAACTCAAAGAGGCAGGTGCTACTGTTATGGCCATGAAGAAATTGAGCATAACTAACCTGTTCACATCGACACCATAAGTAAGTGTCCAATGATGATCTGAACCCACAGAGTTTGGCTTTTTAAATGTCTGCAAACCTAGTCAGGATTATCATTTCTAACACCTTTTAGATAACCTCACTTGAATATTTTAAAATTCAGCTTATCAAAAAATAAAATTTTTAAGTCACATACTTACTCTGTAACCTCTTTTCTCCTCCTGACTTTGATTTAATTGAAATGCCATTATTTCAGTCATCAAATCCAAAACCTTTGACACCAAAGACCTTCCCATCCAAGTCCTGTTCCCTCCCCATCTATACATTCCTATTAGGGTAATTGTATGCTACTTTCTTTGCCTCCATTTCTCATTGTCTGTAAATCACCTTATACACTGCAGTGAAATTCATTATCCTACGATATGACTTGAATCATGTCACTCCCTTTCTTGCACCTTCAATAGATTACCATTTTCTTAAAGAATCTAGAAACATTTGTCATTTAGTAAGAATCTAAGCATTTCTTTATTCCAGCCTCCCTAAGCTTCTCTAATATATGCATGATGTGACCAAACCATTCCCCCCAAATTATGCCATCATTTCTACATTCATACCTTGGCTTATGCTAGATTGTCTATCTGTAATTTTCCCTAAGGGTAGCTTTAAGTATCATATCCCTCGGAATCTTATCCATCCAATTATAGGGCCACCTCTCTTTCCCTTGACCTCCAAATATACTTTATAACTGCTTTATAGCATTTACCACATCATGCCCTAAACAGTGGTTACTTATTTTAACTCCCCCACCACCAATAAATTCAGTAAGAGTATCTTACTCATTCTTTAGCCCTAGCAGAATCAAGCTTAGTATTTGACCAATAATAGATTTTTAATAAATATTTGAGGTTGAGAGATAGATTTAGGGGTGGGGGCAGTTGGCATATATCTTATCTGCAGACTACTAGATAATTTAGTAAAGAAATTCCTTTCTTCAGCACAGCTCTGTAAATTGTTTAAGTGAATCAGTCTTTATACACTAAGGAAAAGGATGGTTTTACCAAGTTGTTTCCAAAGTAATGCATTGAGTTCTTTCAGGTACTATGTACTTTGGAGTAGTAAGTGTAAAGCAGCATCATGAACATTTACTGGCAATATGTGTTGGGAACTGAAAGTCATCTCCCAAATCTCCTTTGCCGTTTGTGGTTAGCAAAAGTAACCCAGTATATTTGGCCAGCCATATGGCCACTCTACTACAGTGCAACATGTCCCCAAGTCACTCTTGCAGCTTAATGTCATGTAACAAAGTCTTAGCCAATGAGATGTGAGCAGAAGTGTTGGGTAGTACTTCCACGCAGTCTTTTTAAAAGATTCTCACTTCTTTACCCTAGATCTGTTGTTACTTGGAATACAGATGTTATAGATGGAGCTCTAGTATCCATCTTGGAAAATGAGAATTAAGGTTCTGCCTTGGAATGGTGAAAGAGAAAACTGAAAGGAACATGAGTCCCTGAAAGCTCTTGAATAGCCATATTAGCACCAATTTGGGTAAGAAGAAAGAAGATATACAGAAGTGAAAAAACTTACCTAAGGCTACAGCCTACTAAGTGGTAGAAGTAGGCTAGAACGCAGGAAGCTTTACCCCAGAGTGAGCATGATCAGCCTAGCTGCAATTTATTATACATTACATATAATATTCTAATTGGTAGGCAAGGTAATCATATAAAAAATAAATCCTCTCAGAACATTAGTATTCCTAGAAAGATAGAGTGGGATCTTATATCTAGGATTAGAAAAAGTATTCTGAAAGTGACATGGAGAAGGAAAAAAATCCACTAAAATTTGGGTTCAGTTAAACTGCTATGATAAAGTAATAATCCTGGTTCAAATAATAATTTACAATTCTGCAATTAGTTTGGATACTAAGACATGTTTTTTAAAGCCTCATATATTGATTTATCACTTCTTACCTCTACATTTAGAAATAAGATAATTATGAACATTCCAAGACATAACTTTATGTGTTGCTTATTTTGAAGATGATTATCTGTAAATGTATAGCTAGAAAACAACACTATAGGTATATAAAATTTGAAATTAACACACAAAAAAACAGTTTTTATTTACTGTGAGGCTATTTGCAAAGAGAAACAGTACAACCTGGGTGTTTTCTTTTTTTTACATTAATGAAATTTTCAAGTAAAATAAAAGAATATGCCCAATGCAGATTACCATCCCTTCTTAACAGTATTTCATGTTCAACCTATAATTTTAACTGTATTTGGTTTACTAGTACTCATCAAAATTCATTTCTTACAAGAAACAATATAACTTCAAAGTCTTTTCATGTATTAGATGTCATCATGGTTTATTCATTACAAATTACCTTTCAATTTAAACTGAGAAAAATCTGGAACCTTTGAAATTTATTTTCTCAGGTTAAAAAAAAAACTTTATAGCAAAAAGACCTTCCTCTGCAAAGGAAAGAAGTGTCACATTTTTAATTTTTTTCAAGGATATGACTGTGATAAAACAAAGGGCTATTATTGTCCAAGTGTAATAACTAAAGCTCACCTGCGTTCATTGTATGAAACTCTTTTTCTGTAATTCTAACTCTGGAAGCTGAAGATGCTCTTGTAAAACTGTTGTCATGACAACAAAATCCCCTAAGAAGTGATGCAAGTCTGCATGTGAAGGAAGTATTTATGACATGATTTAACAGAAAGATGCTTCAACCACCCTCTATAACCCCATTTTTCAGCTTGTCTATTGTTTGATTATATTTTTTAATATCCAACAAAATTTCTACCCCATATAGTTCTTTAATAAATATGCTAAGGCTAGCAGTTATTATTGGTTTTCTTGTACCAACTGTTATATATAGTAAGAAAGGAGGTTACTAAAATTAGTCAATCTTTATTATAAGTTATGGAAATATTTTACTAGGACACCTATCCTCGATTTTGTCTGAAGAATCTCCTTCACAAATCCTCTAATGATTTATCTATAAAGGAAAGTTTTGATAACTCTGGGAAGGGAAAATTTGTAAGAAATTAAAGGTGTATCATTTAACAAAGATGAGAAAATTAAAAGTAAAAAGGTGAAAATAATTTCACACAACAAAGCATACTCATTTTTGTAGACAACACACACACAAACCTTCAAAACCAGTGTCAAAAAAGAAAGCTTTCTGCTAGTTGACTTTTTTGAAAAGATCTTAGGCTGTAGATTCTACAATGAGAATAAAATTCTAATAAATTTTAAAATGTAAAATATGAGTGATGCCTTTCAATGTGGGAAAAAGTAAGAAAAAGAAATTATTAAAAACTTTTGTTTGTAGCTTTCCTATCCAATGTTTCGTATTACTTTTTAAATCTTATGTTAAGAGCTTATCACTTATGCTGGCATTAGAGGGTTTTCTCATTGTAGCTATAAACTATCTCATCAGTCCTCTCTTCCACTTGTATCAAAAGTTTGATATCTAGCTATACCCTTTGCTCTTGCTGAGTTCACTGAAAAGGGCCTTTCCTACCCAGTGTCTTCTTTCATCTCTGTTTTAGTCAGTGCAATAAGGCAATAAAAAGGAAGAAAAAAAAAAGGCACATAGATCAGAAAGGAAGAAGGAAAACTGTTCCTATTTGCAAATAATATGATTGTCTACATAGATAATCT
The DNA here is from genome assembly GCA_008086735.1 of Cheirogaleus medius. Taxonomy (NCBI): domain Eukaryota; kingdom Metazoa; phylum Chordata; class Mammalia; order Primates; family Cheirogaleidae; genus Cheirogaleus; species Cheirogaleus medius. The sequence goes on along the minus strand of VBSM01002121.1, from coordinate 6,182,259 downwards.
AAATGATGCTACAAAAACATTTATAACTAATGAAATGAGTTCAGCAAGGCCACAGAATACAAGATAAACATACAAAAATCAATTATATTTCTATATACTGGCAATAAACATGTGGGAACCAAATTAAGAATGCAATACTATTTGCAATCAGTCAGAATGAAAGAGAAATGTCTAGGTGTAGATGCAACAAAATGTGTGCAGGCTTGTATCTCACGAGCTACAAAATTCTGATTAAAGATAGCAAAAACCTCTGAATAAGTGGATAGATATATTATATTCATGAATTAGAAGATTCAACATAGTATAAATGTGAATTCTCTCCCAATTTATATAAGTTTAAGGAATTTCTATCAAAATCTCAATAAGCTTTTTTAATAGATATAAAAAAGATTATTTTACAACTTATATGGGAAAGCAAAGGAATGAGCTAAAATTTTTTTTAAAAAAATAAGAATAACTTGGGAGAAGTTACTCTAACCAATTTCAAGTCTTATTTTATAGCTCCAGTAATCAAGATCATGGAGTGATAGACAGAGTGATAGACACATAAGTAAATGGACAGATTAGTAAGCTAGCTGATTTTTTTATAAAAGTACAAAAACAATCCAATGGATAAAGGGTAAACTCTTCCACAAATGTTCTGGAATAATTGGACATCTATGGACAAAAAGTAAATAAATAAACTTCAACCTAAATCTCACACCTTTTACAAAAACTAACTCAAAATGGGCCATGAATTTGAGTGTAAAACATAAAAATCTAATATTTTTAGAAGTTAACATAGAAGAAAATCTTCAGGGCCTAGGACTTATGAAGAGTTCTTAGACATGATTTCAAGAAGTATTATTTTTTTAAAAATCTATAAATTAAACTAATCACAATGAAATAACTTTGCTTTGTGAAAGACCTTGCGAAGAGGGTGAAAAGACAAGCTATGGACTGGGACATTTTACTTGCAAACCACATGTCCCTCAAAAGAGTCATATTTAGAGTACATAAATAACTCACTGTCAGAAGTAAAAAATAAAAATCAATTGGAAAAATGACAAATATATGAAGAGAAATTTTCCTGAAAGGGGCATATTAAAAGATATTTAACAACACTAGCCATTAGGGAAATGCAAATCAAGGTCATGAAGGAATGTCATTATACATATTAGATAGCTCAAGTAAAAAGCAGTGACAATACCAAATGCTAGCAGGCATTTGGAGCAACTATATCTCGCATACACTGTCAATGGGAATGTAAAATGGTACAGTCACTCTGAAAACCAGGTTGTTTTTTAAAACACTGAACATACTATATGACTCAGCAATTTGTGGTCCTGAACATTTATTCCCAGCAAATAAAACTAACATTTCAAAAAAACCAATAATTGTTCACAAAAGCCTTATTAGTAATAGCCTAAACCTATAAACAACCAAAATGCTCAATCGTGAAACAAACTGTGGGACACCAATACTATAGAACACTACGCAACAATTAAAAAGAACAAGCCATCAATACATACAACAACTTGGATGTACCTTAATGGCATGATACTGAATGAAAAATGCCAATCTCATAAGGTCACATATTGTGTGATTATATAAAATTTTGAAATGACAAAATTGTAGGTATGGAAAACAAATTTGTAGCTATCAGCGTTTGGGGATGGTGGGTGGGGGCAGGGAGGAGGTGTGACTAAAAGGTATTAGCACAAGAGAGAGCTTTATGGTTATGGCAAAGCTCAGTATTTTGATTGTAGTGGTGGTTACACAAACCTACCCGTGTGATAAAATGACTTTAGTACTATAAATACACATTGTACCAATATCAAGTTCCTGATTTTGATATTCTACTATAATTAGGTAAAATGTAACCATTGGGGGAAACTAGGTGAAGGATACATGGGACCTCTCTGTACTACCTTACAGCTGCCTATAAATCTATAATTATCTCAAAACAAAAAGTTTAATTAAAAAATAGTGTTTAAAAGTATTGCTAGAATTTTACATGTATCGTTTGAATTGAAAAGATGTTAAAAGCCTTTGCAGCCCTATTCCAGAAAGGGTAATACTAAGCAATGGCAAATTTCATTCACTAACAGACAATAAAGATGAGGGGCATTATTTGCAATGTTTGTGAACTTCTGGAATAGCACAACATTCCCCAGAGCTAGAAAATAAATGGTATATCTCTGTTTCTGTAGGCCATATGTTTTCAACCTTGTTTCTATTCAATAAAATAATATGTTTTTTTATAAACTTCAAATCTCGAACCAACTGACAATAGACTTTGAAAAGAAAACTTAATATGGTAAGTTAATACATCTATGCTCAGAAGAATTACTATGTCAGATCTGGCAAACAGTATAAGTCACTCTAACATCCTTCAGCTTCCTTGAACTGGGGCAGGGTGCACACTTGACCATCAGCCATCTCACTGAGACTCAGGAGTAGTGCCTTCTGTCCACCTGCTTTCCTGCTCCAAGCTCAATACCCAGAGGAATGCAGACTGGAGCAGACCATACCACCAGTGTTCACATCTGGAAGTTTGAGGATGCTTCTTTCCACAATCAATATTTTCTCTGCATTCTCACCCCATTCCTTCCACTTGGGATTCAGTCCCTTGTATTATCTGTATACCTCTCAGCCTCCTACCCTGAATTGTAAGCTCCTTTGAAGGCAAAATCTCTCTCTCTCTCTCTCTCTCTTATTTGCCTCTGTAACTTTCTCTTTCCAGGCATAGTAGTTTTATATAGTATAAATCTAATGCATGTTTATAAAATAAAACACATTTGAGAGGGGCATGGGCAATAAACATAACTGTAATATTTGTACCCCCATAATATGCTGAAATAAAAAAAATAAATAAAATTAAAAAAAATAAAATAAAACACATTTGAATAATTACAGGAGTTATATATTGATAATTCTACATATTCTATAATGTTATTAGCATCATACCAGAATATACAATGTTGATTTCTTTACTTAAACCATATTGAACCAAAAGGAACAAATCTGAAGAAATCTGATAATACTGAAGAGAAGACAGTCTCTCTGGGAGTGAGCCGGTGACATATTAAGATATTCATTCACCATTTTACAATGTTGACATTTAACACTGGTAAGATAACATTAAACATTTATTTAGTCAACAAATGATTACTCAATATATTCTACATGCATGGCTCTTTGCCAGATCCTAGAGAAACAAGGGAACCCAGGAAATGTGGTCTTGGCCTTCACAGAATCAGTTGCAGAATCAGTAGGATGAGAATGGGATTTATTTTTGTAAAATAAAAAAGCTTCATGGTCAAAGCTTCACTGTGTCTTGAGATGTGGCAGGGAAAGGTAAGCCAAAAGAATCGGTGTGGAGCAATAGCAAATCTCTCTAACTGAGAACAAGCCTGCTTTGCTGAGAGTAGTCCATGCTCTTTCTCATCCAGTCATTCTGGCAAAATCACCTGTAGCCAACAAGTCAAAAGAAAAAAATTTTTCTCATAACTTTCCAGGGATGAGTTTACAGTACAAACTAACAAAGCAAGACTTTTAAATCCCATATTGCTGTATTTCTTAAGCTTATGAACCAAACTGTGATGTTTTAAAAAAGAATATTGTTATATAGCCATATCTCTTGTTTTAGAGCCAGAAACATCATTTTTTTATTTAAATTTAACTTAAAAACAATGCACCAATGAAAAGCAAAACCTGCTGAAGAAACTAGTGGAAAGAACCAAGTAAGTAACTTTCCCACAAAATAAAGAATCTGATGGGGAGAGTTTGAAAAGTAAACAAGGCCCCGACACTGAGTTGCTTGGATTGCAAGGAATAGATCTTTCCTAGATGTGCAACTTTAATTTTTAAGATGCTTTACCTTTGAAGTTTCTTGTAGTTTAATCTAGCATTCATTCAGGTAACTTCCTCCTGAATTCCTTTTCAAAATCAGCTTCTTAGATTAATAAAGTCTTTTAAGATTAATCTTTGGCACCAAACTGTTTTCCAGGACCTATTAGCTATACTTAGGAAATAGTGTCAGTAGGTTCTTTGAAATACTTAAACATAGTGAGTAATAAAAGAGCTTTGTAATTTAGGGGCAATACCTCCCCAAAGTGCTAGTGTTTTTGACCCTTCTCCCCATCAACTCACTAAAATATCTGAAAATGGCATAGTCTTATAGCATAGAAATCGATTAATGATCAGCCCATGCGCCGAAAAATAGTGAAAACAAGAGGCAAAACAAAGGTGAGAGATTTAGATATTCTCTTAATATAATATTTTCAAATGCATGTTTTGTCAAGGAAGATATAGGAAGGGAAAAATAAGGATGCTTCATAATATTATGACTAAAATACACATTTAAACCATAATGAGATACTGCCATACACCCACTAGAATGTCAAAAATACTGATAAATCTAGGTGTTAGCAAGGATGTGGAGAAACTGGAACCATTAAATACATTGATAGTGCGAATGTAAAATGATATGGTAACCAGGGAAAATAGTTTGCTATTTTCTTAAAAAGGTAAGCATACACCCACTGTAGGACCCAGTAATTTTACTCCTACATATCTACTCTTGGCAAATGAAAACATATCTACACAAGACTTGTATACAAATGTTTAGAGCAGTGTTATTCATAATACAAAAAAAAAACCTGGGAACAATTCAAATGTCTATCAACTGGTGAATGGATAAAGAAAGTGGGACATAACAGTATATTGAAATATTATTACTACTCAGAAATAAAATGAACTACCGACACATGAAACAACAAAGATTAATGTACAAAACACTTTAAGTGAAATAAGTCAGACACAAAAGCCTATATAGTATAAGGTTTCATTTAAATAAAAGTTCTAGTAAAGGCAAATGTATAGAAAGAGAAAGCACATCCATGATTGCCTAGGGCTTGTGATGGTTGTTGGGGGGGGGACTATAAATGGGTGTGAAGGACCATTTTGGAGTAATGGACATGTTTAGAACTGGATCATGGTGATGGTTGTACAATTATATTAATTTACTAAAAATCATAGTACTGTACACATATGAGTGAATTTATGCTATTAAAATTATATTTCAATAAAATTATTAGTTAAGAGGCAATAAAAGGTTTTACAATGAATGATTCTCCAATAGGTCTGCACCTGGCATCAATGTTCCAATAACAGACAAAACTCCTTTGTAAACAAACTGTGGCTCACAGGCAGGACTAAGGGAGGCAAGATTCCCAGGGTCAAGAAATACTTCTAGGAATTGGCTTATTCACAAAGAAATGAGAGTGGTGGCTATTCAGTTAAGTTTATGAATTGTCTCATAAGCTTTTTTCACTCACAGGAATGAGATGTATATGTGTGTAATTACATAGGAACCATCACATTCAGTCAGATTTACAATAATAACAGTAATGGAAATATGAATTGAGCAGAGTTCTCAATGAGTTTTTGCACTGATGTGCTCAGGCAAGCCCATATCTCTGCCCCTAAGTGCAGACTCTCCAAAGATTGTTTAGTGAATCAGTCAGAGCTGTGTGCAAATAAGAAGGGAAAGGGAGCAAGTAAGTGCAGGAATCTGGCCATGATTAAGCTATGGAGCCTCCCTTTTAAAAATGATTATAATGAACCCATGGAAGACATTTTTTACCAATATTTATTAGATACCCTACCATTTAAGCTATAATGAGCTGAGTATTTTCTATTAAAAAAAAGTCTAATTTGTAACTTAAAAGACACTTAGAAGAGTTATTAGATTGTTAAACAGATTCTTCTTCCAAAATAAAGTAAAAAAAAGAAAAATATAATAGTTGAATATTTTAAATTGAATTAAGGGAACTCATTGATCAACTACAGACTGCTTTTGGCTTTTGCTTAATAATGTTTACATTAAATAAAGAATAAACTTTTATTTCATAGTAATTATATACGCTAGCTTAATGAGGACATAAACTTTCTCTTATTCAAAAATAAAATGAAAAGAAATCCATTTTTTTCAATTTGCAAATTTCATATGAAGGAAGCCAGTATAAATATACAAATAATCATCAAATGAAAAACATACCTATATTCTGTAAGGGCTATACCGAGCTTAGAGTTATAGCACTGGATTGAGAATTGTCATTCCATCAATGTGATTCAGCTCTGTTCAGACAGGTGGGAGGGGGCTGTAGGGTGTGGAGATTACACGCAGACTGAAAAGGTTGAAAATCTCGGATCTGCCATGCCCTAGCCCTCAGCCTCTATTGTGTTGCTTTGGACTATTTCTAGGAATGTTCTCAGAAGTTGCTTTCTGAATAAGCCAACTTCTGACGCCATTGTGGGTCAAATCATTAATATTATGGATTTTGTGATTTGAAATGAGCAAGCAGCATGCAAATCAGGTCTAAATCAGGTATCTCAACCTCAAGAATTTGGACACTGGGGCTATATAATTTCTTGTTGTGAAGGCTGTTCTATTCATTGTAGGATGTTTAGCAGCATTCCTGGTCTCTACCCACTAGGTGCCAGGAGCACTCCTGCACCAGTCAGACAACCAAAAATGCTCCCACAAATTGCCAATTATCCCCTGGGAGCAAAGCTGGCCCCAGTTGAGAACTACTGATGTAGATGATCATTTCAAACTCCTTGGAGTAGTCAAGAGATTTATGTAGAAACTTTGGAAAAATATAATTTCCTTCACTGTTGAATTGTCCGGATAACTATAAATCTACTGATACCTAGGAAATGCAAAGCGAGTATCTTAGAAAGTGAAGACATTTGCAAGAAGGAAAGTGTCATTATTCCAATTTTGTTGCATCAACAAACTCCAGCATTAAGAACAGTGAATGAGAGAAATGGATTTGTTCTAAGCATTCAAACTGGATTAAAAAAGAGTGATTTTTACTACATGGGCTGATGCTTATCTAAGCTAAACAAATCACCTTTATTACAAAATCATAGTAACATGTCAAAAGACAAATCCAGATTTATACACAAAGTTTACCACCACATTTGACTACAAAGCATTACTGTATACACAGATTATCATTTAATTAAGCCATCAAAGTGAGAAGAGACATAATGTGCTCATTTTTGATGAGCATTATTAGGTGATGGACATTAAAATTCTCCTCAATAAAGTGAATATTTATTCTGTCCTAGTTGCCTCCTATTCACCCCACTGGGGAGGAAGGAATCCCCCATCCTAAATAGTACAAGATGGCCAAACACATAACACTGTACCCTGGACAGATGAAATGGCAGTTCATTAGTCACATATACTCACAGTCTGGGAGAGGACATCACATACTATGCAGAGCCATACTGAAGTGGCACTCAGGAAAAGAACAATCAGAGGCCAGCTGGGGGACAGGCTTTGTAGTAACAGGCTTTGTAGGAGGGTATGGTGACCCCTGGTTCTCACAGGAGGATGTGATTGGCTTGTTTGAATACATTTCAAACAAGGGAAGCGAAAGCCTGTTAAGTTGAGGACCTATGGAGTACAGCTGGTCTGGCTGATAGGGAAACTGGCCGGCAGGGAGATTTTCACTGAGTAGAGAGTGAGAGGGGGACACATCTACAAGAATAGGGGAATTTATAGTTTGGTCTTTGGGGCCCTGTGAGGCACAAAGATATCAAGGCATCACATGAAATTTCAGGACTTATAATATACATTCACAGGTAGTTGGAAGTGTTTTATGATGTCTCACTCATCTTGAACGCAAAGAGAACAGCTAGTGATAGATATATCCTTCCTGCATGACTTTGCTATATTGAAGCTTTTCAAAATAGAAATGAGTCTTAAAGAAATAGACTTGAACTACTCCAATAATTCTTTGAAGACTTTTCCTCACGTGCAAATGGAGGCTTTTTAAAATTTTTATTTCAGCACTTTTAATTGTAGTAACTCTACTGAGTATAGTACACACTTCTAAGCACTGCAGAAAGCTATACAGAAGAAACACAGCCCTTTCCTTTAAGTAGCTCATGTCTACATTACCAGAGAGGCCTACACTGATCTCAGTGCTTCTGTGGGGCTTTTCCACATATTTCACCAACCGAAGAAGAAACTAAAGTGTTGCTGTGAAATGTAATACTCCATGTCTGTGAATAGGTAGACCGTACTTCAAAGTCAACTTTAGCACTTCTCTTGTCTTAGAAACTCCAGCACAAAGTTAAACCCTGAAATTATGTATTCAGATGATAACTGTCTGGGTTAGACTGTGGACCACTAAAGAGTCTTCCAAAAAATAATTTTAACATTTATTTTTGTTCTACAAATGCCAATATAAAAACCGGGTATCTAATGCAAGACTGAGAGTCACTTTGAGGAAAATAAAAACTTAATTTGGAGTCACAGATCTGGGTTTGAAAACTTTTTCTGATACTTCCAAGCTATATGAAGTTAGAAAGGGCTGTTTATCACCCAGAGCCTATGGCCTTGTCTCTCTAATGAGGTTGTTAGGAGCATTATATGTGAAAGTGTTTAGGACTCGATTAGACAAAGAGTAGATAATTCTACTTATCCATCCCTCCATCCATCCATCCATTGACAACATACAAAATAGTGAGAATCCTCATTCTATATCAAATTTAATTCAATAAAATAACAACAATAACAGAAAAAACACAACAGAGGCAACTCTGTAAAAGTTACAAACATCCTGCCATGGTATTGAAGGGACACAGGTTGGATGAAGTTGTTAGTATTTAAATGTGGTTCCTGTGTCATGTTAAGTACAAACACCTTCATTTGTTAACTTTAGTATGATGCCCTCACTTATATCTAAATGAATTGAGTCAAAGTCCTAAACTAACTCAAAATCTAGTGGCCTCTCTCCTCCTTTAGCATGAACTTCGGGAATTTATCTCATATCTCTGAATCTTAAATCAGGAAGAACTCTGAAACAGCATCTAATGCCCACTCTGTGTAACAGAGATCTCATAAGATATTGATAACTAAGTCTGAAAGTGAAAATGGCAAGTTGTACTGCTCTCTGCAGAATTTCAGATTAATGAAACTGAGACTATATTTTTTATATAGTCCATATTAACAGGTTTTCAGAAAAATATTTTATTTCCTGAGTGTGGAAGGGGAGAAGAGGGTATGTGTGATGTTTGTGTTTGCCCTTACAGTTGATAAGGACGTAAAACCACTCCAGATGTCATAACTGAATAAACTTTGACCTTGTCTAATTTTCCCTGTATATAAATGAGAAAAACTTAAAACTTCACTGGGAGTTGGGTGTGAATGTATGTTGTTAATATTGATGGCTCCCTCTCAATAAATTCTGAAATCTACCCTCGACTACTGGGAAAATCAATGACAAATAGAGAGAACCTCAAGCTTTGTATAATCCATTATATTTTTCAAAGCATTTTCACTGCTATTATTTCATTTGATCTGGTCCCACCCTACTGTAGGCTGCACAAAGAATGACACTAGCAGAGAAAAGGAGAAGAGAGAGGCTCCTGGCAAATGCAGCTGCATAGAAATTTTTTATTTGCTGCTGATGTCCTGAGAGGCAAAACCCCACCCCACCCTCCCTCCACTTAGACTTTACCTTTCAGGGGCATCAGTGGTGATTGTTGGAAATCTTGCTTTAGTCCTCCCTTTTCTCCTCAGGCTGGCAGGGAGCCACAAAGCCACCAGCTCAAGGTTACCTGCAGAGTGTTTCTTCTTCTCTCCTTGCTTAGAGCAGAGTGGAAAACTACAGGGAAGAAAAGGCAGTGCGTGCATGCAGCAGTGAAAGAACCGGGACTCTGGAGACCTGCTCCCTGCTCTCCTTACCTGAGTTGTTAAAAATCTGGTAGAAGGATATTAAGAGTGGAGAACATGGAGATTTAAAGTAGTATGGAGATACCTCAAAGAACTGAATGAAAGCAGACCTACCATTTGATCCAGCAATCCTGCTACTGGGTATTTAACCAAAAAAAAAGACATTTTATAAAAAAGACACTTGCACTTGAATGTTTATAGCAGCACAATTCACAATGGCAAAGATGTGGAAACAACCGAAGTGCCCATAGACATGAGTGGATTAATAAAATGTGGTATATGTATACCATGGAGTATTACTCAGCCATAAAAAAAAATGGTGAACTCATGCCTTTTATAACAACCTGGATGGAACTGGAGACCATCCTTTTAAGCGAAGTATCACAAGAATGGAAAAACAAAAACCACATGAACTCACTATTAAATGGGAACTAATAGAGCATCACTCATGTGCATAAATGGTAGTAAAATTCGACAGAAATCAACCAGGTGGGAGGGGATGAGGGGATGGGTAAATTCACACCTAACTGGTCCAATGTACACTATCTGGGTGATGGACACAGTTATAACTTTGACTCAATCTGTACAAAAGCAATTCATGCCACCAAAATATATGTACCCCCATAATACTCTGAAATGTTAAAAAAAGACACATTTCAGAAAAAAAACAAAGAAACCATGAGAGAGCTGAAGTTCTCCCCTCTCTCTTAAAACCCGGATGTTGTTCCTGGCACTTCTGCCAATCAGTGAATGAAAGAGTTCAAAAGTCATTAACATGGCCGGGCCCGGTGGCTCACGCCTGTAATCCTAGCACTCTGTGAGGCCGAGGCGGGTGGATCACTCAAGGTCAGGAGTTCGAAACCAGCCTGAGCAAGAGTGAGACCTCGTCTCTACGTCTCTACTAAAAATAGAAACAAATTAATTGGCCAACTAAAGATATATGGAAAAAATTAGCTGGGCATGGTGGCGCATGCCTGTAGTCCCAGCTACTCGGGAGGCGGACACAGGAGGATCACTTGAGCCCAGGAGTTTGAGGTTGCTGTGAGCTAGGCTGACGCCACGGCACTCACTCTAGCCTGGGCAACAGAGTGAAACTCTGTCTCAAAAAAAAAGTCATTGGCATGAAGAATTTCAACAGAATCTTGCTGTTGGTCTTTGGATAGGATATTCATAGTTGTGGAAGACAACCCTAGGGTCCAAACTTTGGGTGCAGCTGAATTTGGTCAGTATGGTATGCTTAGATTAATATCATACATGGGAGCAATATTTTTGATAGGTTAAATAACATCAGGTGAGAAGATGCTAACATTTCTCCATCACCCACTGATGTTATTGAAGTGTTATTTATAAACTGTGACTATAGATACACATGTTTCCTTTTCATGAAAGTAGTCCCAGAAAAATTTAAGAACCAAAGAGGCTATCATCTCCAAACACACATCCACATACACTCTCACAGACTTAAGTTTGGGCACCAGAGCACAGTAGAATCCGGTGAGATGGAAGGTTGTGTTTGATGCACCCACACAGGCCCACAGGAGACCAGAAACCCAGAAGTTCTAGCTTCTGCTCCTCATACAATGATCTGGGTTGGTCAGCAACCAGCCAATCTTTTTTCAGTCTTCTTGAACTCTGACCCAACTGTGTAGCCTTAGCCAGATACAGAAACAGAAAAATCAGAACTGATCTGTCTAGTTCTGTTTCTAAAACTCATAGGTGGACAGAGTATCATGAGTATAGAATGTTAAATAACAGTCTTACATCACAGAGAGAGAATGCACCTTCTGTGAGATACCAGTATTTTTTAATCTAAGAAAACTGAAATAAAGAACACACATACCCTTAGGTAAATAGCATAGTTGAACACAAAACTAACGTTTCAGCAATACTCAGAGATGAGACTAGCAACATTTTCAGTAGCATCAGCTAAATTATGTGTGTGTGTACATGTGTGTTACATGTGAAAAACCAGACAGCCTGTGATATGATGGAGGAAACACTGGACTTGGAGTCAAGACAAATGAATTTTTATCCCAGCCTGTCTACTAACTATAGATATAACTGGAGAATTGCTTACCCTCTCCAATTCTTGGTTTCTTCATTTCTCAAAGTAGTCATGGTGCTGATTCATTTCCAGTGTCCCTTTCAGCTGTAAAAGGTTGGTTCTGGGTCACTCATCTTGGGCACATGCTGATTTAATCAAATTAAAGCATATTATTCTGATTTTCTTAGATTAAATAAAATGTACCTGACTTGATATAGGAAAACTGTATCAATAGGTGTTTTCAACAATCTTAAAGGAAGCAAAGCCTTCCTTTCTAGTTGGAAATAGAATTATGCTGACCATGAGATTGAAGTTTGGAAGGTTAAAGCTGCTTCTACCCTTCTTCACCCTCCCAGGAGAAAACATCCCATGGGACGGAAACTTCTGTCTCATCCTGCTCTTAATGGTATTTGGCATTTGGGTATTTCCTCAAACAAATCTATACTATGTACTAATATTATCATGTTTTGAAAATTTGTATCTTTCTTAATTATTACCACAGAACTTGCCATTTATTGTTGACTCTGTCTGTGTGTATGTGTGTGTCTGTGTAAGGAAAGAAAGAAGAGCAAAAAAGCAACAACAATTGGAGGAAGCATTCAATACTGATAATTTGTGTAAAAAGTTTCCCTTCACTTTAACAATCTATGTGTGAACATCATTTCTTGATTCCTATTTAATTGAGAGCTAACTCTACAATCCTTTACTTATACCCTAATACATCCATACCAAAGACAAGGTTTTATTTAGTTGTTCTCTAATCAAAATGTAATTTTGCATAGAAAAGCAATAGGTATGAATAATTCTTCAGTGATGTTCAAAAAAGCATGCCTTAAACTTATCTTTCTTTAATTAGAAAAAAATCTGCAGTTTTCATGTAACAGTCTTTCTATATTACACATGCAGCTCTTGGTTTTTAATAAGGACTAGTGGCAAAACTATTTATGATTTTTTTCTCAAAAAATGAGAAACACATTCTTTTATTCTATGTACATTATGCTCTTTGTGCCTCTAAATTTCACAGCTTGGAATATACACAAAATGTTAGGATATTAATAGAATTTTAGATATGTTGATTGAGAGAAACATTTTTAAAATCCGATTTTAAAATAACAATTTCTCCAAAATCTTATTTGGATTTGATCATTATCTGTTTTTCATAGTACAGAGAATCTTCTAATTCAACTAAATTTATTGCTGGGGCTTAAAATTTTAGCTTCTGATATGATAGTACTTTAATTTTATTCCTTATATGATAGCAGTACAATTTACCAAAATATTATAAAAGTTTAAAATAACATTGATATTTTAACATATCCAAAGACTGTTTCCTCTAATCCTATTGCTTTGTGTTTTTGTATTGGAGAGTTTTCACCTATTTACCCGAAATCAAAATAGTAATTTCCAACAAAGACCCAATTCAAACAAGTTCCATAAAATGCACAATTTATTCTGTATCATGAAAAAATATCCACATTTAAATAAAGTGTGAAAAAAAACAAAGTTAATCCTCCCTGATGAAATACAGTTTATTGTGCTGAAACCCAGAATTCTTTTGGGTTAAAAACTTCCACCTGCCAAATCACTTTTTAAAATGACTATTTCTTAAGAACAAACTTTAAATAAAGTTATAATCACTACAAACTTCCCAGAAGCAATCAAATTTTGATCACAAGTATTCCAGAATTTACCCTAAAGTCACATAGTTATAATATTTTCACACATCCTTTTAGCAATCAGATGATAGGTCAAGAATACACACAAAATTTCTATATTACACATTGCAATATCTTTAAATAGAAACATGATCTGCTTAGCATGAATTAGATTTTGAAAAGAGCAGACAAGTAATGCTTAGCATAATGGTATTAAAAAACATCTCACATGAAGTGTTTGCATTGTTTCCTTGGTCAATACATGAATTAATTATTTCCAGTGAATTAACCCTTTAATACCTGCAAATTTTCACAAATACAGATGCAGTGGCAGAAACATTTAAGTATTTGCAAAATTAATTCCCATAATAACATTAGCATTATAGTCAGGAATTTACATTATAGTATACAAAATGCTGCAACTAGTGTAAACAAAGTCACTAGAACATAGAATAAAAAGAAATCTATAGTTTGCAATATATCATAAATCTGCACATTTCAATTTGTTTTGCTTGAGAACCAAGCACTGCTAAAAGTCATTGCTCTTTCAATAACCTATAATGGATGCTTTAGGGTAAAAATGGTTCTAAACTCGTTTCCAATTTCAGTGTGATAAACATTTAAGAAATCTGTTCCTAATGTGAAAAGTGTGTTCCCTCTTGCTTTGTTAACTGTGAAGAGGTTCTAAGGTGAAGGCAACTGCTTGATGGGAGATGCCTACAGCCATAAGGAGATATAAGCAAACATCATCACATGTATCCCCTCTCTGACAAAGGATCATGAGAACCACAATGTGAAAATATCACTGTAAAGGTCAAAAGGCAATCCTCACCACTATTTTTTCTAAAAATGAAATATGTTGAATAATATTGATTTTAAATAAAAGTATGCTTGGATTTTATGTAAAGTTACCAATTCATGGCTATGTCATAGTATATCCATACTAAGTAAGTATTCAGGTCTATCAAACTTCCTTTGACATGGATTTAAAAATGGATCTTTATTGTGATTTTGCATAGTTTTCTAGCTAGCTATTCTATCTGTTTGCTCAATCTTGGCCTAATGCAGAATCTTTTCCATCATACTTTGGTTGGAAAAGTTCAGAGCAAAGGAGGGATCCATGACATTGTGATCTACAATAATCTTTACGTTACTTTTGTCACAAGGTCCCATTTACCTAACTCAATGGGGAGTCTGACCATGGAAGGAAGAGGTCAAATTTTATATTATCAAAGATGGTTTAGCAGAGAATGAGGATAAAATATTTGACAATGAATTACTTAAATTAGTTATTATGGATACTCAATCTGGTTTATTCAAGCATCAAGGTGAATATTTTGGCCTTGAGTGCTCCAGTCATTCAACAGTCAGCCATTCTTCATGAATGAGAGACAGTGGTCAGATCTTTTTGTCTTTGTCCTGTTAGGATGCAGCCAACCAGCTAAGTGCTCAGGGGCCTGGGCACGTAGGTCAGAACCAAAGGTTCTGGACTCATGGGTTTCTGGGGGTGCACTCATTTCTAAAAAAGTCCCAGCATTTGACAAGCTTTCAAACTGCTTCCAAATGTTTTGTTAAAATCTTAACAACAGCCATGACAATGTGTTATCTTAAAAAACAAGCAAACAAAATGCTATTATTTAATAAAAAGGCACCATACACAGAAAACCTGTTGAGAAGAATCTATCCTCCCTCCTCCTTTTCCTCAGTTATAGCTCTGACCCTAAGCTGCACTTTTTGGTCAGTTGTTCTTTGACCAAGTGTCTTTACAACTAATACAAATCATGACTTCATTTAAATAATAATGAACTGAGGATATAAAAACCAGGAATGGAAGTGAGCTAACTAGGAAAAGCTTTATATAGTGTCACTGGAGTCTTTCACAATTATGAAAAGAAAAGTAGTATGTTCCTTTCTATGGTTACCTCTGGCTCTGTTATTAATAAAGTGAAAACAGGATGGTTTGGGCTGAGGATCCCAGGTGTAATGTGGTAATATCTTGTTTTTTCTCCTTATCTTAAGAAATTTACTTTAAAAATCTCAAAGGGTAGAACAAATAAATCAAATTTTAAAAAATTAACATTTTTATTAGAGAAAATTATTTAAACTCTGTGAAGTAACTATACATACAACCTCATTAAATTTGGAAATAAGAATACAATTTGCCATTCTAAACCAAAATGATTCATTTGGATAATTCATTTAATAGTGGTTTGGCCAAGAAGCCACATCAGTGCAATCAATAAAAATGTCTGAATAATCTACTTAAAACCTAGTAGGTCAAACAATAAATTTTAAAAATAAAGTCTTTCTGGAGTCTTATCCAAATCTCATTATTAAAAATAAAGAGAAATTATAGAAAAAATCCTAAATCAATTTTACTTTTCTTAACTATCATCTATTACCTCTTTAGGTTAAAATTCAACTGGAAAAGAAAATGTTGATATTGGTGACCATATGTCAACTTTGCTTCTTACTTATAACCATATTTGACAATTTTCCTCCACTGATGCCTTTCAACTTTTGGGAAAAGTGAACAAAAATTCCATTATTGGGATAGGGCACCTTTTTCATATAGCAGTTAAGGCTCTGTCATTTGCTCTGACCTGCCAAGGAAAACCAAACATTTACATTCACATTATAAAATGCAATTTTTAAAAATTATTTTAAGAAACCTTTACAAGTATATGTCTTGAAAGACTTGGACTTCATGGTTGAATTAGATAGTCCTTGTAATGTCATTATTCTGTTAAGATTAAGCTCTCTCTCTAACGTCTTACTGCCTTTATTAGAATTTCAAATTTACTGCTCAGTAGCTATATCCTGGACACAAGTTCCTTAACCTATTCTTTCATAGGATTGTTGAAAGAGTTAAATTTGATAATCTAAATAAAGTGGTCAGCATAGTGAGAACTCAATACATATGAGCTTAATTAGTTTATTTACCTTCTAAGCCTTAGGGGTAAAGAAGCAGACAGAGTCTACTCAGTCCTCTCCCAACCCTTGCCTTCATCATCTTCCTGGTTCTCAGTCTGACTCCTCAATGACCCTGACCCTCATAAAGCATGCAAACGCATTGGTCTCATCTTAAAAATCAAGTGATGGAAAATATTGAGTTAGAATACAGATCAAAACTTTTAATATCTAGCACATAGTTAAGAATTTTGTTGTAAGAACATCTGCTCATGTGGAATCATGTATCCTGAATAAGTTATGATTGTTTTATATAAAAAGTTAAAGGATGAATTACTCTACCTTGAACACTTACCAATATGCATACTTTTTCACAAAATGAGAGTTTCTGCTGAGCAGTATGATTAAGTGGAATAAGAAAAATCATAAAACGCACCTATGTCTGTTTCTCTTCTTTCTCTTTTCCTTCCCTCAACAGACCTTGATTCACTCCATGTCTATTTGATCAGTAGTTCTAAATTCCCAGATTAGTATCAAGTGTTATGCTCACATGCCACTAATAATTATTTAGCAAGCCATGTCTCTCTCCACCAACCTCTGACCAGACAAATCTCTTTTAAAATCTAGAATAACATTTAGATAGAGAGCACATCACAGCTAATCTCCTATGAAAGAAAAAGTGATAATTTGTCATAATGTGATTTTCATCTGAGAGAAAGATGCTTTTCCATTGACCTGATAGGATCTTAATATAAGAAAGGAGCAGCTCTTACCTTCATTGTATTATTTATTGGTTGGGGAACTGAAGCATTGGGCACAATAAAGAAACAATTAACTTGCCCAAAATTACACTGCTAGATTGTGGCAAATCTAGATTCAAAGTCCAAGACAGAGCTCAGATACTCATCCTAGGGTGTTTTCCTAAAGACTGTATTAATATTCCCCCTTTCCATGAAGACCAGAAAAGAAATACTCTTATACCCAATATAAGATACTAAAGCACAACATTCACATGATTACAAGATAATCGTATTTTAAAGTGACCCATGTATGATATGCATATTCTAGACAAATTTTTTCATTACCTACATGAAATTTTGGAAATAAGACTCAGAGAAAATAGCTTAAAAGATAAAAATTATACAAGATACTGGAATTCATTAGGATGATGACAATTTCACAATTAGCCATGCACACTTCAAAACAGTCACTGCTCTGAAGACTGATTTAAAGAAAAAAAGTTTTCCAAACAAATTTAGTTAAAATAGAACATCAAATGGACAAGATCTCACAGGTGAACAAAATTTCCTTAAATTTAAGTGAAAATGTGATTTGCATTTGGGCTCCAGCAAGGTTAGTTTTCAAAGTGGCACTTTAGTTAGTGGTTATAACTAATATTTCTATTAAAGTGTTGGGTACAGAAGGGGTATATATTTGTTCTAGGAGGAATTTAAAACCCCCAATTTTCAAATTATCTTTTCTCTGATCTACATAAAGTTGAGTTTTTCTTTTTCATTTTTTTAGTACTTAGGACACTTACACTCCTACACTTAATGTGAGATAAAATCAGTATCCTCATAAAAATTTTTCAATTTAATGATGAAGTATGGATCTGTATTCAACCACTATGCCTGAACCACTTTAAGTACCCTTCATGTAGCTTTGGTATTCTCATCTGGCCTTTGTGTGCCTATTTTCCCTTTATCGTAAACTTTTCCATCTACTAGATCACATTTAGTGCAGCAATATAAAACTTGCCATTATGATACACAGTTTGCATTTCCATTCTTGTTTGACTTTTGCTATTATGTTACAACCACCTGTCCTGAACACAGCATCTGATCTTATACATTAATATTATCATAGAAAAATATTGAAGGTGTGAACATTACTTTGGAAAATGTTTGGATATTAAATACATATCCATTTACTCCTATTAATACATTATTCACCTCTTGTATATTCCTGGATACAGCTGGAACCCATTCTACTAAGTGAAGTATCTCAAGAATGGAAAAACAAGCACCACATGTACTCACCAGCAAATTGGTATTAACGGATCAACACCTAAGTGGACATATAGGAATAACATTTGTTGGTTGTTGGGCAGGTGGGAGGGGGGAGGAGGGGATGGGTATATACAAACATAATGAGTGAGATGTGCAACATTTGGGGGATGGTCATGCTTGAGGCTCTGCCTTGAGGGGGGAGGGGGGCATGGGCAATACACATAACCGTAATATTTGTACCCCCATAATATGCTGAAATAAAAATAAATAAATAAATAATAAAAAATACATTATTCAGAAAGATAACAGTAGAAATTTTATTCTGGATGCACCAAGAGCATCTATACAGTGTAGAAATGAAACATGCAGTTGGCTGGTCCCCAAAAGAGCATCTACTGTCTATGTGCCAGTTGAGGCAACACAGAACATGATTGCATCATTATTGCATGTATTAAAGCAAGTGCTCACCCTTCATTCAAATCTGAGTAAATTCAACTTCTAAGAATTGTGGAATCTGGGAGCTAAAAGACTAATCTATATACAATGTTTGCCGAATATACGCATTCCTGCTGAAAACAGCAGAGTATATTCAGCACCATATCATGTCATGCACACAGAAAACAGCGGTGGCTGGAAAAGAATACTGTGACAACTGCACCATAAATAAACAATTGATCCTTTCCCCTCCCATTGACAACCTGGAATAGTTCAAAATCGCTATGTTTCTTTTCCACACATATGAACAATAAATAATATTATAGGTTGATTAGGTGAAACTCTGAGTCGATATCAGAATACAGCAAATATTTGCACCACTAATATGTCAAGGCATGGATTGCAACTTCAAATCATCATGCTGTTTCACAGTCATTCTTTTGGAGCTTTACACCAACAGTTATTTTTGAAGCACGTGGCTAAAGTTAAACTAACAATTTCTGTACTCAGTTTATTATTATTTTTTTACCACTCATTCATCCTTAAAGGCTTTAGCCAAACTTGACTTAAACTACTAGAAAAATACCCTGAAATTCAGTAACTGTCAGAGGTCAAGAAAAAGATACTATTCTCACCATGAAAGCAACAAAATCCCAATTTTAGGGCTGATTCCTTACACCACAATTATTTCATTTTCTTGTGCCTATGATAGGTAGATATTGTAGAATAGCATGGAGACATGCTCCCCTGAAAACTTCCGTATGTGTAGTGGAAGTTATATGCACAAAGAAAGGAAAATGGAGCCCATGGCACACAATGTATGTTCTGAGACTCCTAGATTAAAGAGGCACATCTTGTGGGCATGTGAAGAAGTTCTAATAGAAATTCTAAAATAGCAACTGTTTTTATAAATTGCCATTTTACACTTCTCCAGTCTGATTGTGATAACTTGTCTTTCGGTTCTGGTGGCTTTGGTTGGGGATACTGGGAGATAGTTAGAAAAGCTCATAAAAATGGGTATAATAGACCAAAATATCTCCTTTATTTTGCCATCATTTGTGTATGTTGTTAAGATATATGTACAGATGGTCTAGTAATAATACAAATTACCGGCATATATTTTCAACCTGATTCAAACACTAACTCCCTGCTCCTAATATTAAATGCCATACATGCACTGATTGAAAAGTACGTCTCTCTGAACTTCATAAAATATATATTAGTCAAAAGAAATGTATTCTCCTGGGTTCTTACAAATGAATGTGTATTTTATTCTCAATACATACCATTTAAGGGACTAGAAATACACAGCTATACACAACTCTTTGTGACTTTTAGTTGATAATAGGCACTTTCTAAAAAGAGGATTTGTGACCCAAAAGACAACAAAATTCATTCTTTAGTAACCCCCTTTCATAAGTGGATCTGCCCGAGCCATAGCAGTCTATTGTATCAACTCAGCAGAAGTCCAGCGGTAGAATTGTGTGCAAAAAAGCTTTAGAAAATTGTAACCAGAATAAAATGACAGAGAAGCAGTTATCTAAGTTGAGCAACTTAACATCTACTTCTTGGTTGGTTGGTTTGTTACCACGTTTTATGTGTTATCACTGCCAACAATAAGGATCATGTGTCAACAATCCAAACCAGTGTTTCATTCCTTCTAAGTTACAGATACGTTATAAAAACTTGTCTGTTTACATTCTTTTTTTTCTTTATTTTGTGTCATAATAATTAAAATTTTGATATGATTACTTAAATGCTTTTTTGTATGTTTCTTTGCTAAGAGCCTTTCAACCTTACTCTTAAACAAGTTTTAAGAATACAAATTTAGAGCATTCATCACCTTGGGAAAAATCTGCAACTCTAATATGAATTGTTAAAAGGCCCTTATACCCTGTGGTGCAATATTTCT
The DNA here is from genome assembly GCA_008086735.1 of Cheirogaleus medius. Taxonomy (NCBI): domain Eukaryota; kingdom Metazoa; phylum Chordata; class Mammalia; order Primates; family Cheirogaleidae; genus Cheirogaleus; species Cheirogaleus medius. The sequence goes on along the minus strand of VBSM01002121.1, from coordinate 6,161,555 downwards.
ATAATAACATACACTATATTAATAAGTTAGTATTTATGGTGTTGATATCAGCAGCTTACAAGATGGCAGCTGTTCTCCAAGACAGGGGGAGTAGGGATTTCCTTACATAAGAGCTAATGATTACTATCTAAGTATAATGTTAAAAAAGAAGAGGTATACTTGAGCAAAAATGCAATTCATGCACAAAACCCATAGCAATAAGTTTTCAATACCCCACACTGCTATCTGACTTAGGCAACAAAACAGTCCTTTAAATGAAGCAAACACTGCCTGTAGGGGAGAATAACCTAACACTAAGTTACAGAAAAATATTCTATGGAAAGAGATCATAAAATGATACCAATAGTTTAAAAGATTGAAGTCTTCCTTGGCATTAATCTATAATTTTAACTTAAAAGAACAGTGAGGAAATGACAACTCGATATACTCAGCCTGAGATCAAATTTGTCATGGCAACATTGGCAGGTTGGACCCTGATTCTTCAAATATTACACTGCCTTGGTTGACAAAAATCATAATTTTTTATTATAGAATAGAGATTATAAATAAATGTAAAGTGTGCATGCAGTCAACTGCATAATATACAAGCAATATCTATGTTTTTAATAATAATCATCTTCTTTGGCAGGCCAGAATCCAGCTGGACATGCAATATTTACATATCAAAATCCATGTTGTATTCATCATATTGAAAGCAAGTGAAAATATATATATATGTATATACTGTATATACACACATATGTATATAGATGTATATACTGTTTTAATATATTAACAAATATATATGTGTATATATATATATATATTAAAAGTGGATTTCATCTTTGTCAGATTCAGGTGATTCAGGCCTCGAAACACTAAAAATATCCTGACATGGTATTTGGGGAGGTACTTGGAGTGGTATTTGGGATTTGGGAGAAGAGGTCTGGGGTACGCTTTTTTCTGACAGTATTTTTAAAATTTCTGCCACCTGCTTTTCTAGGGCAGTCATTCTGCAGCTTAGCAGCTGAATGTCCTCTTTGAGTTCATGTTTGACTTCCTGCAGTGTGGTCTGTAAGGCCTGCTCAGGGATGGGGTAAAAGGGGTGCTTGGCATCAGCCTGAATGGGACTGTGCTCCAGCGGACTTCGGGCCTCACCAGCCTTATCCAAACGAAGGTCACTTTTTGTAATTCCACTGTCACAAGAATCTGTTTTCCTCAACGGGTTTTTGGTCACATTGTTCTCCGAATCGCTGCCCTTGGGGTCCTCTGACAATAGCCCCATCGACTCGGCTTTAGTGACATTATTCCAGTCTTCCTTCTTCTCCTCCTGGGCTCCCATATTATTCTTGAGTCGCAGCCACCCCTTCCCATTTCCATTTTTCATTCTTATCGGGCTGTTGACTTTGAGACATTTGGGGTCAGCACCGCCGTTGGGCTTGAGTTCCAGGGCATCACGGTTGTTCTGCTTAAGGGATTCGCTGGTTTTCACGTAGGCCAGAGACGTCTGAATGGGCGTGATCTGTGACACGGTCACCACGCTGGTGCCAGTGATGGAGGCTCCATTCTGCAAGGAGCGGCTTTCCACCTGGAGCTGGTTCCTCTCCGGGTCACTCTGCGTCGAGCCCTGATTCCGCAGCTCCTTCTGCTGCTTGAACTTCTGGAAGAGCTTTCGGACTGGGTGGTCCACGGGAATGCTGAGGGTCACCTCGTTCTTCTGCCTGAGGCGCTCCTCCTCCTCCTTCTTCACGTCGCTGATTTTACGGAAGATGATCTGTGGAGCGGGAGAGACACTGATTATATCATATACATATATGTAAATATATATCATATACATATATGTAAATATATATATGATATATGTATACTGTCATTATAAAAGCAGATGGATTCAGAATTGTGTGATACTATGCTGGATATGCCTTGTTTTACAAAGAAAACTCTTGAATATATCTTTACTGAAGGGAAAAAATATTCTAATGCCATTTAACAGATGCAATATTCCTAAAACCCAACAGAGGGATATTGGCTACTTACTTAGTTATATTCCCCTACACATCAGAGGAGGAATGCAGTCAAGAGAAAACTGAATAGAGATACTCTGCTTGTAGTTTATGTTCCAATTTAATAGAAAATACATATATTTGTATATGTGTATAGTGTATATATACATATATGTGTAAAAATACATATTTACTTATTACATTTTCCTGTAATGAATCACTATTTTTGTATGTTTTCCCCTTTTATATAGAAATAGGATTCAAAACCATTTTTATTATAATATCATCCTCTGTTTAGGGGTCAGACAGTAAGATTACTAGGCTATAAATGTACTGAAACTGTTTATTGAAAAACTGGACAGTTTATCAACATGGCACCTGGGTTGTGGGGGAGGCAGGTTTAAGTTTATTTATGTGACCCTAGAGGGCAGTGCCAGCTCAATACACAGACTTCATTTCAAACTACCTATTAATTGAATAAACCACCTTGAAAATTCATGAATTTCCCACCATTAAAATATTCAAACAGAAGAATGTTTTCCATGCGACACTTTCACTGGGTTGGAGGTTTGAGCTCTTCAAATTCCAAGATTCTTTAGCTTTTAAATATAAAATTATAGATATAGTACATGTGAAGTTAGATCCACAAATAAATAATAAGCATAATTTTATTAAAAATTTTAAAAATAATATTGAGAAGAAGTTATGATAACTCCATCAAGAAAAATATAGTGTCCGCTATATAAGAAATTACCACCAACATTGTCAGAGTTGGAAGTAAATTCAATAAGTGTGAGATTTTTGTTCAGAATCTTGAAAAACAAAGTAATTGCAGGTGAAGTCTGTAAGGAAAATTCAAAAGGGAGTTATAGTAGATAAAGCACTTTCAGAATCAGACAACTTTATGACTGAAACAAAATTAATTACCTCAATCACCTTCTCTAAGGTAATCACTGGTTAGGTTAGAAACACATGTGAAGCACAGTCTCCAGCCCATAATATACACCTAAAATATGTTGGTTCTCTCCTCCCTGAACTCTCCTAAAATAGTTCGTATTTGAAACCATTTTCATTACCCCTTTGAAGGCTCAGCAGCTTCCAAGAGTAACATACACTTATTGATTTTATACCAGAAACCAACAGTAATGATGGTCATTGTTAACAGAAAAGTCAGGAATGTTAGCAATCCTCCTTCTAGGTAAGAGCACATTTTCTTAATTTGAAATTGATGCACTAAATACAGTTTATGAATCGGTAATAATTTGTATTTTAAAATAAGTTATTCTCTAAATTCAATAACTGTCTGTAAAGGCCAACTCATTTTTTTTCTCACTAGTGGCACATGAAATTGGGTCTTTTTGAAAGATGTAATTCTAATCTCAAAGTTTGACATCAAAGCTCCAGCAGTTTAATTAGAAGTCTTTCAAAGGGTTGACATATTTCTTATGCTTCCTGAGTAAATAGAGCTTGTACTAAGCCTTCAAGATATTAACACTATGGAAATGGACAGACCTAAACACAGAAACACAGATACTATTTTCCTATTTCATCCCCGGTTTGAAAGGCACTCACCTTCACTCTATGGACTGACAAGACGGCCCTAATTGGCCACCTCCCCCTACCCACTCACTTTTGACCTTTTTTTTTATATTCTTTTGTTTATAAGAACAGGGGGGTTTGTCTGTCTTGTAAACTGCTGCATCTCCAGTGTCTACAACAGCACCTGCTACATTGAAAGTCCTCAATAAATAAATGTTACTCATTAATTCAATAAACTTTTCATGCATTCAGCAAGTGTATACTTGTGATGGGTCTATGAATGGAAAGTGTTACAAATAAGAAGGGTGCTCTCTAGTTCCTTCACTATTTTCCACTCTCTAAACAATCAATCGTTGTTATCTGTAATATTATTATTTATCATTAGTGTCTACTACTATTTCCTTATTTGGAAGCAGACACTATATAGTCTATCTTCTGCCATTCCTAGCACTTAGCCCACTGCCAAGCACAAGTAGCTAATTAACAAATGCATGGTGAGTAGAAACAGCTTCAAATCTTTGACTCACTTAGTTTTTGAAAGGTCTTGAATCAGAACCTTGTAAGGATGCAGTAACATCCATTAGGAACTCATTTTCCAGCTTATGACAATACAAAATTTTCTTAATGCAAGGAAAAAGAACATAGGCACTAAAATTAAAAACAGGAAAAATGAAGAGGTGATTTTATCATGTTTATAAGCTTTAGAGACTAATGTACTCAAGTGCCACCATCAGCTAATCCATGTCTTATATGCAAAGTATGATAGGTTTTTGGTAAAAAGAATGAATTGAGTTAAATGCATTAAGAATGCATTAAGTTAAAAAGAATGCATTATATAACAACAAGAAAACAAATCATTTACTAACATAAGTAACTCACTGGATTTCAAAAACACTAAATGCAATAGGTTCTCTCAATTAAGTGCTCATAGTTTTGAAAACAACTTTGTGACTCTAAACTCCAATTTTGAATAACATTGAATATTTAATCTTAAGAAAACTACATTTACATGTTAATTATTCTATGTTACCATTATGAGTATTCTCAAATTAATTCTGCTGAATGTTTCCAGAAGTGCTTTTTACCTTTAATTTTTTTTATCATAAACACAATAAATGGTTCAACTTAATAACATAACAAAAAGATTGAAGAATTTTATTTAGTGTGTTTAACAATAGTGTGTTTTTATTTAGATTAAAAAAATTTTTGCATGCTCCTTTTTTAGTCATTGAAAGAACCTGGAAACAATAAGACTTTTCATAATTCAGTTGAGTCTTTCATGAGCAATGTATCATAGAGAAAGTATAAAGTCTCCTGCTAATTCAATACATAAACTATATAGATTAATTTTATCCAATTATTACATGAAAATGATTTTTTTCTCTGGAAAACAAATTTTGTTAAAAACCCTACAAAGAAATTATTTTAGAAAGTGTTAGAAGATTTCAGTTCATATGAGCTCAACTTGTATGAATTAAACTTTGTAAAAGATAAAAATGTATATCCATAATTATCAATGTAGTGTTAAAAAAATAAGCTTTAAAAAAAATCTCAGTATTATTAGCTCAGACCCTTTGCATCTGATGTACTCTGTCCATCTTTTGTCCGATGGCAAATCAAATTGCTATTGAACACTGCAAAAATTAAGGATAAAATTTAAAAAGAAAAATCAGGAATCAGGCTATGATTCCAGCCACACATTTATTGGTAGAATGCACAATAGTTTGTATTGTTTCTATCAGAAAAGAGATTTATTTCATTTAAGCTTTTCTTCTCTGGGCTTCATTATGTTGTGTGGATTCCATGCTGGAAGGTTTAATTTATTTAAATGATAAAAGCTTCTTAAACTTAACAGGGAACATAGCCAACTGAGCTTTCCATTTCAAAAGTAGGACATAGTTGATCATAAAAGTGATATCAAAAATTGAATAATTTGAATGTGTACTAAACTTTGAAATCCAATAAAGGTAAGGGGGAAAAGGGGGGTTAGAATCATTTGTTTAATGACATGGATTTAGTGTTATATAATTTGCAGAAAGACAGAGGTGTTTTCTCTCAAACGGCTCACCACTTTCCAGATCTGAGGATCTAGGGAATCAACTGGAAATTTACAGCTATATGTGATCAAGCAGTGAGTGGCTCTGGTTCATCTGACTATCCTGGAATCTAGGTGGTTTGGTTCTTTGGTTCTTCTTACTGTTTCCATAAACTAAGTCATGAATTCTAACTCTAGTACTTCCAATCCATGCCAACTTGAATTAATACAACAAAGCATTATTTATTAAACACTATCATGTACATATTAGAGGCTGTAGGGTCTTAATCAGGGCCACAGTGAAGGGGCTGTGGGAAATGTCCTTTCCACAAATTTAGATGTGTGTAGGGTAGTGGTGTTGCATCACACTCTGTTTTGAGATATGCCTGCCTTGCCACTCATAAATTATAGGCTCTCCAAGGGGAAGGAATGTGTTATAGATCTAATTCAGCCTCTTAGGTCCCCCCAAAACTTGAAGAATTAATTAATTAATGTAAATGCAAAGAAAAAGGAAGGTAGGATGGTTAGTAGAAAGAAAAGAGGGTGGAAGACAGGAAGAAGGGAGGGAGAGAGGGAAGGAAGAAAAGAGAAGGAATATCATTCAGTTTTGCTAATTGTTGTGTAATGCTTAACGTGGATGAGGGTGGTTAGTAAGACGCAAATGCAAAACATTCTAGAATTACTGATACAATTACTGAATTAACTAATAAAATGTTCTAGGCCCCATCTTTCTTTACCAAATAAAAGATCATGCATCTCAGTTCTCCAGGCTATCATAAATACTAAAATGTGTTTTTCACAAGGAACAAAATATAGATTGTAACTTTACTGATGCTAGTATAGCTTTGAAATATAGATTCTCAATACATGTTTTGATTGCTAAAAGTTTTTCATTTAAAAAAATAAGAAGAAAGACAAACTCTGCAAAAGCAAGAATATATCTATTGCAAGGTAAAGCTGAATTTAAAGGTTTGCATTTACTGTCTCAAATATTGCAATAACCCATGGACTGATTTCCTTGCCTCAATTTCTAATCTCATTTTCCTTCATTCCATTCTTTGCCATTGCATATAAAATATGCTAGTGTCATAGGTTAGAAAATTACAGAATAAAATCAAAATTCCTTTATAATAAGTCAGCAAGCCTGAGGTGGTCCAGCCCTACCTACATCTCCAGCCTCTGTTTCCTTCACTCTTCACTTAGCTTCACACTCCAGCCAAATCACTTTGAGGTCCAGAACATTTTCATGATATTGCACATACTGTTCTCTCTCCTCCTCCTCCTCTCCACCTGCTGGAGAACTCCTACTTAGCCTTTGATACTCAGCTCAACCATGTCCTTTATGAGGTAGGACTAGCTACATAGTTTTCAGGGCCTAATGTAACATAAAAATTCAGGATCTCTAACATCATACTTAATTGGAAAATACTGAAAGCTTTCCCTCTAAGATTAGAAGAGTGAGAAGTATGTATGACCTCACACTTTTATCCAACATTGTCTTGGAGATTCTAGCCAGGGAAATTGTCGAGATAATGAAATAAAAGGTATTCAAACTGAAAATTAAAAATTAAAACTATCTCTATTGGAGATAACATGATCGTGTATACAGAAAATCCCAAGGAATCTACCAAAAAACTATTAGAGCTAATAAAGGAATTCAGCAAGGATGCAGAATACAAAATCAATCTAAAAATCTGTTGTATTTCTATATGCTAGCTATGAACCATCTGGAAATGAAATTTGAAAACATAATTTCATTGACAATAGCATAAAGGAGAATAAAATACTTAGGAATAAATTTAACAAAATAAGTGCAGGAATTATACACATAAAACTACAAAACATTGCTGAAATAAGTTTAAAAAACCTAAATAAATGGAAAGACAGATGGTTATGGATTGGAAGACAATATTGTTAACAAAGTTCCAATTGCCCACTTTTCAGAAATTGACAAGTTGACACTAAAATTCAGATGGAAGTTCAAAGGAACCAGAATGATCAAAACAATATTGAAAAATAAGAACTTGGAGGACTCATAATTCCCAGTTTTAAAACTTATTACAAAGCTATAGTAATCAAGGGATTTAGTACTGGCATAACAATAGACATATATATCAGTGGAATAGAATTGAGGTCCTGAAATAAACCCATTCCTCTATGGTCAATTGATTTTTGACATGGGAGCCAAGGGGATTCAATGGGGAAAGAATAATCTTTTCAACAAGTGGTGCTAGAACAAATGCATATCCACAAACAAAAAATAAATATGGATGTCTACTTCACACTATATAAAAAATTAAAATGGTTCAAAGATCTAAATTTAAGACCTAAAACTGTAAAATTCTTAAAAAAAATACAAAAATGTAAATTTTAGTGACCCTGAATTAGGCAACAGTTTCTTAGATAGGAACCTAAATCTCCAGCCACTAAAAGAAAAAATAGGTGAATTGGACTTCATAAAAAATTTAAAATTGTGTGCTTAAAAGGATACTATCAAAGCAAAATTAATTAGTATCTCTGGACTTTAGTTCTTTATTTAAATAGTGATAAATGATGGGGCTGGACTTGGTTCTTTTCAGATCTAACTATCTTTGAATATATGACATAAGAGGTAAGCAACTGACACTTAATAAAAAGGTCAACCTCCTTCGTGTTCTTTAAATTATTCCTAACATAACTTCTTGCTAGAAGATAACACACTTGCCCCATTTGTAGCTGTCAATATTTCCTTGCACCAAACTCTGCTGATACTTCTATGACCCTTAGTAACAATTACAGATCTAGGATACACTTGCTGCTTCTATTTGTTTTATTTCTGCTTCTTCTGGAGGCATGCTCTCATACTGTGCTGAGAGAAGATGAAAATTTGCTGCTAATTACCAACATTTGTGCTTCTAACCATTGTTGGCCAGTAATTGAATTGTGGTGTCTAGAGTTGAGTACTCGCTAATAACTTAGTCCCTATGGTGTTGAACTGTAATTAGTTATTCCAGTCAAAGAAGAGTATGAGAAGCCATGCTGCCTGTTTCTTTAGTGTTGCCATTGTCAGGAATTGGAACTTACAATTTTAAAAAGAGAAGAGCCTGTTTAACTGACTGAAATATGCTAGCACATTTGCCCACCAACATGCATGCACACGTGCACACATATACACAGCAAAGCCAGTAGAGGCCCTGTCATTATTGGAAAGTCTGGTTAAAGAGATCTAGGCTCTGCACATTATTGGGGTATGAATTGCAAAAAATTATATATAAGTATCAGCATTAAAATATATGATAATTTCACTGAAAACTTTCTATATATTTTTATTTCATTGGTATCAAATTAATCTTTAATGAAAGCATATGTATCTATGATTTATTCTCTTTGAAAGTGGCTTTACACAGTCAAAATAGATCTCCCACTGTCATATTTTACTTATATTTAGTGAGTTGTGTTACCATGGGATGGAAGAACCTCATACTCCATATATTACTGGGATTAGAGACACTGTCAGCAACAAACATTATCTATGAGTAACGTGAGAAGAGGCTTTACCCTGTTTTCTTGGAAAGCACAGATTACGTTAGCCCAGTATATACTTCAGAGAGTTTTGGCTCTGAGGGAAAGATAAACTCTGAAGAAAGAACTGAGTCATTTTAGTTGAGGACTGCATGGTGTAAGAATGGGAAAGTATGACAGTTCATAGTCAATTGAGGACATCAGAGTAGAAACAGGGAGAGTAGAAGAGTTTAAAATTGTGAGAGTCAGTTGAACTCAAGGCACATACTATGCACACAGAACACAAAAATAGATGACTTAAGTAAATGCAAATAGGGACATATGGATACCACATATATCCAGCTACTTACTCAATATCTCCACTTAGATAGCCAACACGCATCTTAACTTTAATATGTCTCGGAACAAACTACAGACTTTCCAGACCTGGGAAACAGGGCTGCACATTACCTGGAGATCCTAGCCTTTGAAGGAGATACAATGCTTGAGTGAGGCTTGCTATTTATTGTCCACTCTGAGTTCTAAGTGTGGGAAGAAGGGTAAGACTGTCAATCTCTATAGCAGAGATGACAAACTTATCACCAAACCATTTCCTCTTGTTCCCTTGCACAAGGCTAGATGACATTTCCTTGCCTCCCTTCGAGACAGGAGTTGCCACAAGACTGAACTTTAGCTAAGGGAACATGAGCAGAAATGTGCATCATGTCCAGGCCTCGCCTAGTATAATTTCCCTACAGGGGCCATTCTTTTGTTACCAGCAGAAAGTTAAGCACCAGTGTATCTAGGGGACAAGGGAGCCAGAAGATGAAAGGCATCTGGGCTTCTGAATTAACAAGGAAAGACTGCCCACCACACACTTGCTTTGAACTGTTACATAAATGAGAATCAAATTTTTACTACCTTATGGCACTTAAATGAGGAGGTTTATTGATTTTAGTAGCTGTCATTTCCTTTACAAAAAAACTGATGGATTTTCTGTGAATTTTCACTTTGATTTATTCTTATTGTCATATAAACTTTTAAAATATAGAATTGAAGTCAAAAAGAAAATTAAAATAATCTACACTTCTTTGCATGCAAACCAGGTCTTTATTTTTTCTTTCTAGACTTTGTAAGAATACACAGCTACTCTAGGCATTTACTTTTATATTGGAAAATGAAAATATAGTTTTAGGATTTAATGGATTGTATCCAAGGACAAGAAACATGTGGATAAGTATTATTTTCTAATATTTATTTTACTAAAGCCAAAATAAGGTAGCCACTAAGGCATATTTATTTAATTTCAAGCACTGCCTTAGAAGTAGTAATTCCTATAGATGTGATCACCCTACCTCCTCTGATAATTATGGGGAAAATGGTTGCAAGAGAGCGAAATCAATAACTTTACAGCAGTAATGTCCACCATGAATCAATTGCTACAATCAATAACTTACTAATCAATTTACATGACTCACATTCCTCCTCTTTATTTTCCTCCGTTACTCTTGACTATATGGAAAAAAGAAATCTATCCAAATTGTTTCATCTTATTTAATATTAGAAGAAGCAAGAAACCTCTTTCCACATTTAATGAAAACCAACAACAGGGAAGTGTTTGTTAAATGAATCTGAGAACATGTAAATCACAGAAATCTTCATTTCTAATGGGATGATAATACGTACAATTAAAATCTGTCTTACTGGTAAGTAGATTTCATCTCCCATGCAATAACACTCATACCCAAAGCTAGTAGAGTAAAACTACAAAGGGATAATTTCCAATTGGATTACATTTAACTACATTCCAAACAATGAGTATAGATGGGGAAGGGGGGTTGGCTATGGCATGTGGTGCTCTCTTCTAACAACACTATTTTCCATTGAATTTATTTGTAAAAAGTAACATTGGTAGAATTTTGAAAAAAATCATAAGTGACCACTTTTAAAAATACTAATCACATGTTGAAGAAAAAAACTGAAGGGAAAATGTTATTGAAATTCAGTGTAGTTCTCTTCCTTTTGAAATAGAGTATCAATTTGTTAGCTACACGCTGCATGGATTTAGCAAACAGAATTGGTGATTTGCATATGGAATATGCAATTGTACAATATTGCACAATTTTCTAGTGAAACTTGAACCTCAACTGTATTCATCTGCCATTTGTGACACTTGCTTTAATCTTCAGAAAACATTTGTTGTACTAAGCATGAAAATGCTAATTATAATACTTATAGGAATTTTGTTTTCTAAACTTTATGAAATCATTCTAAGAATGTCACCACTGTCATGGGTTTAAGTGTGTTGCAAATATACTTTTAAAAAAAAGTACCCAAAAGAAGAGGAAAAAAATAATCTCAGTTTTTTAAGATGAATTTTGAGAAATGATCACTAATGGCCTCCTTTTCTTTGGTTCTGCCCTACCACTGACCTAATCTGATAAAAACTTGATCCTAAATCACCTGTTCAACTGGTCTTCTTGAGTTACACACTCAGGCTGCTGTGCACACACCACTGAATGAGAAAATCCCTCTGCCGTGTATATAGGGCACATGTGATAGCTCAGGATCTCTGACATCAACAGGGCTTTCAGTAGACTTTCTTGTTCTGGGTCTACTTCTTCTCCTCCCCACTTCAGTAACTGTTCCAATTTATCATTACTCTCTTCAAATTCCACCCAGAGCCCCATCGCCTACTATTTACAGATGCTGATATCTTCTTAATTAGGAAAATTGGGGCAAAATGGAGAGCCTTGATTTCTTGTCTCTACCTTCTATTCCCCTCACCATCTACAGATTGAACACACCTGTGTTTTTCCCTCTCCTTTTCCCTCTCTTCTTCCCCTCTGAGAAAACGAAATTCCTTCCTACTGTTTAAAGTCAACCCTTTCAGTTTGGCTACTTATGTGATCACCTGAATCTGCCAAGACTTTTCTCCATCAGTTACCCTTAAATCATACAATAGCTTCAACTATTGATGCTTTTTACCGCAGCTTTTAGCTAATTTCTCCCATCCTGGCAAAGGAGAAAAAAATCACAAAATTCAAAACTCAACTCTTTTATTTGACTTTGCAGCCTCTTTAACTAATATCTTCTTCTTTCTCTACTCAAATTAGTTTTGTGCTGAATATATTTACTCCTCGAGATCCACTCCCCACCCTTGTCTACCCTGCTCTGTGCCCTTGGATGCTGTATCACTACATCGTGGGCTTACTGTTGCCTTGTTTCCAGTTTGGTGTGGCCAATGGACACAGCAGAAGTAGATGTAAGAGAAAAATTAGACTGAGGATCAAGTTCTTTATTATCCTGGTTCTTCTTGGAGGTGCATGCATAGTCTGGCTTAATTCCTTAACTGATAAAGGTCACAGGTCCTGTCAGGCAACCTTCTTGATACAATCTCTTTCTCTCTATCTCTGCCTCTCCCCCTCCCCCCTTATGCCTCTCTCTATCTCTTTTCCTGTCTCCCTTTCTCCTCTTCCTTCTCTTCCATCTCCCCTTCCCTCTCTCTCATCTCTCTAGATCAATAAATGGTAATCCTGTGCTCTAACTAGCCCATGAGCAAGCAGTACACTATTCCTTATATAGGGAAACCGTAAGCATTGCCTACACTTTGTGAATCAGTCATTTATTTAGCATTGCTCAAATTATGCAAGGAGAGTCTGCTGTTTGTTTCCTGCGGGGTCTCAGTCTGATACAATTTTCTTGAAAGAATAGTTTATATAGTATTATAGACTGAATGTTTCTCTTCCCCTAAAATTCGTATGTTGATGAAAACCCTAATCCCCACTGTGATAAGTATTTAGAGATGGGAACTTTGGGAGGTAATTAGTCTGTTAGCGTGAAGCCCTCATCATGGGATTAGTGTCCCATGATGAAGAGACATGAGATCTTGCTTTCTTTCTCTCTACCCTCCACCATGTGAAGATACAATGAGACGATGGCCATCTACAAAACAAAAAGTGGGCTCTCACTAGACACCTGTTTTGCTGGCACCATGATCTTGGACTTCCCAGCTTCCAGAACTGTGAAAAATATATATTTGTTTTTTAAGCCACCCAGTCTATGGCCATTTAGTATAGCAGCCCAAATGAAGGCAAATAGGTACTATGTGCACACTTGCTATTCAGGTACCAACCCATATAACTTAGCTTTTGCCACATTATCCCTACCATATAACTATTTTCTTTCTCTTTAGTCCTATAATTCACCCTCACATAGATAGATCGAGTGGACAGTCGATACCTTAGTGGATACTATTGTTAAATTAGACACTGTCAACTATTCTATTCTTTTAGTAAATCTCTGTCCTTGGCATCCATGATACCTTCTTTTTTCTTCCTTTATATCTCATTCATGGACTGTTATATTATTATCCCTTCTAACACTGGTGCTCCCCATAGTTCAGTCCTGGGCCCAATGCTCTTTTAACATTACATGCTTTTCCTAAGTGAGGCCCACTCCTCTCAAGACATTTGCCATATCCAGCATGGTCCAAATCTCACTATCCACATCTGTTAGACACAACCACCTATATATTCCAATGACACTTCAAACCCAGCATGTCTAAAATAATTATGTACTAAAATCATTATCCTCATAAATCACTATTCTTACACCGTGTGCTTCAGAACTGCTCGAACCTGTATTTGCCTCTTGGCCTGTGACTCAATTTATTCAATCAGAAGTCTAAGTCATCCTTTACTCCTATCTCTTCCCCACTCCCCACTTTATCTTCTAGTCATGATTCATTGAAAATCACCCTTCAATTTCAATACTTCCACCATGGAGAAACTGAAAATCAGACTATGCCATTCTACTGCTTAAGACCCTTCAGTGGCTCTAGCTCTTTCAAGGCATACAAGGTGCTTTCTTCCTGCTCTGACCCTTACCTATATCCACTGTCTCAGCAGCTACAACTCTCATGCCTTGTGCTTATGTGCTATTAATACCAAACTGTTTACAGTTTCTAATTCAAGTCAATATTTTATGGCTCCATGCCTGTTGAAGTCTGCCTCTCTTCCCAAAATGCCTTTGACCAGGTCTTTTTTATTTTGTGCTCAGTGTTTTAGCATAAGCACCATTCCTTTCCAGGAAACCCCTTGCCCCTATTTACCCCGCCTACTGGTATTAAGCCTTCCCTCTACCCTCCTGCTTGCAAGTGTCCATACTTGAGCTCTTAGAACACCAGAAAATCTCACAGAGAATTTAAAATGTTATACTGAAATTATCTGTTAGCTTCTCTCTAGGCAGGGAACATGACTTAGTTATCTTTTCACAACTGCATAGCACAGTTCTTAGGAAATTTTGAGGGCAGTGCTACAGTAACATTTACATCATTTGAAAAACAAGAAATTATTGCTAAACGTACTAGAGGAGGTCTAAGATGTCTGCAGAACATCAACATTTGCCATCTTAAAAGAGAATACTTTTGATGTGGAGTTCAGTGACCCATTGAAACTATAAATCCCAAAGGCCTGCCAGTTTCAAGCATGCTACTGTTATGCAGATCAAAACATTTATATGAGAAAGTTCTATATAAACATTACAAGTGGACAAAGATTTATGTTTTTAGAGATTCAGGGCATGGGGTTTGCAGTGTTACTCTTTGTCATATAAACCTGCAGGGAGCTTGAGGAATTGAAGGGAAAGTTTGCTGTATATCTCAAGCATTGCCAAAAGAACATTATCTTTGATTTACAACAGCATTTTAATGGTATTTTATAGATAGACCATCAACATAAAACATAATCAAATGTAAACCTTTTAGCAAAGTATTATGGTGATTTTGGAGGGGTGGGGTGGGAATGTTTTAACATCTGAATCAGCACTGTTAAGAATCCTTTCTCTTGATAGACAAACCACATAAATAGTTAAACTGCTCTCCATCCCCAGAGATCACACATTTAATCAAGTCAGGTCTGGTTAAACCAACACAAAAAGAAAGAAGATCATGTAGGAGTCCACCTGTGACAGACTCATTACATGAAGGACTAAGATGTCAGTGTATGTTTGTTAAACAATCATATAGCCACAATCTACAGAAGCTGTATATATGAGCATTTGTGAGGATATATTTGATTATAGAAAAACACATCCATCTTGTCTCCATTATGCTCCATCTTTCCAGTGTCCATCCTTGTTGCATGTGTGTGTGTGCACGTGTGTGAATGCATTTGCTTAATCTCAGGAGCCCAACAACAATGATCATCATTTCTCTGACCTAGGTTGTCTGACAGAGGTGGCCTTGTTCTAGCTACTATTTAGCTACTATTGCTCCCATCCTGTTCACCAGCCCCATCCCATCTTTTTCTCCTTGCTGATTTTCTAACATTATGCCTAAGCTTTCCCCCTGCTTTCATAACACCCTGAAAAAAATATTCCTAAGCTAGTTCAGAGCAGAAAACAACATGACATTTAAGAGATATAAGACCAAAAGGATAACATCTCTATGTCAACCTCATTCTGACTTTCTTCCTTTGTCTATTGTTATCAAGCTTATCTTTCCATTCATATATTTTGATGAGCTACATGTAAAATAAAAGGTATTTAATATGAAGGTGGAAATGAAGTTTAGTAAACTCTACATTGTGCATCTGATTATTCAGTGCCAAAGAATCACTTCTGGATAACACTTAGTAAGAATGGAATTAATATCCACTAACATTCAAAGTCTTCCCCTTGTCTCTTTGGAGCAATACAAACTGATTAGCTTTGCACAGCAATTTAAAAGAAAGAACTCATGGGAAGCGTTTAATAGTCTCATTTCTAGCTTCCATTACTTAGTTAACTAAACTTAATCTGCTAATTTCCAGACATGTCTTATTTTTAAGTAGAAGTCATTTAAACACATGCCTTGATTTCTTCTGAGTATGAAAAAAGGAAAATGCTATAAATATAAAAGATATCCCTCTCACATTTTTAAGGGCAGCATTATAATCTCAAACTGTACTGATTGCTATGTGAAGAAGGCTCATAATGGAGTTTTCCCAGAAAAACTGATAGATTAAGTGGCTTGCACCTATTCCTTAAGAACTTTGTAAAGTACTTGATGTTTCTGATGTAAGAGATAAAAAAGACTATACTGTATTTTCATTAAGAGGATGATTGACAATACACGAGCCTACTTTTTCAATAGGCTACATTAAAATGAGAGAAGTCATGTTAAGGGAAGGCTCATGATAGTGGAGATAAAGTGACCTTCTAACTCTGTAATACAGGCTACCTGTAAGGGCAACATACTGGTGCACCCAGCAGCCAACACTTTTAAAGAACTGACATCAGTAAACCAACTATCAGTAAAAATCATGATTGAGTTATCCAGATTTTAGATTGCAAAAGCCCTTGCACCTTTTCAGCTGTCGTGTACTAGGTCTCTTTTCATCCTCTCCTCCAACCCATGATAACTTAAGTCATGGAAAGGAGAATCACCCCACATGAGTGATATTTGCAGCAGACTTACAAAGATTTTTAAAAATGTATTGCCACAGAAAGAGGAAGAGAGTGAGAAACAAACTTTTGGCTAGAAGTTAATATGCTTTTCTAGAAATTTCCTTACCTATCTAATCCTTCTTCCCTGACAATACACAGTAATATAGCTTGGTTTTCTGCTTTTATTTTACAATAGCCTCTATATTTGTCTTTTAATACATATTTGGGCAAAGAAAGAATGGCATTAGTGTTTTAAAGGAAAAGCACTATAAATTATTAGTTCTACAAAAATCACCTATGAGTTTTCTGTATCTAAAGACAGCGTGATATAAGAAAAGACCACTGGTATCAACGTAGTCCTTGGGTTTAAATTCCATCTCTGCTGCTTATTGGCATTACAACCTTGGGGATCCACTTAGCCTATGTGAATCTCAGTTTTCTGGATTATAAAATGGAACAATAATATCTTCCTCAAAGGTCTGGAAGGATTAAATGAAATAACTTCTGGAATCTGGTAGTATGAGGAGAGTACAACATATTTTTGAAGCAGTGGGATGGCTAATGTCCTAAGTAGCAAACAAGTACAGGGTACTCTATAGTATGTGATTCCGTTTATTTTAGAGTTTTCAAAGATCTTAATTTTTATTAGATTTTACTATTAGACTTTACAAAATATAAGTTAACATAATTATATTTTCATACAAGAAAATCCTAAATAAGGAGTGAATAAAAATAATTCATTAAATTTTCATAACAACCGAAAGCAGGAACTCAAAGATCTTATAGACGGACTCTGTCAATACCCCTGGGTGATTCTTGTGCAGTTTTAGAATCACTGACCTAGAGCCCACGGTTTTCAAACCTGGCTGCATATTATAATTACCTAGGAAACTTAAAAAATATAGAGGTAAATAGATACCGTGTTTCCCTGAAAATAAGACCTACCCATAAAATAAGCCCTAGCAGGATTTCTAAGCATTCGCGCAATGTAAGCCCTACCCAGAAAATAAGACCTAGTGATGGGCGTGGCTACGCAGCTATCTGCACAACCCAAGCATTTCGTGGCGGAGCGGTAAAGAAGACAAGCAGCCCTTCTCCTCTGCCCCATGAGAGCTCTATTGCTCGACATGAGAGATTGGGGCCAATGGTTCTAAAGGAAATAGAGTCGCAAGAAATTCAGGATGGAATTCGGGGTTTGGAGAGTTATGATGATGTTCCAGAAGAAGATGACTTAACTATATTTGAATAAATGTAGATTGTTGTACCGTACTTAAAAAAAATAACATATCCCCTGAAAATAAGCCCTAGGGTGTTTTCTTGAGGAAAAATAAATATAAGACCCTGTCTTATTTTCGGGGAAACATGGTAGAGAGATACATATGTCCTGTCCCAAACCAATTTAAATTAGAATATCTAGGAGTAAGGCCCTTTGTATTTTTTTTCAAAGCTCCCTAGGTGATTCTAAACTGTAGGAAATTACTCCTTTAAAGTACTCCAAAACTTCCTGCCTCATCTGTCCAGGTAAAGGTTAGAAATCTGGACCAAAACATAAACTCTCCTTCACATGCAAACCTCCACTGGGCCTTTTCCTCCTATGTTCACTCTGTTGGCCTGTATCCACAAAGTAACAAATCTCAGGACCTGTTCCATCTGATTTCACCCCCAATTTGGGCAGTTTCATTTCCAGTGACTGTGGAAGTCACTAGTTTGCTGAATGGCAAGGGTTTTGGAAAAGAAAGCTCTCTCTGAGCAACGCTGGTTGCAGAGTTCCTGTGGGTACTTAGAGCTGTCAGTGTGGTCGTAATCCAATGTAAGAGCCCAGAAGCAGCCTCAGCCAGATTTGGAATGGTTAGTTCACCCAAAAAATAAAGAGTCAAGTTAGGGTTTGGAACTGCCATCCAAAGGCTTAATTCTTCTTCTTCTTCTTTTTTTTAAAATTTCAATGCAAAGCCTTACTTCTATTATCATTTCTGTATTGCCTATCAGCTTTGAAATCTTATAACCTCGGGGAACTAAAGAGAAAAGTAAGAGCACTGAAATTCATAAGACAATCCTGATTCATTAATATTGTATTAACTTCACACTTACATAACTATTGATATTTTAAAAACCCTTTTGATGCTACCTCATCTACTTCTCCCAATAACTCCTTGAGCTCTACAGGACACATTTACATAAGAGAAATATTAGTAAACTTTCTGAAGACTTATTTTGGTTCTAGGACTATTACTTTGTCACTTAATATTGAGGGATCTTAGCAAGTTACTTGACTTCTCTGGGCCTTGGTTTTCTCATTTATAAAACAGAGACAGTGATATATTCTCTGAAGGACACACAAGATATTGTATTGTAAATAGATTTCTAAACTGTAAGACCTTTGGAAGTGTCAGATACTATAATTATTCCCATTTTAAAGATGATCATATTAAGGTACAAGAGGTTACGTCAGTCACCCAAAATAAGACGTACGTACGAAATGTTACTATGTTTAAAATATAGATTTCTAATCCTAGTTAACCAGTTATTTCCATAATATCAAAAATAGTCTCAGAATACTGCCCAATGGACTTCCTGACATCAAATCAAGTAAAAAAAAAAAATACTGAGTACCTATTACGAATTGGGATACTAAATAATGACCAAAACAACCTTTTGTATCTTGACCATGACTTTGGGAAAGAAAGTATAATCACATGAGTTTATATATTCTGAATTAACAAATAGAAAACAAAATGAAAACAGAGTGTCCCAGAACCTGGCACCAAACTGCACAATGTGGTCAGAAACCATGATCAATTACTCACCAATCCAATCATTCAGAGGGCTCTGGGAAAATCTCCTGTGATTTGAAAGACTAAAAAACAGCAGGAAATTTTTCTACACCATATGCCCATTTCCAAGGACTAGAGAATCAGAATCCTTGTGGGGAAAAAGTCAAGTAAAGTATCACAACTTTCTGATCCAAAAGACTGTTGGGCAGGAGGAGTGATGAAGGGATGATGAAGGACATTGGGGTAAGAATCCAGGGAGGCTGTAGACTCCAGACGTCAATGCAGATGTGTTGCCCTCTGCATTTTGCTTTTACCTGGAGTCCAGCAGATGTTCTTTACTACCTCTTTCCCTTTAGGAAACTGACACTGCACAAATTGACAACAAGAGTGAAGGTCAAATCTCCAGCATTCTAATTCACAAAAGTTATCTTAAGTGGCAACTTCAGTGGCAGCTACTCAGTTTGCCTGTGAAGATCACAGGGTCGTGAGGCAGAAAGTCTCAAAAAATCATCAGATCCCCATGGTCAGGCCTGTGTTATCCTAGACAGTACAGCAGCCACACCACATCTATAAAATAGCACACTGTTCTCTCACAACAAGAGGTTATCGTCCTAGAAAAGGCAACCTTAAACTAAATCAATATTAAGTGGAGTCTGACTTTCAACAAAAGCAGTATATCCTTAGAACACCTAACAACATGGCATGAAATGTTCAAAAGCACTACATTTATCAATTCTCTCAATAAATATAAATTTAAGACCTATATGACATATGGCTTAAAACGTTCACAGAACCAATCACATATATTTCATTTATCTTCATTTAAACAATCCCGGGAAGAGAGACCTTGGTCAGAGGCTCGGGGCCAGAGAAACTCTCAAGATAAAGTCCGTATGGAGTGGGGAAGGTGAGGCAGGGGTGAGGACTTAGGGTCTTCATCATGGAGGCCAATAAGACAGATTGATGGGATAATGGTAGGACCTGCTTCTCACATGAACCATACATCCTTGCATGCATGTAAGTGCTGGGACTCTTTGGGTGGGAAATTCTACACACTTGGAACTATTTATAATTCCTGCACAGAGCAGTTATTTTCCTGGTCTTCTTTATTGTCAGAAAGCTCTTCATTCATAATCTAAATAATTCTCATTTTCTCTGTTTCCTCTGTATAGGAAACAGAGAGTGGCAAAAACTGGTCATAATCCTCTGGGAAGGCAGTTGTTTCTTGGGCAGTTTTCCAACCATGCTGTGCACATGAATCACCTGGAGTGAATCTTTACTTGTGCCCAACCCCCATCCCTGGTGGCTCAGTATCTCTGAAGTGAGACCCAGAATTTGCAACTTGAACAAGCATCCCAAGTGATTCTGGTGTAGGTAGTCCAAGAGCTTAACTTTCTCAATGGTTTGATCTAAGCCATTCCCTGAAAATATTCAAGGCCCCAGGGCATCTCCTCTGGGTTGCCTGTAATCCTTCAGGTCATAATCACTTTGCCTGGAATTTTACCACTGGAGATTGGGTAATCTTTAAAAGTGAAAATACATGTGTGTGATATATACTTTTAAAGATATATGTGTTATATACATATTTATGTATGTGCTATATTTATGTGTGTGTCTGTGTTATAAATGTATATAAATATTGTACATGTTGTTATATATTGTATGTATATGTATGTTATACCTGTATGTTAAAAATCATTGGTAAGTATTGGAATGCCATTTGCACTCCTTAGCAGAGAATACTTGTTCTCCCCTCCTTATGTATACATATGAAGGAACTTCTACAAGGTTGATATTCCTAATCTCTTTCTTCATCTTTAACTTCTTTCTCTTCTTTCTCTTCTTCTTCTTTTACCTTTTCATAGAGATAGTATTTATGTTAGGGGAATATAAATCCATGTAATATCTGTACTCAGTCTTCTTGCAACAAGGAGGCATTCCAGTGTTGATTCTCCCACTTGCCAAACACTTTTTTCTTTAACATTACATTACAAAATGCAACGCTATGTGCTAGTATTACATTATTCAGTCTTTGCCCTCAAGGTTGTTTACAATGTGGTGAGAACAATGGATCAAAAATAATAAGTATATTAAAAGATTTAAGCAACAAGCTCAAGGAACTACTTTTCCAAGTTTGCCAAAGCTTTGGTGCAAACGCATCTCATGCCCAGATGGCCCAGGTGCCAACCAGGATGCAGAGTGAGGGTCGTGTCCATGGGCAGGCCAGCCACCAATCCTGGAGAGAACGTCACTGAGCTATATTTTTGGCTGGAGATGTTCTCTAATTCATGAGCTGCTCTTTTAAAATGACAGTTCTCTCTTCCTGTGTTTCTTTTAATTAATATCCCTGTGGAATATTTTTCATTAAAAATGAATTTTATCTTTACTATGAAATGTCAAACATGAATAAAATGAGCAGTATTTTTTGCAGGTAATATTATTTTAAAAAGGTATCAGTTCACCTTTTCTTTGACAAATTTGACTAGTGGAATGAGCTTGTTAAAGCAATATTTCTCTTTCTTCCCATCCCAGTGGCCTATCTTTATTATGTTCCTTCACAAGCAGATAAAAGGAAGCAAATAGTTTTTTGTTTTTTTTTTTAAACTGAGTCCTTCAAACATGTTGTAATGTTAAGGGCAGGTGAAATTTAAAACTCTGTGAAACAAAAAGGTAATTGCCTTTTACTTCTAAAAGTGTAATTCAAATTTAGCTTGAGGCTCTAAGTAAAAGAATAAAAAAGTAAACTTACTCTTGGTTTACAAAACTACTAGGTTAATACTAAGCACAGCTTGGCAAAGCTCTTTTCCATGTTTTCCAATGCTCCTCCCTTGTCCCCCATTAAAAGGAACACATTTACATAAGAACTCTGTTTCCATAGCCACAGGGGCATGGTTATAAGGAAGTATTTCAGCAGATAGCAGGGCTCTCAGATAGCCAAACTTGGTAGATTTAACTCAAAATGAGTTTAGAACCTATAGTTAAAGTGCAAGCCTTAGGTCAGGTTAAATTGGCTAATGTTAATCTTAGCACACACAGCAAAACAGCACAGAAGCTTGTTCATTAACCTAGATTACAGAAATGCAATCCATGAGCTAAAAGTGCCAAGACCTTTACCTAACATTACAACCCCTACCTGTTTGCTCAAGACATATCATTAGCCAAATCATTTCATCAAATGTTAGGGAACACAGTTGAGATTTTACCCCTAACAAAGGTTATGCCGAACATGTGGAGTTTTGAAAGAGGTGGAAGTAGCTACTGCTTTGTGGTAATAGGAGAAAATAGGCATTTCCTTTGGGAAAACTCAATATTCTGAGCAAGTAAAGAAAGGGTTATTTCTGCAATTCTCAGCACATTCCATTGCTGCATACAAAATTCCTTGCCAATATACCTTATGCTTATCTTATAAGAGGAGGATTCTATCTTCAAAGATGGAACCAAAAAGAGATCAGACCTGGGTGTCTTATTATAACAACATTTCCCTACTTTATCACCAAGGACTGATAGAGTCCAGTAATACTGAGACTACAGCCTGACTTCCTCCTCCCATTAAAATTTTTGGAGAGTATCTTGTGGACCAGTCAGGCACTGTCATTTATGAAACACATCCTTGTCATCATCTTCATCATCATCACCATCATTGCCATCATCACTGTTAACCTTCTTTAAGACCTTACAATGGTGCAGTCTCCATTCCCTTAATACTCACAACAACTCTGTGAAGTCTGTATTAGACCCTAAACTCCTATAGGGCAGGGAACATAACTGTTTTGTTCACTTCTAGGTATTTTGTATTTAGAAAAGTGCCTGACATGTAAGAGGCATGCTATGCATATGTAGTGACTATTAGTAATCTCATTTTACAGATGCATGAACTGAGGTGTGAGTAAACTCATGTGCCCAAGATCATACACTTGAACCCAAAACCAGCACTCCAGTCATTACAAAGGGAGATCTTGGTACATTCCCTAGGAAAGAACACAGATGCCCCAACTGTGGCTGTAAATAGGCTTGTTTTTATTTCTGATTTGAGTGGAAACATGGTCCACTTCTCCTATCTATAGATGTTTAAAGGGAGAAGGGACTATGTATGTGTTTGGGACAATCACCTTCACCAAAACAACAGCTATAGATTCATTCTAAATTGAATGCCCAGTACTAGAAAAGAAAGAATACAGATGCCTCTTGGAGAATCCCAAATATCACCGCCCCCCCTATTTTTGGACCAGTTTTAACCTATTAAAATGTATTTGCTACATTTTAATCCAATGGCAAGTCTCAATTTTTTATCTTTAATTTCCTAAAGAATTTTCTAATCCTCAAAAATGTGAGGAATTATGAACTCTTATTAATGTATAAGAATTTTCTGCAAATTCTTACTAAAGATACATTCAAAATTATTTCAGTAATTTTTATACATTTTTTAAATCAAATATCTATTTTTCCTCTTTTTGTGCTACTCTCCTCTTAACACTTACTCTCCCTGGGTGCAGGTTCTACCACTAGAAAGGGAAGCAGTACATGTTGCTTTCATTAATGAAGTCTACAATATTATTACTCAGTCAATCAGCAAATGTCACTAGAGTGCTGGGGTGCAAAGAACAGTTGGATGTATGTGACAACAGGCATCTCTTTAAGAGGTTAACAGTCAGTGTATGGGGATGCATCATCTGTTCAGTAAATCACATGACCCTGAAAAGCAACATACAGTAAATAGCGATTAAATACTGCAGCAGCTGGTTGTACAGGAGTATGGGAAAAGGAGAAGTCTTGTGGAGTGGAGCATGTGGGGAGGAGAATAGAGAAGGTGGGGCCAAAGCTTACCCTAGAGGAGGGGCTTGAGTCCCAGAATAAGGTGACTGGTCTCTTTTATATAACAGTAATCCAAGGGACACATACCCTTTTTCTTATAATATATTCTTTCCCCAAGTTCTCTTCCATTTGTCTAAATCTTGATGATTTTATTGCTCCACATTTTAAAGATGTTATCTCAAATTTTTAGTTTTGAGAACAAACATCTTTTTATAACTCAATAAAGTAATACCTTTGCCCTTGTTCTCCATTTAAAATAACTATTTTTGTTGCTATATGAATAGTACATATTTCATCTTTATTATAGCCCTGGTCACTTATACTAGCTTGACTTTATTTTGGTAAGATAGTAAATGTATCTCTGATCTTCTTTAATCAAAATTAACCAGCTGTATTTTTAATAAGCTGGAACACACCTGAGGATTGAGTATTCCCTCTAGACAAGACTAGAGTAGCAGTTTTCTAAATTGGGCATATTTTTTCTGAAGAGGCTTTGAACAAAATGAGACAATCCTTGGATACTTTGAAATTCTATGGCACCAATTATGGATTTATTTCTGGGGCATGGCTATTTGATTATGGAAAACAGGGAGGTGCCTGTGCTTTCAGAAGGAGATTGGTACCTTTGTTTTATAAAGTTTGCTCAAAAGCTGAAAATTCAAATCTCTTATATTCCATTTGGTATAGTAAAACTGGTTTACATTCAAAGTGTAGGGGGCATTTTCATACAGTTAAATTTGCTGCAAGTCTTTTCTGCTGAAAGACTTGTCCTGATTGAAATTTGGAATTTTTACAGCCCTCATTCCCTCTCTTCCCCTCTCCCTCCCCCCTTCCCTTCTATTCTCTCCCTCTCTCTACCTTATTTGAGCATGATCAATGTTACCATCCTCCATAGAATTGCTGGCTGAAAATTAAAAACATCCCTCTAAAGGAATGTGGCAATTAGAATGGCTTAGGAACCCACCCAAAGAGATTTTTAGCTTTGCAAAATGACCACATCCAAGTCCACTTTCATAGTTTTCTCACCAGAGCAAACATCCATATTAAGACCTTCTTTGCAAACACCTCTGAGAAGACAGCTGCCTCCGAATGAAGGGATGAGCCCTTATGGGGCACTTTTTTTTGCTCCCCATCCTTATCCCCACTCCTAGCAGCCTGCAGAGAAAGTCCTCCTAGTGTACGATTTCTGTAACAAGCCACCTGGTGACTCTCAAATGTGGAAATGTTGCTATTAACAAACTGGCAGTCAGTTTCACTTTATGGAGTTATAAATCCAGCAGGCTGGATCTGGTCTCTCCCGCTCACCTTTGCTGGCACAACAGACCACTCGCTGTGTACTAGCACACTCTACAGTGGCCAAGTAAGTCATTCGACCTCCTAGTTTCTGCATTCCGAGCATGAAGAAACACTGTTTTCTCATGCAAGAGAGAGTCTGTAACTTCCTGCCATGGGAAACTAATTTTCAAAGGATCTGTGTTACATATTGTTCATTTAACCTGCCTGAATTATAATACAGTCTACAACCATACCTAAAGTACTTGCTAAGGCAGTGGTTAAAAAAGGAAGCAAGTTAATCATGGTGGTTCAAAACTGTAATTCTAGCACTAAATTAGACGCTAAAAAGGGAGGGTCACTTGAAGGCAGGTGTTTGAGACCGGCTTGGGCAACATAGCAAGATCCCATCTCTACAGAAATATAAAAAAATTAGCCAGGTACACTGGCACTTGGGAGGCTGAGGCAGGAGCATCACTTGAGTCCAGGAATTTCAGGTTGCAGTGAGCTATGATCATGCCACTGCACTCCAGCTTGGGTGACAGAGTGAGACCATGTTTCTTTAAAAAACAAAGGCGGGGAGGGGGGCACAAATTCCTGGTCAGGGTCCAGTGCCTTGCGATAGCTCTGTGTGCTGCCCTTAAGGGAAATTGGCTGCTTCTTATGTGCAGAATTAGCAGTTACAGTTTTTACTTTCCATTCTGGATTGTGAGTTTCCTAAGGCATCGTGCCTCTGCTGAACTTCCACAGGTGACATCACTCTCTAAAGGATAAAACTGTGAACATAGAACAAACCCCAGTGAAAGCAAATGTCAACTTCTAAAAGTGTTGAGTGACTGAAGTATAACCTGATTCAGAAAGAAGAGTCAGAAAATGAATGATTTTCTCCAGGAAAAATTACTGTAGCTTTATTGGGTCATCTGAGTGTCTCTAGCTATTTGGTAGAATCACTTAATTTGATTCCTTCAGAAAAAGATTCCTTGACTAGAATGTCAAAATCTGTGAAATGCACCTCCCAGCTGGGGGAGAAAAAAAGAGAACATTTTAGGATGTCATTTTGGTCAGAAAAGTCAACTATTAGAGATGCAACCTAACCACAGAGTAGCTCTCTATTTTCTCATTTGCAAAATGTATGTAACGAACGCTTTAAAGTCCTTTCTACTGTAGAGACATTCACATGTATTATTATGATATTTGTTTTTACTATTTTTGAAAACAGTACAACTTAGTTCACTGTAAACATCTTGAAATCCCTCCTTTGAATAACAAAACACTCCTCAAAATACGTCCTCTTTTAAAGTGTTACAAAACTATTTCTTATATTCAGCATGGAAACCTCTCCAATACATGTCTGCTGAGCTCTACATTTTCTCAGAAAACTCAGAGGACAGAAAAGGCTGAGTCTATAGATTCAGCTCAAAATGCCTTCGCAATCCCTATAATGTCACACTGTCCATTATCAAATTTAGGTGCTGCCTCAGGAGTTGGGATGGGAAGAATCCCCAAAAGAATTATGCCTAAAAATATACGAAAATATACATCATAAAAAGATTTGAACTTAATATTGGATACTGGTATATAATATATTCAACCACATAGAACATTCATTTACTTTTTTTCTAGAAGAGAGAAGGAAAAAAGAGACATTAAGTTAGAACAGGAAAACTTGCATGTATTCTAAACTCAAATCAATACTAAAAGGCCTTCGAGAAGAAAATAATACTTATATATCAGTTTTAACATTAATAAAAATCCCTACTTTTCAATTCAAACAGATATTTTCCTTTAACTGAGGATGGTGTGGTAGAGCGCCATGCTTCCAGTGGGCTCTCATCAAATATTAATTGAGAATTAAGAAGTGACAGATATTTTAGAAATGAACAGTTTGATGTCCAGCTGTGAGGCCCCCAGAAAAACATTATTGTACGGCAGGACTCAAACCTAAAATAAAAACCAAAGCTTCAAGTGGATTGTTGGATACACTGAAATCCCCAAGAAAAATAATTTATAAAATGCCTACCTTTGTTTATATTATGTTGGTTAAATATTAATACTTTTCTATCTACTGTTTCCATCTGGTTTGCTACTAAAATACATATTTTCTTGCAATAAGAATAAACTCTAATTTGGAAAAGAAGAGCAGGTAAACAACAGACTGTATAATCCACTGGGGAGTATGTTGGTAATTACTGAATCTGGCTCCCACTCTGAAATTTGAAAAACTCTGTCCTTAAATAACTGCTTTAAAAGCATATTGAAGAGTGAGAGATCTGTGAACCTCTGTTCTGGTAACTAAATGTGGAGAAGTTTTTATTCTGTCTGGAAGCACATCAACAGAGAGCCCTAAATAGAAGCGGCTTAAGGGCTCAAAAGACTCCCTAATTAGGTCTCTGCTTCATCTAAATGCACATGACAAACTAGGAATTGCTGAAGGTCTGCCTCTTTCTACCCCCACCAGTGGAATCAGAGCCAGCTTGGAGTTGGAGAATTGAGGTTGGAACCTCAGAGCAATTATCACCTGTGTGGCCATGAGCACCTCTCCTCACCTCTCTTAACTCACTTCTTCTACAGTGTTGATTTGAAGTTCAAGTGAGATAATGCTTGTGGTGTGTGATCTGTAAAGCAACAGGCTGCATCATTTGGGAGGTAAAGTTCCACAAACTAGAACATATGAGCAGAGCTACTGCCAGCAGGGCCAGTGGTTTGGGGTCAATTTGCAATCCTGATGATCAGTTGAAGTAGTAAGAGTTATGACTCAATTCTGCTCAGATTTAAGTGCAGTATGCAGATTCTTCAGAAAAAAAATTGTGAGAAAACATTTTCTCTTCAAAGTCCTTCAGAATGGGAATAAGGCACTATTCTGGCAATCACAGCCCCTAGCATCAGATGATCTTAATTCACTCAACAATAATATCAAAATTGCCGTACTATTCTGAAGGCACTAGACAAGCTGCTGTAGGACTATGCAGAATCTACAGGCACCAATGGTTAGAAACAGCAGCTGGAAGTTTACTCATGATTTAACACCAATTAGTAATGGCCATTTCCGTAATTCTATTTCATAGGTTTATTGCCAAAGTTATCAAGGTTATCATGTGTTTTTCTAGAAGACAATGATTATTCTGGTCAATGATGATAAAATCTGCTGGGTAGCAGAACAGATCCATACTTCATTCACCAATTCATTCATTCAGTCATATAGCAGACACTATTCTGATCATTGGCAATAAAAAGATTATAGAAAATACCTTTAAGGATAACTTAAGGAGCTCATTGTTTAGTTGAAAAAACAAAAATGTAAATAGGAAACCAAAGTACCACAATCAGTGCTATGAGAGAAGTATAGATACTACATAATATTTCAGAGCTTTATGGAAACCATAATATCTTTTGTCCCAAGTGTCCAAGTGGACAGTGTTTTAGTGATATCTTTTCCATAGGATCATAAATGATGTATTTGTGGAATGAATGGGCTCTCATAATTTGTTAGCTGATATACCCCTGGGGAGGGAGGGGGAAAAAAAGAAAGTAGTGAGATTGGAACTCCCATTGTCACATTGTGAAACCACTTCCTCAAAGACGCCCGTACTGCCTACTGAAATACACGCAATCTGCAACACATGCACACCGAGCAAGTCCTTTAGGCCTGTTTGATATTCAATTGCAGCATGTTTTTCATTCACAAAAGGAAATTGCTGCTGGGATGCTTCATTGCTCACAGAAAAAAACACATTCTGTGCTGCTGGATTCACCATAATAAGAATGATTTCTGGAAAGAACAGCAGTTATTGAGTCCTGAGCCTATGCTAAGGCCAGAGTGAACCTAAACCACCATTTCTTACTACTGGAACATCCAAATACAGGATTGGTACTCTGCTTCTCCATAAAATTGTCAACTGACTTCAGTTGATCTCTACTCAAGAACAACGCCCGCGATGGGAAAGGACATGGGCTTTCAGAGGTGAAAGGGATTCTACATGTACCTCTATGTTCTGTTTTTCCATTTTGTAATTTGTTTTGATTATTTTGGGGGGAATATTTTTTCTGAGTTTAAATGGCAATCCTTCTTAAATCACTGAAGGAGTGCAACAATGTTTTGCTAGTATTGATAATTATGCACTGTCCAGAAGTTATAAAAATTAACACTGAATGCTAATGCTATTGTACATCCTCAGTAATGTAGACACATTTCAGCTGTATGTTTCATTTTAATATATTTTTCAAAGTTACTCCTTCATATTTAATTTAAAAAATATAACATGGTTGTTATAGACTAAATGTTTGTGTTCCCCTCTCCCCCAAATTCATATGGGAAAGCCTTAACTTCCAGTGTGGCTGTACTTGGAAATGGGGCATCTAAAAAAGTAATTAAGGTGACATGAGGTCATAATGATGGGGCCCCGATCCAATAGCATTTGTGTCTTTATAAGAAGAGATACCAGAGAGCTTGCTTACTCCCTCTGCACACAGGTACTGTGAAAAGCCCATGTGAGTACACAGTCAGAAGGCAGCCATCTGCAGCACAAAGAGAGAGACCTCACCAGACACCAACCCTGCAGGCACCTTGATTTTGGAATTCTAGTCTCCAGAACTGTGAGAGAATAAATTTATGTTGTTTAATCCACCCAGTCTGTAATATTCTGTTACAGCAGCTCAAGCAGACTAACACAAGAATTAAATACCGGGAAGGGGTCCCAGATTGGCCTGTGTGTTGAACTACTGTGTATTCAGTACAAGGGAGCCTTAAATTAGGAACTATGGAGCTAGAGGAAGATGGATCTCTAAAGCAGCAATGGAGGCACTTTTTTGAAACCACAACTAAAGGGCAAATGTCAGTTTGGCATCTTTTTTATCAATGTCCAGTGGTCTCCATTTTATGACAATAGTAAAAGTATTAGAAACATTTTCTCTAGAGCTATTTGGCTTAGAAATTTTGACTATACCAGCGACAAATTAAGCAGAGGCATGGAATGAAAACAATTCTCTGACCATGATCACTCAATCTGGAACCACAAGAGGGATTTACACCCCCTAGTATAACATAGACATGGTATTTAAAAGAGAAGCCCACTTGATTATACAATTTTAGCCTTTATTAATATTGTTCAATCTCAGGAGTTTGTTTTTTTTCCTTTTTAAATTTTAGTTAACATTCTTTGAGTTTTTAGGATTAGTTATACAGTAATCTTAGTTCTCAGCCCTAGCAAAAAACCCTTCTTCACACCAGCTTATTCCATGCCTGTTTCTCGCCACCAACCAAGTCTTAGATTTTCCCAATTCTACATGGAAACACTCATTTTTTTCTTTTCTTTTTTTTTTTTTTTGATCACCAATATTTTTAGTACTCATAATTTTCACAATTGGTGGTAAACTTCTCAATATTTTTAAATGTGAAAGCACTAACATCTTTTAAAATAGAACTTAAAATGCAAAAGTGAAAAAGTAGTAAATTTAGTTTAATGTGAGGATATTTCTCCTTCTATATATTTATACTAAGTGGTATAGCAGCCAGCATAGTTCTTAAAAGTATCGACATGATAGCAAAGAGTATATGAGAATGCAGTAGTATCAGCAAGGCAATATTTTTATCATACACAGTAGCACTTCTTGAATAATACTGACATGGAAATTACACGCTTTCACTAAAATGAGACCCTTCACAATGCAGTGACATACATGCTGTTGCCACAACACATACATTGGCTTGTGCTCAGACACCACTTATAGCTTGTTTTATTTTGGCTCCCCTGTTAGTTTTATCCTGAATCATGGTGCGCAAAACATTAAAATCAATCTATGAATCCCATACAAACACATGCCATATATTGTCCTTCTTCTCTGTCAAAAATGAACACAATCAAGGATTGAATTTAACTCACAATCTTCTATAAAGGACTTTTAGTCTACATGAAATACTAGAAATACTGCCAGCACGGGATTCAGAGGACTTGAATTTCAGTCCCAGCTCTGCTACTAAGTAAACTTGAGAAAATCACTTAATTTTCTGCATCTCAATTTTCCTCATCTTTAAAGAAAATAAAATGAAATAGATGATCTATAAGATCCTTTCTTGCTCTAGAATATTCTTCTGTTTGAAATGAAATCCTAACTCCACTGACCTCATCACCTACTGGAATCCTTCCCTGTCTTCTCCCCTGAGATGAAGCAAATCCATCCCCTTTGAGTCCCCTTTGTACTGAGTAGAACCCTCTCCTAGCACTTACAGCACTTATCTGACTCTTAGGGTCTCTCACTGGACTGCAGCCTCCTGGAGAGCAGGCACTGAGCCTTTTATGTCCTTGACCCTGTAGTATATAGCAGGGGCTTGATGGATGTGTATTGAATATACACTGAGTCAGCCAATACTCTCTGTGCCACGCTTTAACAAAGCATCTCCTCAAAAGATGTACAGAAAACAGCAAATAAAATCCCTCATTCATCCCATTTTAATAGTCAAACTGGAGGAAAATATGTTCTTACTATCTTGAAAGTGAAAGAAACATTCAGAACTAACTCACAATCTCAGCCGTGCTTAATGTAGCCGTAAGTGCTAATATAACATTTATTTTAAGTTTCAAGGAAATCAAATTCTCTTAAAAGCCTCATGGGCAAATATACCACCAATTTTACAATGGTTCTTTCTTTAAACATAATGTCTGTAGGTTTCAGCATCTTTCATGGAAAAATGTTACATCGAAATTACCAATATATCTGCAGATTTGAGGGTCTCTGAGAATATAGATTTTTTATCAACATTTAGAAATGGTGCGTTGGTGGTCCTCAAGTCCACTCCCAGGTTGGATGATTGGTTAGGAGGACTCACAAGATTTGGCACATAGTCACACTCATGGCTAGGACTTATTGCAGCATAAGAACACAAAGCAAAATTAGCAAAGGAATAGGGGCTTGGGTGAAGTCTAGGGGGAAGCCAGGCACAAGCCTCCAAGGGTCCTCTCCTTAATTTTTCCAGTGAGAGTTATGACAACACATGTGAAATGTCAGCCAGAGAAGCTCATTATGGACTCAATGCTCAGGGTTTTTTATTAGGGATTGGTCATATAGGCATAATCTGCCTGGCACATACCAAAATTACACACTTCTGGAAGGAAAGCACGTAGGTGTTCAGCATAAATCCACCTTTCGTGAATAGACAGTTTAGGCACAGTAAGTCACTCTTATCCATTAGATGGGGAGAGCACTCCTAAAATTCACATTCCCAAGGGCCAGATTTATAAGCAAGTCTTTCAAAGGACAACAATTATGCCTTCTAGGTTAACTCTTTTTTGTTTTTACACAAATGGCACATCGCTGTACACCAAACAGGCAAACTGAGCAGAAGTAGAGTCTAAGCAGACTCCTTTAAGCTTTACACATCACATGGGCTGTCTTTTCCTGTGTGTGGCCAAAGAAGGGGTGCTGCTTACCTTCTCTGACCTATACCTGAGAGCTGGTCCTCAATTTAATAAATACCATTTTGTCATTCTAGGAAATGGCATCTTGAATTGGTTAGGCAAATAAATATGTAAATAAAGTCAGCAAGTGGGTCAACTTGACTGCTCTCTCCTGCCTTTTCTGAATGTTTAAACTTATTGGAAGCTACAGAATTGTGTTCTTATTATTGAAAAAAAATACACTAACCAGTCCTTTTGCTCAACTCAGTTTAGTTTCTGACTCTCCTATGTGGGATCTTAATCTCCAGCAGTCTGGTGAAGCCTGTGGACATCTTCTCAGAAGAATTTCTTAAAATGCACAAAATAAAATACATAGGATTGCAAAGGAAACACATTATATTGAAATCCTGTCATCAAGATATTTTAAAATTATTTATAACAATCTATGTGCTTCTTTATCAATACAACTTATCTAGCAGCAAGTCTAATAACTACCATGCTTTTTAAGTAGTGATGAGCATGAATAGCATTTTGAAATACCTTCAACACATACAGTATAACATGGAAATATCTATAATCTCTTCTGGTACTTCTAATAACACTGTAATTAGTTACCAATCTTCATATTAATAATGAAAGGAAAAGCTAAATGTCAGTTAAAATTAGAGAAAATAAAGATACTTATTTTTTCATAGAAATTCACAGGCCTCAAGTAAAAATCTCAGGTTTCGAATATCCTGAGATCAGGGGTTCATTAAATCACTCCATTTAGGGCACAAACAGTTGGATCAATAGCAAGCAGATTTGTTTGGTTTGACCATAGAATTTTTAAAAAATCAAATTAATTAGCAAGCCAATGAGATTTCATATAAAAAGTTATGCTTCTGGATTCTCTGGGGAAAACAATATGAAGACCAAGCAACACTAGCCTAGCATTCCAGCAAGGCAAGGCACAACAAGACCGAGCAGCAGCTGCCCCTGTACTGCTCGTGTGAACACTCTGGTCTTCACAGCAACTATAAGCCTTGTCTCACTCCTTTATGTTCTCTACTTGCCTCCTGTAGCTACCTCTTATTTATAATATTTTCCATGTCTTCATAACTCTCTGGCTTGGTAGGAAGTAGTAGAGATTTGCTTTCTAATAAAGGAAGAGAGGATTCTATTTGTATATCCATTGTTGTCCCTATCTAATTCCTAGTACTCCACTTTTAGCAGTTGACACACTTAGGACCCATGGACAGCCAATAAAGTTTTCTTGAAATACAACCATGTTCATTTATTTACATAGTATCTATGGTTGCTGTTATGGACTGAGTTTGTGCCCTGAAAATTCATATGTTGAAGCCTCTAGTGTGATGGTATTTGGATATGGGGCATTGTGAGGTCATTAGGTTTAGATGAGGTCTGGAGGTTGGAGCCCTCGTGAGGGGATTGGTGCCCTTATAAGAAGAGACACCAGAGAGTTTGTTTCCTCTGTCTCACTCCACCATGTGAGGACACAATGAGAAGATGGCCATCTGCAAGCCAGGAAGAGAACCCTTGCCAGGGAACCAAATTCGCTGGTAACTTGATCTTGGACTTCCCAGACTCCAGAACTGTGAGTAATAAAATCCTGTTGTTTAAGCCACTCAGTCTATGGCAGTTTGATATGGCAGCCCACAGTGACTAAGACTACCGTTGTCACACTCCAGTGGAAAAGTCAAGTGGGTGAGGTTGGCCCTCAAATTCTAAAATATTTACTATTTGGTCCTGGACAAAAAAGTTTGCCAACCTCTGCTCTAGTTGTTGGATAAAATTGCCAGTTACCGCTCTAGAACTTGTACACGGAGGAGTTTAAGGAAGGTTAGGGGCAGCAACATTTGCATAGCAGGCATCTTATTTTTCCTTAATGGAAGCAGCTAAAGAATGATCACATTCTTCCCTATTAGAGCTGCGAAAAACTGCATGCTATACAATCCTCTCCACTGGGCCACTGGATAGGCTTATGTGGCCAGAACTGTACTCTACTATGGCTGGAAACTTGGCTTTGAAACCTGCTCCCCTACTTACCAGGAACATGCCCTTAACTACTGGCTTCTATAGCTATGAAATATCTATAGCATACTAAGGACACAGTTTTCACTATACAATTTACAAGTGTCCATTGCAATAATTTTTACAATAATAGCAATAAGAACAATAAAATATTTTTTATTAAAAATCAATTAGGAATAAAGTGAACAAGTGAATGAGAAACTCTATTAAATTGTTGAGAGCACGTCTGTGGAATACTGTTGTGGAAAAAAAAATGTCACCTACTTTGACAAACTAAAGCAACATGCTATAGTCTAAAAAATACAGGTTTTAGAATTGTACAGAGATGGGTTCAATCCAGGCCCTAACTCTTATGTTATTTGGCAACTAGCTGTCCAATCTCAGAACCTCAACCTCCCCATGGGTGGAATGGAGACTACACTCCCTTGTTTGTGGATTACTGACATTGAGTAAGATTTTTATAAGTTGAACATGTTGAAATGTCTGGCTATGTAGAATAGGCTCTCAAAATGGTAGTAGTTATTACTAATCAGTGGAGGATATTTTCTCACAGTTTCTCTTTTTCACGAGAATACCCTTTGTTACTGAAAATAAAGTGACACTGACTGACAATACATCCTGTTCCCACTATTTGCCAACTTATCGAGACAATCCATCAAGAGAAGAAGGGCTAGAATTTAAAAAAAAAAAAAAAACTGACACAAGTTGTAACAGGGAGTAGGCTATAAAGGGAAGAAGCCATTTGATGTAACTCAGCACACTGGTACCTGGGGAGACAGGCACTTCGTTTCTGGGCCCCATTAAAAAAAATAACATGAGTTTTCTGTCTCTAGCTTCTCTTCCTATCAGAGGTAGCCACACTTGTGTGTGTGCACTGAGCTCTGACAACCAAGGGGAGGTGTGGGTATGTGTGTGTGTGAGAGAGTGTGTGTAAAAGAGAAAAAGAGGTGACAGAGCTTTGTGATTTTGAAGAATCCAAATTTATTTTCTACTAGTGATTTGCCTTAATTGTCCCTCTTCGAGACCTGGCATTGCAAATATATCAGTTGATTGTTAGATATTAACTCCTGTGAGTTTCCTTATGTGCTTGGCAGGGGTGGGGGGAATAACTGCCTATTTTATTTCGCAGGGATACTGTAAACATCAAATGAGATACGGCGTAAACTTGTTTTGAGGAAGACAATGACAAATAAGATATGTCTGGAGGAATGTAATGACAATGGATAGGGGTTTGGGTAATCTTGCAGTATGGGAGAAGATTTCAAAGCCAGCAAATTTTAGATTGGAGAAGACTTAAGATTGGAGAAGACTTAACAGTCATCCCTCCGTATGCATGGGGGATTAGTTCCAGGACACCTGTGCATATTCAAATCTGCACAAACTCAAGTCCCACAGTCAGCCCTCTGGAACCCACCTGTAGGAAAGGTCATCCCTCTGTATACAAGGGCTTTCCATTCCACAAATACTATATTTTCGATCCACAGCTGGTTGAAAAAAAAATTCACATGAGTGGACCTGCACAGTGCAAACCTGTGTTTTTCAAGGGTCAACTGTACTATTAGAGTTTCAAATACCTAACAAGCTTCCTTACAGAGAAGGAATTTGTCATTGAGGAAGGCAGAGTATAGATTAAAGATGACATTTCTGCCTAATACTGAAAGTGACTCTGAGTTCCCTAACAAATAAGAAGAAACTTTCATATTTAGTTCATACTTGGCATTTCTTTCTTGCATTTGTCACTGCCTTAAGTTTCAATTATTTGTATTTCACATAATATTCACACTTGACTATGAGCTTCTTGAGCATAGAGATTTTATTTAGTCTTCATGCTTTCTGCAGCTATTTACATTTTTCTCCTCGCAGGTTCTAAATGCTCAGTAGCTTTAATAAAAGTATAAAATGAAAATGATGTTCAAATGTCAATCAAATAAATGTGACACTGGTGTACAAATACTACTCTTGCTAGTCCCATTCTTTCTTGGAACCCTGAGTAGGAATTACACTGATGTAATTATGTTAATTTCTATGTCGCTACAGTATAGACGTTAATCTGTCTCTTGACATGATTTTTTCCCTCTGCATTAACTACGGGGAAAGTTTTACTTAAGGGGATTGTGGAAGGGAAGGATTGTTATTTCAAAATACTTCACTTCAGACAGGCAATCATTTTAGATAAAATTCCTTAAGTGCAGTTAGCCAAATGTGTATTTCATTCTTGGCAATAAAAGAGCCCTAGCCAAGGCCCAATGACCTATAAATCAGAGCTAGGAGATTTCTTTATGCAAATTAAATTTGTATCACACTCATCAATAAAAAAGAAAATGGCAATGAAGATTAAATTCACAGCAGCCGTGCAAAGTAAAGGATTCCTATACTTATTTGTAGGATATGTCAATGTGGCTAATTAATTTTTGAGATAGTATTCTTTGAAAGAATTAATGGAGAGTAAGCTGTGTGGATTGATTATTAAATGGGAAGGAGGTTTAGAGAGTTGGTAATGTAAAATAGGCAACCAGCTTGATCACCCTTCTCAGCTTTTTAAAAAAAATCCATATAATAAAATGAGACAGTGGTACATATTTTATGGCAGTGTTATAAACTCTAAGAACTAACTATATCACAGTACAGTTTACAGTTTACTTGTTTTTCAAGTCTGTTTTTCATTTTGCATCTTAAATGATAAAGATTCAAATCTTTACTCATATAATCAAGATGTTTTTTCCCTTAAAAAGTAAACAAAATATAAATAAAGAGAAAGAAAATGATGTTACTTTACATTGATGGGAATTTACTGCTGCAAAATGAAATAGCTTTTCCACTCCTCAGCTAATAGAGCATGACATATTAACTTTCCAGATACTAAGAGAAAGTGGATCCAAACAACATACCCGTTTCCTTAGATTGCAAGTAAGAGTGAGATTCCTTGAGAATGAGTTTGCAAAAGCCGTATAAAAGTCCAGGACTTTGAGCAAGGCTTCCCGCTTGATGATGTGTAGATCACAGTATGTCAGTGCCCGGACATTGGCACATGCATGAGCAAGGGTGGTTTCCTTCCAGAAGATGTCTCCAAATACATCACCCTTCCCTGGAAAACAGTGTGAGATACATATTCAAGTATCTACAACAGTTCTTATTGGAGTCACTATAGTTATTCAGTTTCATATATGATACTGGTCATCTAGCATAATTTAGAGCTGAGAGCATAACCCTATCTATATCCACATAACAATGTACAACACTTTCATATAATATAGGAAGTAACGTCACCCTGAATGCAATTATTAATGAAAATCTGGAGTGGCATGAATAAATGGAATCCAACAGAGAAGCTAAAAACCTCATTTTAATAAACAATTTCATCATCTTCTTCCACCTTAACTTTTCCTATTCTGACTAAGAAGGAGGAAAGGTGACTTCTGAGTTTCATCCTTTGCTCCTTCTGGTAAAGATGACAATAAAATGTAATACACAAGGATCTGCTGTTGCAGCCTATATAAATCTAAGACTGATGCAACATATAGTAAACATACTTTATTCAGTAACTAAGTGCTGTGCTCCAATCAGACTAAAACTTGCCATGATTTAGCTCCCCAAGGATGCCCTTCCCTCTGTATAGAGCCAACTTTGCACAGGGCCTCAGGGCCCAGCCCAAGAGCTCCTTACCCACAATTCCAAAGTTTAAGGAGCTGAGTTGGGTAAAACATGGAGTCCAGATCTGTTACCCCATATATAGTTCCGTAAAAAGTGCTATACTATAGTCAAAGGTAGATGCCTTTTTAAAATTCCAGAAATCACACGAAAATCACCTATTCACTTCAGAGCACCATCCACTGACAGCCTGAACTCAACCATCTACCATAAAGAGTGCTTAGTTACCCAAATAAAGCAAATGAGGAAGAGTGAAAGGTTAAAGGTCCCAAAAGGCTTTTGGGAACTGAGGCAGTTCCATAAGAGCCCCTGAAGTACAGTCTTCTGAAGTATAGTCAACTGCATTCTTTGTTCGACTTCTGTAGAATTGTGAGTTTTAAAGTGAAAAAAAGACAGGGGGAATATATCCAGGTGGGAAAAATCTTCGTAGAGGCACTCTGTCCATGATGCATTCTTTTTGCACTCAAACCATAGAGACAAATAAATATCTGTTCTCATCATGCAGATTAAAATCACAATTAACAGGAAAAAAAGAAGAAAGACATCATATAACTCTTCAGGCTAGCCAGACCACCACACAGAAAACAAAACATGTAACCAGAGAAATGAGAGAAAGAGAGACAAAGACAGAGACAGCTACAACTCAGAGACAGGTTGAGTGAATGAGATTACAGATTCTTTGCCCACCTAGACAACTGGGAAGCCCTTAGACAACCATGGGGCTTGGGGTTCAACCTTAACAGGCACGCTAGAGTAGAAAGAGAAAACATGCACACGATTGAGGAGGTGGTTAAAACCACCATGTGATCAGCATAAAATAGGCATAATGAATATTTATTCTTAAGCAATGCATTTGTTTCTGGAAACTCAAAAAATTCCTTTTACTTAGTGACACTGATGAACTCAATTAACTGTCTGATAGCCACATACTTGTACAAGGAAGAAGATTAGAGACCTGGTACCCAAATAAAGTCTCAAGGGTTATACAGCATCATAATAACCTAAGGGAGACTTAGCTATAGAAATTTAAAAGATAAACCCTACCTTCTCTTACACACACAAATTTCATAAATCTGTACATGGCATTTTCTTTGAATTACTAATCCCAATTATAGGTATTTATTCTAATTACATAATAAGAAGTACCAAATTTACTTATAAAAATGCTCACTGTATCAAACAAACCATACATATAATATAATCTCATTTTATGAACTCT
The DNA here is from genome assembly GCA_008086735.1 of Cheirogaleus medius. NCBI lineage: Eukaryota > Metazoa > Chordata > Mammalia > Primates > Cheirogaleidae > Cheirogaleus > Cheirogaleus medius. Next base: position 6,121,944 of record VBSM01002121.1, on the reverse strand, counting down.
ATCCCCACCTATTCAAACATACATGCGTACACACAAAACATGGAAGTAAATGCATCAAAATGATAGGCTCTCTCTGCATTATGGGATAATGTATGGGTTTTATTTTCTCTTAAAAGTTATGTGTATTATTTTGTAAATAGAAGGTATCAACAACTGTTATATTACTGTAGTCTCTGGTACTACAAAAATAATAAGTTTCTAAAGGGCTGCTTTGATCTACCTCTTGTTCCTTTTCTTCTGCCATTATTGTTTGTCTTTCTATACAGGTTTTTCCTTGAAAAGATGAAAAAAGAGTGCATTTCCCTATGATTCATTTCTATGGCCCTTTCTCAAATTACCAATTATAGTACAACCTCTGACCCATTTATAAGTACTTGCTACTGCTCAACTATTTGAAAATCATGTGTGGTACACTTTAGTAATCATCAATGACTTAGTAATTTGACTTCTGAGAATCGATCAAAAGACTAGAACCAACCCACGTAAAATTCATTGTAGTGTTAATCATAACTTTGGAATGGAAAAATAACTTTCCAATAACTATGGAAATTAAAAAAATATATGTAAAGTAACAATTCATACAGAATTAAAACAAGTTTTGAAATAACATGTAAAAATGCTAACTGCTTACCTTACAATGTTAAATGAAAAAATAAAGATACAAAGAATAATATGACTATAGTTACAGTTTTAACAAAATACATAAAAATGAAACTGAAGAGCCAAGACTATAAGAATTGTCAATTAAGAAATCTATTTTGTCTTCTTTTCTTAAAGAAAAAGTCTCTCAATCGAACCAAAGTATATTTTATAATTATATGTTATTATAGTATATTATGTTATTAATTTGTCTGTTGATAATTTGTCTGTTGTTATTAATTTGTCTGTTGAGCTAAAAGGCAAAAGGTATACAAGACTAAAAGAAAATACATTTGGATAATAACAGCAACTGGCTTCAAGTGGTGTATTTAATGTTTTGCTTCCTTCTACTCTATGTTTTCCAAATTTTTCTGCAGATTATGAATCTGCATAATCATTATTTTTAAAAATTGCAAAATATTTTCAAAGATGTCTTTTCTTATACTTTTTAATAAAATTAAATTCATAAAATAAATACACAGATTTGTAGAATAGTAAATAAATATTCTTTGATTGTTAAATACATTGTCAGTAAGTAAAACATAATTAATATATAAATATAATTGTCCTTTACCAATATAAACCATTTTTAATTTCAGAGGCATTCAAAAATCTGTTATATCTTTTTTTAACTTAACTAATGAAATCAAAATTCTTACCCTATTTCTAACCAAAGTTTTTAAATTTAAATTATTTATCTTTTTAGTATCATGGGGAAATAAAAAGTCTATGATTTGGAAAGAATAGCAATAAACCAGAATATAAACTCATGATAAATTTCATCCCCTGCTCCTCCCCCAAAATGTTCAGAGAAGCATAGTAAAATTAACAAATATGGCTAATTCTGCTCCCCAAATCAGAATTCACTTTATACAATAAATAATATTAATTGTTTCACAACATAGAATTTCCATTAGGTTACACAATATATAAATTAGACATTAATCTAATCAACCATTTCAAAATGTGTTTGTTTTATCCAGCTTTGTATATCACCTCATGGGCATTCAATTTACAATAAACTTTTATGACACTTCTGGGAAGATGGTCATCTTGTAAATAAATTAATTAATTTGCCAGCCACAGCAAAGCTGGCTAATGTCTTTCTTTAAGCACAGTATACACATTTACACTAAGTAATTACAGAAATCATAGGTTGTGTATATGTGGGATTATGCATGGAATATTCAATAGAGAAGCACCCTTTTCTTCATTGCAAAGTTTTGCGGGCTTGAGGACTCCTGTTCATCTTCATGACTGTAGAACATTTGATGCTGGTTTTTAGGTCAGCTCCTGCTGGGTGCAAGTAGTCTCAGCTATAAACATTTTAGATCTTGAGAAAACTAACCTCCCCCCAAAGTCCTAAAATTAGTAGAAAAGCTCACACTAAACATGAAAGTTGTTGTTTGGTCTATTTATATATTCTCAGTTCTCTGCATCAAGTCTTATGAAGTATTTCACTGCTAAACCACAGGAAACTGAATTATAAAAGAGAAGTTAATGTTAAAGATTCATATGGTGGTGGGAAACTGGAAAACTTAAAGACAAAACAGAGACAGAGTTACAACATAATTAAAGGAGTAACAAAAACTGTGGTGTGCTTGGGGAGTATAGTCCCCTAAGGGGCTGGGTTTACAGCCAGATTTTTTGGTAAATATGAGATACATTATTTGCTGAGTTAATGACATGGATAAAATAAATGCATAAAAATTACCACACTTATTTATTGGTGAGAATATCTAACTAATATATCCAAGAGTTCCCTAACAAAATATCATTTGATTTTATCTAGGTAGTTTCCTGTCAGGGTTTATAAGGATGCGATAATGGCTCTATTTGAAGATTCTTCTATACAATGAACGTAAGCCACACATTCACTTCTTTTTATAAATAAATTTTACTATATATACTTGATGTTATGGGATACATATAGATAGTAAAACGGTTACTATAGTGAAGCAAATTAACATATCTATCATCTCACATATTTGTGTGTGTGTGACAAAAACAGCTAAATTCTATTTAACAAAAATCTCTATTACACTATAGGTATATCCCACATTTGATTGTGCTTTGCTTTATTGCACTTGGCAGATATTGTATTTTTTTACAAATTAAGGTTTTGTGGTAACCCTGTGTCAAACAAGTCTGTCGGCACCATTTTTCCAGCTGTACATGATCACTTTGTGTCTCTGGGTCATATATTGGTAATTCTCAGAATATTTCAGATTTTTTTATTAAATCTGTTAAGGTGATCTATGATTGGCAATCTTTGGTGTTATTAATACTACTGTAATTGTTTTGGGGTGCCACAAACCACATCCATGTAAAATGGTGAACATAATCAATAAATGTTGTGTGTGTTCTGACTGTTCCACCAACCAGCCATTCTCCAGTCTCTTTCCTTCTCCTTGGGCCTCCCTATTCCCTAAGACACAACAATATTGAAAATGAGCCAATTAACCCCACAACGGCCTCTAAGTGTTAAGTGAAAAGAAAAGTCTCACATCTCTCACTTTAAATCAGAATTTAGAAATGATTAAGATTGTGCAGAAGACATGTGGGAAGCTGAGATAGGCCAAAAGCTAGGCCTCTTGAACTAAACAGCCAAGGTATGAATGCAAAGGAAAAGTTCTTACAAGAAATTAAAAGTGCGACTCTAGTGAACATATGGATGGATGATAAGAAAGCGAAACTTTATTGTTGATATGGAGATCGTTTTAGTGGCCTGGATAGAAGATCAAATCGGCCACAACATTCCCTAAAGTCAAAGGCTAATAAGGAGAAAGGCCTTAACTCTCTTCAATTCTATAAAGGCTAAAACAAGTGAGGAAGCTCCAGAAGAAAAGCTGGAAGCTAGCAGAGGTTGCTTCATGAAATCTAAGGACAGAAGCCATCTCCACAACATAAAAGTGCAAGGTGAAGAAGCAAATGCTGACGGAGAAGCTACAGCAAGTTATGCAGAAGATCCAGCTAAGATAATTGATGAGGGTGACTACACCAAACAACAAAATTTCAGTGTAGATGAAACAGCCTTCTATTGAAGAAGATGACACCTGGGACTTCCATAGCTAGAGAAGAGAAGTCAGTGGCTGCTTTCAAAGCTTCAAAGGACAGGCTCTTGTTAAGAGCTAATGCAGCTGGTGACTTTAAGTTGAAGCCAATGTTCATTTACTATTCCAAAAATCTTACAGCCTTTAAGAATTATGCTAAATCTACTCTGGCTGTGCTCTATAAATGGATCAGCAAAGCCTGGATAAAAACAGATCTGTTTACAGCATGCTTTACTGAATATTTCCAGCCTACTGTTGAGAGCAACTGCTTAGAAAAAAGATTCCTTTTAAAATAGTTACTGCTCATCAACAATGCATCTAGTCACCCAAGGAGTGGGTGAGATGCACAAAGAGAATAATATTGTTTTCATGCCTGCTAACATCACATCCATTCTGCAGCCCATGGATCAATGAGTAATTTTGACTTTTGAGTCTTATTAATTAAGAAATACATTTCCCAAGGCTATAGCTACCATGAATAGCAATTCTTCTGATAGATCTGAGCAAAGTCAGTTGAAAACCTTCTGGAAAGGATTCATCACTCTAGATGTCATTCAGAACATTCAAGATTTATGGGAAGTGGTAAAAAAAATCAACATTCATAGGATGATAAGAAAGCGAAACAACTTTATTGTTGATATGGAGATCGTTTTAGTGGCCTGGATAGAAGATCAAATCAGCCACAACATTCCCTCAAGTCAAAGGCTAATAAGGAGAAAGGCCTTAACTCTCTTCAATTCTATAAAGGCTGGAACAAGTGAGTTTGGAATAAGTTGATTCTACTCCTCATGAATTGACTTTGATTAGAAGAGAAGCCTGAAGATGTGACTGACTTGCTGAAATGTCATGATAAAACTAATGAGTAGTTGCTCCAATGGATGAGCAAAAAGTGGTTTCTTCAGATGGAATCTACCCCTGATGAAGATGCTGTGAACATTTTTGAAATTACAACAAAGGATTTAGAATATTCCATAAACGTAGTTGATCAAGCAGTGACAGCACTGACTCCACTTTTAAAAGAAGTTCTACCGTGGTTAGAATGCTATCAAGCAGCATTGCATGCTACAGAGAAATCTTCCATGGAAGGAAGACTCAATCAATGTGGCAAACTTCATTACTGTCATACAAGAAATGGCGGCAGCCATCCAAACTTCTCTAACCACCACTTCAATCACTCAGCAGCCATCAACATCAAGGCAAGACCCTCTACCAGCAAAAAGATTATGACTCACTGAAGGGCCAGATGATCATTAGCATTTTTTAGCAATAAAGTGTTTTTCAACTAGAGTATATACATGGTTTTTCTAGACCTAATCTATCACATACCTACTAGACTACATTATAATGTAAATATATCTTTTATATATACTGGGAAACCAAAAATTGGTGTGACTCACTTCATTGTGATATTTGCTTTATTGTGGTTGTCTGGAACCAAACCCATAACATCTCTGAGATATGCCTGTACAATTTTACTTTATTTTATTTTTATTTTTTTTATTTCAGCATATTATGGGGTACAAGTGTTAAGGTTACGTATATTGCCCATGCCCCCCTCCCCCCTTGAGTCAGAGCTTCAAACATGACCATCCCCCAGACGGTGCACATCTCACTCATTATGTATGTATATACCCATCCCCTCCTCCCTCCTCCCGCCTGCCAGATACCCGATAAATTTTATTAACTATTGTCATCATGTTGTACATTAGATCTCCAGACTTTCCCATTCTATATATCTGCTACTATGAATCCTTTGACCTGCATGTCCCCATTTCCTCCCACCCTAACCCACCTCCCACCACTGTTTTATTTTCTATCTTTGTATATTTGATTTTTTTTTAGATTCTACACATACGGGAAACATACCATAAATTTTTATGCATCTGGCTTACTTCACTTAACGTAATGTCCTCCAGGACTGTCCATATTGTGGCAAATAGCAGAAGCTCCTTCTTTTTAAAGGTTGAATAATATTCCATTGTGTGCGTGTGTGTGTGTGTGTGTTTGTGTGTGTGTATGAGAGCTGTCTGTGAAGTATCCTGACATTGTTAACATAACAAAAATGGTTACATGGTTGTCTACTTTCTGGATGATATATATATATATATATATGTATATAATTTTTATCCATTTATCTATCAGTGTACACTTAGGTTGTTTCAATATCTTGGCTATTGTGAATAATGCCACAATGAACCTGAGAGTGAAAATATCTTTAAGAGGTAATGATTTCATTATCTTTGGGTATATACCCTTAAGAAGGATTCCTGGGTAGTGTGGTAGTCCTATCTTTAATTTCTTTAGAAATCTCCATATTGTCTTCCATAATGGTTGGACCAATCTACATTTCCACCAACAGTGTACTAGAGTATCCTTTCTTTACAACTTCATCAACATTTGTTATATCTTATCTTTTTGATAATAGCCATCCTAAAGAGTATGAGGTGATACCTCATATTGGTTTTAATTTATATTTCCCTGATGATTAGTGATGTCAAGTACCTTTTAATATACCTGTTGTTTATTTTAATGTTTTCTCTGGAGAAACTTCTGTTCAGGTCTCTTGCACAGTTTTTAATAGGGTCATTTGTTTTATGCTATTGAGTCATTTTCTATTATAAATTTTGGATATTAACCCCTAATCAGATATTTGGTTTGCAAATATATTTTCCAGTCTGCAGGATACATTTTCATTTTGTTTATTGTTTCCTTTGCTGTACATAAATATTTTAGTATGATGTAATTCCTTTTATTTCTTTTTACTTTTGTAGCCTGAGCTATTGGTGTAATATCCAAAAGATCATTGCCAAAGCCAATGTCAAAAACATTTTCAACTATGTTCTTTTCTAGGTGTTTTATGGTTTCAGGTCTTAGTGTTTTACTCATGTTGAGTTGATTATTGTGTTGGAGTAAAGTAAGGTTCCTATTTTATTCTTTTGCATTTGAAATCCAGATTTCCCTGAACCATTTACTGAAGAAACTATACTTTTCTCATTATGGACTCTTTGTACCACTATCAAAAATTAGTTGATCATGTATGTTTGAATTTATTTCTGTGCTCTCTCTTCTGTTCCACTGGTCTGTGTTTCTGTTTTTATGCCAGGATGACACTGTTGTGATTACTATAGCTTTATAATATAATTTTAAATCAGAAAGTGTGATACCTCCAACTTTGTTTCTTTTCTCAATATTGCTTTAGCTATTTGGGAATTTTTGAAGTTATCTATGAATTTTAGGATTGTTTTCTTTATTTTTATGAAAATGTCATTTGAATTTCATTTGAATTAGGGATTGCTTTGAATCTTTATATTACTTTGGGTTGTGTAGACATTTTAATAATATTTATTCTTCCAATCCATGAATAGAGGATATCTTCACATTTGTGTCTTCTTCAATTTCTTTCATCGATGTTTTATAGATTTTTGCATACAGATGTTTCAATTCCTTTGTTAAATTTATTTCTAAGTGGGTTTTTGCAGCTATTGTAAATGAGATTTTTTTCTTGATTTCTTTTCAGCCAGGTTGTTATTTGCCTATAGATTTTTGTGTATTGATTTTGTATCCTGCAACTTTACTGAATTGATTCATTAGTTCTAATAGGTTTTTTGTTGTGGAATCTTTGGGGTTTTCTACATACAGGATCATGTCATCTGAAAAGAGAGATAATTTTACTTCTTTCTTTCTGATTTGGATGTCTTTTTTTTCCTCATCTGACTGCCCTTGCAGTACCATGTTGAATAGAAGTGGTGAGAGTAGGCATCCCTATCGTGTACTAGAGAAGAACTTAGCAAAAAAGTTTCTATTGTTCTCCATTGATTATGATGTTATTACCACTAGGCCACCTTATAGGAAATGCTTAATGGAGCTCTTCAACCAGAAATGAAAGGACAATATTTAATATCATGAAAACATAAGGAAGTATAAAATTCACTGGTAAGGTAAATACCTAGTCAAAGGCAGAATACTCCATTACTGTAGTGGTAGTATATAAATATTTCAAATCTCTAGTACAAAGGTTAAAAGTCAAAATGGTAAAAAATAACCATAGCCACAATAAGTTGATAAGGAATACATAATATAAAAAGATGTAAACTGTGACAATAAAAATATAAATTGTTGAGGGAGGACGCTAAAAGTCGAGAGTATTTGAATGTCATCAAAGTTATCAGTTTAAAACAGTCTAATATAACTATATTTTATGTAAGCCTCATGGTAACCACAAAGTAAAACATTATAGCAGATATACAAATGAGAAAAGGAAAGGAATCAAAGCTTAGTGCAATAAAAAATCACCAAGTCACAAAAATGTACCAAGTCACAAGAAAGGAGGAAGGAACAAAGAATCTATAAAACAACTAGGAAACAATAACAAAATGTCAGGAGTAAGCCCTTATCTATCAGTAATAACCTTAAATATAAATGGATTAAACACTCCAATCAAAAGGCATAGAGCGGCTGAATGGATATAATAAAAAAAAGATCCAAGTACATTCTGTCTATGCAATACCCATTTTAGCATTAAGGACACACATAGGCTGAAAGTGAAGGAATGAAATAAGATATTCCATGTGAATAGTAACCAAAAGAGCACAGGGGTGGCTATATTTATATCAGAAAAAAAATAGACTTCAAGTCGAAAACTGTCACCAGAGACCAATACGGTCATTATTTAATGATAAGGGGATAAATTCATCAAGAGAACATAGCAATTATAAATACATATGTACCCAACATTAGAGCACCTAAATATATAAAGCAAATATTAATGGACATGACGGAAGAAATAAATAGCAATACAGTAATTGTGAAGAACTTCAATATCCTACTTTCAACAATAGATATATCAACCAGACAGAAAATTAATAAATCCTGGACTTGAACTATATTCACTTTTAATTATTAGTCAGCCCTTCATTATAAGTGATCATTACAATTGGCTCATAAACTTCATTATGAATATATATGCACAAAAATATTTCTTTATAAATGAACAAGCCTGTAAGGTTTTAAATTATATGATTTTAAATGACCTTTGACTATTTATAAACTGCAAGGGTAATAAAGTAATATTTTAAAGAGAAAAAACAGAAAGAGAATGACAATGAGTATTCAAGAAATTATATTGGCGTATTAGAATAGAATCTTTTAGAACATTCAGAAGTAATGCCTGCCAATCCTTAGTGATTGATGTCCAAATTCATGCTATTAAAAATTATAATGAATACAAACTTGAAGATGTTTTGAGAGAAGCAAATAATAAATCTTAGCTATTAAAAAGAAAATAACTGATTTAGCTTTACAGAATCTGTATTTATACACACAAAGAATAAGCCAAATGCATCTCATTAAATAGAAGTGAAAAAATAGAGGATATCCTGATTATCAGTAAGAGGTTACCTTTAGGAGGTGGAAGAAATGATAATAAATAAACAGGCTAATAATCCTGAGTTTTGTAATATTGGTGTTCAAAACAAATCAATTGTATATAAAAACATAAATGTGTCTAAATCAAGAAAGGTAGTAGCATAGTATAAAAAGGAAATCCAAGCAAAATACTAAATTAGAAATCAGTTACATCTTAAAACTCTTCTGTTTTATTTCTCTAAGAAAGCATTAAGAGTTGAAAACTACCATAATGTTTATATTTATAACTAAGTTTTATCATTTTTGCATCCATCCAGTGAGAGGCATAATGGCTGTCTTTTTGATGTCATTCAATTAATGCATCTGACATCATAACTTTAACCCTTACTCTAACATTGTGATCCAGTAATCCCACTTCTGAGTATATATACAAAAGAATTGAAACCAGAATCTTGAAGAGATATCAACACTCCCATGGTCATTGCAGCTTTATTCAAAATAAGAAGATGTGGAAACAACCCAAGTGTTCATCAACAGATGAACTGATAAAGTATATTGTTGAAGGATATACTCAGGCCTCTTTGAAAGTTTTACTATTTCTTCTTTGATAAAGAACATTATCAAAGAAGAAATATTAAAATCAAAATGTATCTGTGGACTTTACATTTCACTTAAGTATGGGGGAGCTCATTTACTAACTGCAATTATGCTTTTTCTTTAAATCCCTTTTAATTCTTAAATGGTTATTTCCTAATAAAATTAATTCATATTTATAGAGCCATTCATCCTAGTTGATGGAAAAAGCAATGCCACTTTTAGGAATTAAAGCTAAATCCCTTCATTGATATAATTTGAAGTCTTCTTACCATGGTCAACAACTGGGGTATAAGTTAGATTTTTTTCCTGGTATTGGGGATCCCTGATGGAGAACAAGAAAGGAGCAACTTATTAAAGAGTTATAAGTAGCCTGAGATACTTGGCACACTTTAGCCCTTCTTATTCTTTTGTTCAAAGTGTCCAATTAACAGCTGGAAAACAGCTTTCTTCTACTCATAATAGATCTAAACTAAAGCTAAAGGCTTTTAGGGGATGCATTTTACTATAAGCATCTAGACAAAAGAGAAACAGAGTGCAGTCAGTGCCTCGAGATAAAACACAGAGGAAATGGCAAGCATGTCAACAGAATAAAACATATTTTCACAGGTACCCAGAACCGATACGATTACGAAAACAGCTAAATGACAAAGTGCAGTACAGTTGGCCCTCCATATCTAGGAGTTCCTCATCACTGGATTCAACCAGCCACAGATAGAAAATATTTAAAAATAAAAAAAGGATGGTTGTATCTATATTAAACATGTACAGGCTTTTTTTTTCCTTGTCTTTATTCCCTAAACAATGCATTGTAACAACTATACTTACATAGGATTTACATTTATATTAGGTATTATAAGTAATCTAGAGATGACTTAAAATATACGAGAGGACGTGCATAGGTTATATATAAATCCCACACCATTTTAGATAAGGGACTTGAGCAACCTTGGATTCTGGTGTCCTGGAACCAATCCCACATGGATATCGAGGGACAATTGCACTAACTAATTTGGCTTACTGAACAAACTCCTTTACGGAGAACCTACTGAAGGGTCCTATCATAGATGACAAGAGAGACAAAAATGAACAAGATATCTCAAGTGCTCACAGTGCAGGGGGAGGATAAGCAGGTAAAAGATACGGAGAGGAGGTACTATGGACCCTGAGCAGGCATGCATAGCGGAGGCCCAGCATAGCAGCCTCTGACCCACACTAGGACAATAAAGGAAAGAATAAAAGAGGATGAAGAAGTGAGAGACAGACAACTGAAAAGGAGAGGAAAAGTATTCTAAACAAGGAAGCAATATATACAAAAGCTTACCAGTAAGAAAGAACCTGGAAGAACTCAGGAAACTTCCTACTCTTTAATATGGTAAGAAAAAGGTAGGGAACAACACAACTCAGGCTGGGAAGGAGAGCAAACACCAGGACCTGTGTGGCCCCCTAGGCCATGCTAGGAGTTACGTTTTATCCTCAAGGTGCTAGAAAGCCATAGTAGGAATCCTAATGAGGAGACTGACACAACAATTACATCTTAGGAAGAAGGCTGTGGTGGCAACATAGCACAGAATTGGAGGTGGAAGCTGATGAGAGACTGTGGGCAGGTAAGTTTTTTAGATGTCAGTCATGGCCCAGGACCAAAAGTTTAAGAGCAGTGGTTTATGGTAAAGGATATTAAGAATAGGATTAAAAGATATCAAGGACACAGAATAAATAAGACAGTTTTGAAGGGTCGTGGGGAGAGGGTTTGAGGTTGAGTCTAAAGTACCAGGATTGTAAAGACATATTTTATCAAAAAATCTGGTAGTTAAGGAACTCTAGCAGTGTATAATTTTAGCCATAGGTAAATGATGTTATAATAGCTGCTTAAAATGTTTAAAACAAGACAAGCACAGATTTTTTTTTTTAAGCAAACTGGTGTGCCCTTTACAAAAATTTCTAAATTAACTAAGTTCATCGTCATAATATGTTGAGCAAACCTACATGTTTCACAGTTCAGCATCTAAAACCACAGAAATGTGGATGCAAAAGAACCTGGGAAAAGTCCTTCTAAGGATTTGGTGTGAAGCACTTGACTTCTAATAGCAAGTATATAGGAAAAAAATCTTCACTACAGCATAAATGTCATATTTTCACAGATTCTAAAAATAGTAAAGTATTATTTACTCACATCTCAGATATTTTTATTTTTGGAATAAAAATAAGAAGCAAATTTTGAATTTCAAGAACCATAATTTATAAGTCTTCTCTGATAATACACAAATGTTTATAAGAGATGGATTTTAAATAACCAATTCTAATTAAAATAGAATCTTAACCAAAGTGCTAAGAACTATGTTTCTTATATTACTAATTTAATACTGTCTTTTTTCCTTTCCTCACTTATGCCCTTTTCCTCTACCCCATAACAATATTTAACCCCTCCATTCAAATCCTATATAAATAAGCATAGTTTTCTTGAGTATTTGAAGTTACAATTAAAATACTTAGAGGTTGTCTTAGTTTAATAACTCTAACCCTATGATTCTAATAATCGATAAACACAGAATAGACAAAATGTGAATGTAACAAATGTCTTAGGAGCAAGGTCTATTAGTGGAGAAATGCCACTTTTATAGTCTCTGAAAGGTATAATATACTTGTCAAGACATTTAGAAGTAACCTGCCTATTTCCGCCATACCAATAAATCTGTTCACATTGAGTAATTATAGGGTAGGAACTAAAAAGTAATAAGACATTAAAGAATATAAAATATTATGCATGCATCATGAACTTAATTTGGAATTCTTTGTGTTTTATTAAAAGTGGGAAGGTCAAAAAAAGGTGGAGGTGTAAGAAGTGAAAGAACTTCAATTGGAAAAAGACATGAACTGCAATTATATTCAGTGCCCTATTTAGAAAACCATCTTGAAGCCATCCTACAGTGTTAAAAAAGGAGGCTATTTGTTGACTACATTCTTTATATTTCCATTAATTAGTTATGCTTCAGAACTTATTCATTAAACTCCTTAGCACTTTTGACACACTAAAGAATTATGTACCTATCAAGAGACTGTTTAGAGGCAAAGATCCAAAAGGATGAAACTGCACCTGTCTTTGGATTCAGAGATTCTAATTAATTTTAAAATAACCTCCCTTCTCTACCTTTTAGCCGGCACATGAATCAGTGTAATAGACAGCAGGGCCTGCTTATTTCTCCTAACATACAAACTTAGGAAAGTTCCCATTTTTTCAAGGTGTCCTCAGATGTGAAGGATGTGAGAATTCTGTTTCTCTCTGACCCTTACAAGATTCAGGGTAAAAATCATTTAAAATGGTAAAAAAAAAAAAAAAAAAAAAAAAGACGCATTTCAATGCCAAAAGCCACAATTGACAATATGGATATAACAATCATGAATATCTGTGTACCAAATAGCACAGTAACAAGTCTTATAAAGCATAAACTGCAAGAGATGCAAGGAGACATAGATAAAACACATGAATAATAAGATACTTTAACATACTACTCTCAGTACAAGGACAAACAAAAAGATAAAAAAAAAAAGATATGGAAGACCTAATCAACTTAATAAAGTAGAACCTACAGGTATGTGTGTGTGTGTGTATGTGTGTAAAACACTTTACACCCTAATAATTTTTGCAACTGTTTTTAAACTTGTAATTATTTCAAAATTAAGCTGCCAAAAAATGAGTAGAAGAGGAAGACGAACAAAAAAAGGAGGAGCAGGGAAGAAATGGACAGTCATCAAAATGTCAGCTGTGATATCGGCAAGTTGCTATTTTCTTCTTCCTTTCTTAAAACATTGTTAAGGCATCTCGAAGGCTAAATAACAACAAAAATCCTAATCTGATTGCCTTTTGGCTGAGCTAGTCTTTTTTTAGAGGCCCATGGTAGAGGAAGAAAAGAAAGGTAGCCAGAGACATACTCATAAAATTTGACTCATTAAGCCAAGAAATAAAAAAATCTCTGAATCCCAAGATTCTTGAAGAGGGAGAACAAAAAGCACACACTCAAAATAATAAAATGTGACAGATATATGATGAGACTGGCCCAATACCCAGGGGCTCTGTGTTCATTTTTACTGTGTCATTGGGCAAAAGCAGTTACTATTTTATTTTAAAATGAAAGGAAAATGCATTTTGTCTGTCTCACTGAGCAAATGATTCCATTTTAGCAGACCCAGCCCAGAGGCACTGTACCCAGGGCTTTCTCCAACCTTCTTTTAGAGTAGGAGTTACCAAGGTGAAGTTATAACGAAGAAAATGGGGCAACACAAATGACAATGAGTCCGCAGCTGACATAATTTATCACAATGGTACTCACTTTCAGGTAATATAGCTGATGTTTGTTTTCCCACCCGCTATTGACATTAACACTTAGGAAACAAAAGTACATCTGTTTGGGCCTTGTGTTCTAACCTCTTCTTTAAGCAAACAAGAATGGTTGTGCAGATGTGCTTCATTTTGCCACAAAGAATTGTACTGGTGAAACGTACACTTTTTATGAGGATTATATTTAACTCCTTTATACTCCAGTAAACAAAGCAGAACAAGCACAAACAGGCAGTAAGCACACCCACAGCACTGACTGGGTCTCAAATGTTATAATTTTTTTCTCAAAAAAATAAAATATAAAAATAGTTCCTAGAAGAAATTTAACTATAACTGTAATATTATTTACAAACAGTTAAGGAAAGACTTACAAATAATAGTGGTCAGTCATTTCCAACCCTGAACCATTTTCTACAACTCACAATTTTTACAGAACCTGTTTTCCTAGGAAGGGTCATTTCTTTTCAACTCTCAATTCTGCCTTTTTCAAGTAATTGTGCTTTTTGAAATCGGTTTTTCGTTTTTGTGTTGGACTTCGCTTTGGCAGTTTCTGAAATCCATCAGTCAATCTTTTACTTATGAGAATAAGTGGCATCCAAGCTAGAGTAGGTTGACCTCAGCAGCTAAAAATCCAATAGCTGAAAAATTGAGCTCATTTTTCATGAGACACAAGCCATGAAAAATGTGATCAAAATAAAGTTGACATCCTGCAATTCTAACTTATTTTATCTGATAAAAAAACAAGGGATGATTCTCTTCTGACCTTATTATTGCTTCCTTTTATATCTACATGGATTTCATAAACTGCTGCAGATATGTGAGCAGAAAATGATCCAAAAGGTCATTTAATAATTTTTTTACTCAAATATTTCTTACATTGTTCCCAAATATGCAAAATTTTTTATTTTATCACTTATATGTACCATCTCTGCCTTTTTGTTGGTGGTGTTGTTATTAGTACAACTACCTACTGGGTCTCTGAATTTTAGAATGAATTTATTATTAGCCAAATAATTTTTCTGATTTATAAATATAGATGGATAGAACCAGCTTTATAATCCTAAATTTAATTTCCTTACATTGTCATCACTCTAATATCACAGGTCAGACTCACTCACCTCCTCAACAGTTCCAGCTCACTACTTATCCACTGTGATGAGGCAGAAAGGCTTGGAGTAAGGTGATCTGTACTCACGCCCTAATTTATTAACTAGCTGGGAAAGTCACGAAACTTTTCTGGCTTCACTTGTCTCCTCTCTAAAGGAAAGGGTTGAACTAGATAGGTTCTATTGCCCCTCTGAGACTAAAACCCTAGGCTATTAACCTGACAGTCCTTCCACAAGCCACTTTCACACTTACCAGCATGGACATATGAGGCACTTTAGGCTGTGACCAGCTTTAGTCTAAAAGGTACTGTTCTACTATTGCCAAAGAAAGTTTAATCAAACCCTCACTCAGCCCATTAGGCTGTGACCAATACTAATGTTCTCTGCTTAAACAGCATTATTAGTTTTCACTAAGATTCATCATCTCATTAGTGACCCAATTTCCAAAGTTACCAAAGGAACTTTCTCTTTAGAAACCTGAGAAGCAAAATCCCTAAAACTGTTACGCATTTGCTACTACATTAGGAAAGTTCACAGTACCTAAAATAGCCACCACCTCATCATCCTGGATGACTTCCAAGGATCCCGACACCACAAAGCAGAGGGCGTCCACACTTTCTCCAGCGTGGTAAATGAGGTCCCCGGGAGCACAGTGAATGGTTTGGAACTCTACTGCCAAGGCGCGCAGACACCCATCGCTGGCCAATCGAAAAGCAGGATGTTCATTAAAAACCTTCCGGTTTAGGTGAACACAGATATCAGCTCTCATGTCCTTGGGACAGATGGAGAGGACCTAAAGAAAGTGAGAGATGAATTAGTGAGAAGGAGAGAGAAAAGGGTCATTTCAGGAAAAAAAAAATATCCAACAATGACCATGACCATGTCTGCCATACGCTGCACTGGGCACTGCGAAGGCAAAGTTAACAAGACACAGCGCTGCTCTCCAGGAGGAAATAATCTAGTGAGGTGGGCTGATGAGTATATGGTCCATTAAAATACAGCACCACGTGGTAAATGCTTTGAGAAAAGTATGGATCTCCCCATAGAAAGAACAAAGTCTTGAGGTGGTCAGGAAGAATCATAGAACAAAAGTTAAAATCATTTCATCAAAGAATCAACTAAAATAGAGTACTGACATTCACTTTGGACTAGCAGATGTTTCAGAATTTTGTCATAACTAAATCAAAATTCAGGATTATGAACTTCGGTCTCTATTGAAGGAGGGTTCATATTAGCCAGCTATGAGACAACAAAATCAACAAAAGCACCCTGGCAACTTGACATGCTGGCGCTGGCAAATATTTACTAGAACTCCACTCTTGATGTGTTTGGTTCACCCTGAAAGAGTTTCCTTTTACAAATGAGTTCATGTCCAGGGAGGAAAAAGGGTATTCACCAGCCTTCTGCAAGGCTTGGGCAACCGGAAAGGTCAGTGTTGGCAGGGTGGAAATATCATTTTGCATGACAATCCTTGCTCATTCCAGTCTTTGACTCCTCAAGACTGCTTGAGGGAAAAATTCAAGCCTTTGGCATCCTTTAGAAACAGAAGCAAATGGTAGAAGCATGCTTAAAGAGCAAGAGGTGGAGAGTTTTATTGGCTGTAGCTTTTTGACAGGATAATGAAAGACCCAGATTAAAATGGACAATATCATCATATTTAATCAGAACATCATCGAATGAGATGTGATTATATAATTCAGTACCACCCACTTTAAAATTGCAAGTACAAACTCATTTAGAATCCTCTCCAACTCCCTTGGTAAACTGTTCCTTATAATCACAAATGTTTTTTCTTTGATAGGATTTCAATCCCTCCAAGCTGAAGCTAAATTGATTTTCACCCATTAAGCTATACCGTATAATATTTTAATATAAAATAGTTTTATTTCCTCTACTAATTGCATTTTAAGCTTTAAAAAATTACCTAAAGCTTTAAAGTACCCCCTGACTATTCATTTTATTTGGGGGCTATCAGTGAAAAACTGGTTGCTTCCCTATGGAGAAGACAAGCCCATCATAAATGTAAGGACCATTAATTAAATTATGCTTTTAGTATCACTTCTCTTAATCTTTCCTAATACTATACATATATTTCATATCACTTAATCATCTCTGTGGGTTTTTTTAAATACTCCCTCAAAATTCCTATAGGCAACAGCAATCAGCTCACCTACCTTTCTGCAAAATCTCATCTATGAAGTAAAGAATGCCTAACAGAGCTTTAAAAGCAATGGGCACTCTGTTTCAATGTCATTTATTTTTCATAATTATGTAATGTTTTCTTTAACGTATTAACCTTTAGTAACTTTGGACAATATTAGTCATTCCACAGGAACTTATTGAGCTTCAAGTCACTGTGTTAGGCCCCTGGAACTAGAAGGATAAAGAAGACACTGCCTTTGCCTGAGAGGAGCTAACCATGAAGTACAGGATGTAGGCATGAAAAGGGACAATTATAATACAGTGAATAAAAAACTATGATAGGGGCATGTTCAAGGTGATCTGGGAGCATGTGCTGTTCATGTGTCTTTACTTATGACTTAGAGGTAATGTAAAATATCAGGCTCAAGAGGACATAAGTCTGGGCTCAGATCTATCACTTACTACTACCTCTGTAAACTGGGACACCTTATTTAATCTTTCTAAACCTCATCTGTGAAATGGGGATAATGATAGTGTTTATATCATAGGCTCATTATAGGAATTAAATGAAAGGCCATGAATTTAGCCCAGCTTAGCCTCGCACATAGCATGGGCTGAAGAAATACTAGCTTTTATTTTCCCTACTGAACATGTGTATTTCTGCAGAGTTTATTGTTGCTTTAGCTCTCTACAAAAGCAATTTGCTTTTTTCACTTTCCATCCCTGTCTGGAGTCTGCATCTGGGCTGTTTGATAGGTTTTCAGACAGAATTAAGAAAATATTTCAGCATGAACCTGAAGATACTTTAAGCACTGGTTAAGGTTAATATTTTTCTCAGGTTGAAAATTAAATTAGCTCTAGAAAAACAAAAAATAAAAATAATTTTAAATATACACACATACATAAACATTACACTGAATAGCTTAATAGGAAAATGGAGTGCTCTATTTTGATCCATTTACCATACAGGACTTTCATTGTTTTAGATTCATTTTGGTAATAGACATCTTATGTCCTTTTAATTATTTCTTTAGGATTCATATTGCATATGAAATCTTCCAGTATTTGCAATATTCCATTTTGTGGCATATTGAAAGGGAATTTTTATTACATTAGGAATACATCTTTCCTTTTTCATTTCACTTCACTTATGACACTAACTCATTTATTCTTTTGATTGATAGCATCTACTTATGTTCAGATACCATAAAGTGACAAGTTAAAACTGAGAGTTAAAATACATCAACTGAAGTCACACCCAGTGGCAAGCTCCTTTCCTATCCCTATATAGATGATGTGCCTTACATAGTGCTCTTGTCATCAAAATATGAGTATCTTGTTATTTACTCTGGAAATGGAAGCACGAATAACTGTCTTAGGCAAGGAAAAATTGAGTTTTAAGTGATAGAATAAAATGATCATTCAAGATAACTCTCATACCTGGCCCACTAGTTCCAATTTCAATGTGTTCTGCCTTGAATGTCATATCCAATTTATTGTTGATAGGTTCCCTAATAGCTATTTCATAGTTACAAACAAAGAACATTACATTTCAGTGGAAAATCTTCAGATTAAAAGTGACTTTTGTTTGTCTCCAGGGTTGATTATTTCTCCCCTCTTCACAATAGAATGTTAATAAATTAGAATCTTCATTAAGATGAGAAATAAATTTTCCTTTTGGAAGAGCTATGGAAGTATATAAGAAATCATTTTTCAGAATCCTGCAAGCCAACTTGAAAAAAATGAATGCCATGGTCTGAAAAAGAAGAACTTTTCGATATTATTTATGATATCCATTAAACCCAACGTCAAGAGGTATTGTAGCAGATAGTCCTCAGGCTCCAAAGATTTAACTTAAACACTGCAAACTAAAGACCTCTTAGTGAAACACAAATACGATCATGTTATCTCTGCTTTCTTAAAATATCTGAAGGCTTGCTTCCCCACCAAATAAAGCCAAAGTCCTAACCAAGCATGCAGGACTCTATGATGGGGACCTTCTCTAATCTTCACTTCCTCCAACCTGCATTCCAGTCACACCGTGTTTCTCGCCACTTTAAACTCACGATGCTTTCTCACAACTCTTTGCTTTCGCACCTGTTGCACCTGCGTTTCCTCTCGAGTAGCATATCTCAACACCTCTTCTCTGCCTCATCAGCCGACTCACCTGTCAAATCACCAGCCATCCCTCTCTCTACCTTAAATACACACAGCTTTACACACAGCTCTCTCATAGAATTTAGTAACATGTAGAGGATGAAAATGAGAGTAAGAGGTGTTGTTATTTGTTGTGGTTGTTAGATAACAGCCCCAAATAGTAAGATGGACTTATCACCAGAGATTTCAAACTTTTATTTTCAGCTGTAAAATCATTCTTTAGGTTTTTTTTTTTTAAATAGAACTGTATGCCCAATATATAAAACAGATACAAGCAGAATTATGCTGGGAGAACCTTTGCTGGGGAGACAGACCCCCAGGCAGGGCTCCACAGGGCACATGCAGTCATTCATTCAGCTCATAGCTATTGAGCACTGGTTATGTGTTAGTTACGTGCCCAGCACTCTGCAGGCCCTCAAGATTTGACCAAAAACACTCATAGTGCCTGCTTCCCTGGAGCATCCAATTAGGCACAGTTTCAAAAACAACTGCCCCTAGCTCCGTGTCCCATTTCACAGACCAGGCAAATGTATCTTACAAAGCTTACGTGATTTGCTGAAGTCCTCCCAACAAATTACCAGCAGTACCCAAAACTCTTGAGCTCCAGGTATTAAGCTTTGCTCCTGAGTGATGCTCAGCCAGGAATAAAATAAATATCTGGCACTTTCTGATGTTTTCTAGTTCTCTGTTTACTACAAGTATATAAATGCTGATTTCTGAAATCATTAAGGTCCAATTAGTCAATTCTATAGTTTATTTATTAGGAAACCACTAATGCCCCCACCACCACTGCCACAGAACAGCCTAGATTTCATTGGAAATATGTTTTCATTTCTAAACACTTTAATTTCAGATCCAACAAATGTATTGCATACTTGAATATGTTGGCAAAAACACAATAATTCATTGATAAGTTGTTTATATTCCATTACTATTAATATTTTCCAAGGGGAAGTCATCTTATTTGAAATGCAAGTTTGAGTATATATAGGAAAAGGACTTGAGCTAGATATTAGCATAGAGTGAGCATTTGATAAATGTTATTCTCCTTGGGTCCCTTCCTCTCTCACGTTCACCCATTATGATAGCAATAATGTCATAAAACCCTAGAAGAAGAGGGAGTCTGAATATGATAATTAACACAGAAATCACAAAATTAAATCAAGATCCTCTAAGAAAATGATTGACTAGAGAGAGTCAAAGAAAGAAGGCTTTATCCTCTCTCTTATTCATTATTTGAATATACTAAAAAATGTATTTTAATATTCATTATACAAAATGTAGAAAATAAAAAGAGAAGAAAATATTTTCCATTATTTATACTTCCTTATGTTATATAGCCTTTTAATAAAACTTGAATTTATAAGGTTTTATTTTTTGCTATAATCACCCAAGATTATATTATAATCAATTCCCATGCTATGAAACACTAATTTAAAAATGTAATTTCAATCATTGTATAACATTTCATCAAATAGTTATAACACAATTAATTTAACCATTACATTATAATTGGATATCAAGATTTCCAGTTTTCCCTTTCATAAATAAAGTTACAATAAATACCCTTGTACTTATATCAGAATCTAAGCAGAGATTTTTAGAAGTAAAATTAGTGGGTAAAATACAAAAACATCTTTAAGGCTGTTGCCAAATTGCTTCCCAGAAAAGATATACCAAATTACACTCTAACCAGCTGTGTATGAGAGTATCTTACAAGTTCTTAACAATTTCTCTCTTAAGTCTTTCATATGTGTTTGAAAGAAAAAAGGCAATTTCACCTGAAGCAAAAGTAGAATTGTATGTCACAATGAGGCAGAAGCTGGAGTGCTTTAGTCTTAGTGGAGTTAGTCTACTACCACTACTCCCTAGTTTGTTGATCACTGATGGATAACTATTAATCAATCTCTAATAAGCCTCTAATGTGTGAATGGGGATAATGGGGGTGATTCTACCTACCTTAAGCGCCTGAAGGTAGTGAACTAAACAAAGCTTCTTCCTGAGGTCTCTTACTGCTCTAAGATAAATTATTTTATCAATGATCTATAAAATCCTCTATCAGGAGTAATACAGTATCAGCCATGTTTAATAATAATTGATAAGTAAAAATGATCCTTCTATTTTTTAAGACAAAGGAATACATGCATTAATGACATTTTGATAGGCATTCTAGGTACCACTGGCATTTTTCAAAATCCCTCTTTCTTTTGATACAATTATGCTATGCACTTTTAATTAATCTCTCCTCATGAATCCAATTGAATTGATATTAAGGAAGTGAAAATCAGTGGAAGGAGTCAAGCAAGTGACATTTGCACATAAAACATTTTTCCTTCCTGGGAATGAGGAACTCTAGTGGAGTTCTTCACAGAAATTTAATTTTCATTCATTTTATGAGAAGAAAAGAAAGCTCACCTTTATTAAAAAAAAAAAAAAAAAGTATAACCAGGCAGTTATGCGAAGCAAGGGGGGGCCACTGTATGGATGTCAATCTGACAATCTCTGGAGGTGTCAAAACCTCCAAGGCATTAACCCAGGAACAATGTAATGAAATAAAACCAAACCAAATTAACTTCCATTATTTATTTATTTATTTCAGC
>VBSM01002121.1:6010175-6093425 GCA_008086735.1 Cheirogaleus medius | reverse complement strand
GTGTCTAAATGTCTATGTATGTGTGTTTTACTGTCTTATTTTAATTTTGATTAAATTTTAATTTTGATTTTAATTTTACAAGAAGCCTATAATTTCGGGTGAAAGTCAATACAAATATGAAGAAATATAAGAAAAAGTTATATTTAGTGTATGATTTTAAGATGTTATCCTTAAAATTATAATGACCAAACTACCTTTGTCTGATATAGGATTTAGAACTATGGGATTAAACAAATACATGTCTAAGTTCCTAAGGAGATGCAGTACTCCGTTGTGATTGAAATATTATCCTAATTAATAAAAACATAATATTCTTATATATACTTTAAGAAAAATAATGTAATATCATTTGAAAGGCTTTTCTCAAGATTCTTCTTAAAAGGCTGTGAACAGAAGTGCAAGCCTTAGTCAATTTGAAAGTTTAGCACAAATTGTTAAGGCATAACCCCTGACTTGATACTGACATTCAGATGGTTCATTAGAAAGAACAGGTCATAACAGTAAGATTTGAGTTTCTCTATTATCTCTTTTGATCTCCTACAAAATACCTTAAAAATAAAGTTTGAAGAAAGAAAAATTAGACCAGTGGGGTTTTTTTTGCTTGCTTATTTTCTTTCATTTTTGCTGCATTTGAATCTTTACGACAGCCCTCAAAAAGCCAAATAAATGAAACTGTTCCTCTGTAGATTTATAAGGAAGACTTACTTACAAGAACTTTCTTTTAAGAAATTAAAGATAAATTTAATATCAAGAATATTAGCTCTAGAATTCCACCAAATTTAGATTACAGAACCATGCCTTCATGTTGTACATATGTGTTCTATATATGTAACAAGCTTGATGGCAGGACCATTATTAATATATTCATTCAGTGCTTTCTTATAATGGTACTATATGGTTGTTGGCTTGACCAAGATTCCAGGACTCTCTGAAATCTGTTTATTAAAATAATAAGTTTTTAAGGGAACTTTAGTTCCTAAGGGAATTTAGAAAATAAAATTTGTATGTATTTTTAAAATGTTACATACTAAGTTTCTATACAAATGAAAGCAGCTTTTCCTAAGCCCAATACCAGTAGAAGTATATTTCTTTCAATATTGGAAAACCCTAGTATTAATCTAATAGTCAACCCACCTTAGGCAGCAGAAGCTCACTAAAATTCCAACTTTCATTGTTCCTGGCAGTAATTATACCAATTCAGTTCAGTAAAATTACATACCTCTTGTCAATTAATAAAAACAGAACCAAGAATTTTCATAATCATAGCTATTACTTGGCTTCAGAGTACTTGTAAAATCGTAAAGATCACATTAACTATAACATGCTCACAAGGGTTCAGAGATTTCAATACATCCCAAAACACAGTGTGTTTAAGAAAAGTGAACTGCGTCACCCTTCTCAATGGAGGTGAGATCAGTCCTCCTCTATGTTAAGGAAGAAAACCAAAGAACCTCTTCTTTTACTCAAATGCTAGCACCAACTGAATAATCACTTAAATCTTATTAGGGAATTGGAAAATATTATAATAATTGTTCATGCAATTATTTTTCTCTGTTTTCCCCACTACACTGTAAGTTTCATGAGGGCAAGGACCCTGCCTATCTCGTTTTCAGCTTCATCTCCAGTGCCTGGGGTAGTGTCTGGAACACACAATGTATGGCATACGTGATGTAGGACAAAGAGCATGAACTTTGAAGTCCAAATTCTAAAAATTAGAATCAAAACCCTGCCATTTATTAGCTGTATAGTCTTGTGTAATGTATTTATTTTTCTGAATCTCCTCTTTATTTTCTTTTGTTTTGTTTTTTTGTTTTATTTTTCTTTTCTTTTTTATTTCAGCATATTATGGGGGTACAAATGTTAAGGTTACTATATTGCCCTTGCTCCCCTCCTCCCTCGAGTCAGAGCTTCAAGTGTGACCATCCCCCAGAAGGTGCGCCTCGCACTCATTATGTTTGTATATACCCGTCCCCTCCCTTCCTCCTCCCACCTGCCCGACACCAGACAAATGTTATTCCTATATGTCCACTTAGGTGTTGATCAGTTAATACCAATTTGCTGGTGAGTACATGTGGTGCTTGTTTTTCCATTCTCCTCTTTATTTTTAAAATGGGGACTATAATGCCTACCACAGAGAAGGTTTGTGATCATTGCATGAACTGAGAAATATATAATACTAAAAAGTATTATAGTATTATCATTATCTTAAAGATGAGCGCATTCACTAAATGTGTGTTCCTTTACTTTCTGACTCTTAGTTTCTTCCAGGTGCCCCAAGCCTGGAGGCAGAGTACCTCTTAGTGTAACCATAAAAGGAAAAACTTATTTGCTCAATCAATCCTGCTAGACTGTGAGTCCTGTGTAGTGGGGACTGTCTCATATTTACCATTGTCATTCCAGAGACTGGAACAATGTTTTGAATGCAAGCAGGGGCTTAATGGAAGTTTACTATTAAATACTGGAATGGGGAAGAAGATCTTTAAAGTAAATATCAACCCATGCATCAATATCTACCTCAATATTTGTGAATTCTTGGCTAAACTTCCTGCCAGGTCTCAGTGTTCAGCAGAAGAAAAATTGACCTCCTTTTAAGAATTTTCCATTTTTCTCTCATCATATAATATTTTATTACATAGTTAATAAGCCATTGTTAAACCAAAATTTTTCCAAAAGAAAATCTAAATGATAATGAAGTATTACCATTAACAGTAAAAGTGATTTGAAGTTTGAGGTTTTGGTTTTGTTTGTTTCCTTGTCATATGGAAGAATGGCACTCAACTGTGTTGAGAATGGTTGAATAAATGAACTACTTTTAATCAAACTGTGTTCTGTGATGTATTGAATTATGTGAATCTGTAAAAACATGCTAAAACTATGTGACAATTGATTTTACGGCTTTACAAGGCACTCTGAAGCCAAATAATAACTACTGGATTAAATGGACAAGGTCTCTTCGAAAGTACCAGCATTTAAATTGTGAAATTAGACAAGAGGGATCTTAACTGAAACAGCTGGATGTAACTTGGTGGCGGGGCTGGGTTGTTTCCCATCTAACAGTGACTGATTTCCCTTGGGAGGGGACTGCTTCCCATTAACCTCTCATTTATTGTC
Source organism: Cheirogaleus medius (assembly GCA_008086735.1). NCBI lineage: Eukaryota > Metazoa > Chordata > Mammalia > Primates > Cheirogaleidae > Cheirogaleus > Cheirogaleus medius. The sequence goes on along the minus strand of VBSM01002121.1, from coordinate 6,090,314 downwards.
AAGATGAAGTTTGACAAAAGGGTTTCAATATTAAACTATTAATTTAAACTTTGTCTCCTGATTTTTCCTGGGTGCTAAAAGGAAACTACTAATATTTCTAACTCTTCCCCAATATGCATTTAAATTTTTATTGTAGAAATCTTGGCAAATATCATGAAAGTGTGTGTGCGTGTATGTGTGTGTATACACACAGAATATATACATATTCTGAGACTGAGTACGTTTGATTGATTCTTCAACCTATAAGTTGAATGAGAAACAAGTTGACTAGAACCCAAGATTTCTTATTGCTGATATAGTATTTTATCCATTATATCCCATCTGCACTGCCTCTGATTTGTACTCACACTGTGGAATTCTTCAATTCTCAATTGGTTTCTAAGAATGGAACCACTAACCCTACATTAGAAGAGCTATGTCCAAGATCCCTAACTTCCCATGAGTCTACCATGCCTCATCTAAGCAGCTTGAACACATTTTCAGATGGCCTCTGCTGAATGGTTTAATGTCAAGATTATGACAATGCAATTCCAGTCAAAAGCTAATGAAATGTATTTGGGCGTTTATGATGACGATGAGTGGGAAGAGTAGGGAAGGCTTATTTTGTAGAATAAACACATGAAAATCAGGAATAATTAAGGTGTGATAAGGAGATACTTGTCTACCAGATTTTGATATTCAACAAAGGGCGGAGTGGCTAAGAACACTGCCTCTGCAAAGAGCAGACTTGGTCCAAATCCAAGTTTCCCTATGTGTGATCTAAGGCAAGTCATTTAATCTCTTATAGCCTAGTTTCTGTATCAGCAAATGGAAATATCAATATTTATGTGTTAGAAAGAGTAAAAATTAAACATGCTAAGATTATCAGCCTTTTAAATTCACAAAGATTAAAAGAAGATTAATATCTAGTACTGTAAATGTTATTCTGAAAAAAGGACATATGCAAACTTATGTTGGTTGTAACTCATTTGATCTTTGAGAAGAAATAAACTATAAAAAGAATGTAAACTATAAAATGTTCATACCCTTTGATCTGGCAAACTCTATTCTTAGTGTTTTTTCTTAATGTAGTCATTAGACATCTTAAATATTCAATAATAGTAGAATATTTTATAATATATTTTTAAAATAGATTATATTTATATATCATATATTTATAACATAAATAGCTGTTCACAAAATCACACACAATACATGTGGCATGATGTACTTCTATAAGTGGTGGGATTATGAGTGATTTATCATATTTTCTTCTTTTCCTAGCTCTTATTTCTAATTTTATATAACATTCATGTATATCTACTAAATAAACATTTTTAAAAACAAAATTGATACATGAATACACTTTTAACATTTATTCATCCTTGAGAGAAGTGATGATAGAGTATATAAAGCTATATTCTGGTCATGAATCTATTCTCTGATACTTGCCCTACCAACTCCTTTGTGTCATTTGTGTTATCACAATACATACGAATTAAGTCTGTGGATAATGCTTTCAAAGGCAGCAGACCCAAATATTTGCTTAGCAAATTCTAAAAAAAAAAGTGCTGATTAGTTTAATCAGATTTGGGTATCAATATGTCCCTGTTTCAATTTATATGTTGTTATCAGTTTTAGAGTAAGATTTTTAACCAACATGAATATTCAGTTGAAATTATCTATGGCACATAGAATGCACAGGCCATGTACAATTAATTAATATCAATTAATTAAGGATTAGTAGTTAATCAAGTAATTAGGTCTTTGTTTTTTCTTCTTTCTATTGTTTTCTATCTTCAGACCAGTTATTTGACTATTAGCACATAGGTAATTTGAGTTTTATTATAAAATAGGTGAAAAATTTCAATTTCTAAACAGCTTTTATGTTCAAATGCTGTTGTTTTTTCTATCACTCGCTTTGAACTTACATCTTCACAAACTAAATTATATTCACCACCCCCCTTTTTCTTTAATCTTACATCACTCCCTATTCTATATTTCAAGCATCAACACAATTTGGAGTCATATGTTTATCTCTCATTATGTTTTTCCCCCATTAGACTCTGAGCAACTTAATAGCAGGGATTGTGTTTATTTTTATTTATCACTCTATAGCAATGAACACAAGACCCTACAGTACCATGTTTCCCTTCATATGGATGCAAATTTTAAAGGATGGTTATTTCTCTATTTATAAATTGTACCATAATGTAGATCCTTTTATAATTGATGTCTTCTGTCTCTCAGAGATGCTGTAGTGGAATTTAGTGAAGACTTCCTCAAGAAAGTTTAAGGAATAAAGAAATGAGGAAGGATGCTAATGTGAGAAAGGAAGAGAATATCTGAAGGTCTCAAAAGAGGTCAGGATTAATGTAAAGCAAAATTGAGAGAAAACTATCAGGTTACACAGCCATGGGGCCCTCTCTCTGACTCCAGAACCACACCCAGGAGGAGCCATGGAGCAGCACCCAGGCAACTGGCTGTGAACAACTAGAAGAATCTCTTTCTTACATAACAATTTTCCTTTTCTTTTAATCTATTCATTATTTTTCTACACCCTCTTGCGGCCTTCTGCTGTGCCAGACAGGAATGCCCATGGTTATTTGGCACTACTAGTGAAGGAGCTAAAAGTGGATTTTCAGTACTTTATAGAATATAAATGAATACAAAATCAAAAGCAATCATCCTGAGCCAAAAGACAGGCATCTTTTAGTCATTACCATAAAAAATCAAGAAAGAGATGGGAGAGTAGGTGGAGAGGAAAAAGCCACAAAGCCCTGGAAGAAAAAAAATAACACACACAGTCAAATAATAACTACCCTAACAACGGAAATCACAGAAATGGAAGCATCTTTACCAAAAAAAAAGTTCAGTTTATAAAATCTAAATTTGCATCATCTTACCTTTATCTATAAAATTGCAAAAGTTATAGGAAGCATTAAGATCCTATTCAAAAACAGGTTTTTAGTAGTCATTACTACAGATTTACTACAGTGGGAGTGTGAAAACAGATCAATCAAGGCAGTTCAGAACAAAATAATAGGTCAGATACAAACACCTACTCATACTATAACACAGTGTGCAGCATGTGGATTCATTCACGATTTAATTTTTCCCCAAAGTCTAAGATATATGTGTGTATTTGTGTTCAACATATATGTATAGAAATATTTTATTCATCCAAATTACTCTACAATTGATCGTCTATTTTCATCAATGTTTAAAGAAAACAGCATTCACTGAATACCAAGCAAAGCTTAAGATATGAAATGGTACCAGGCATGATGCAGTTCTTATAGTTTATGACTGGTAAAGGAAGAAATGTATTATAATCACAATGGACTAAATTATCTGCTACTTATTGTTGCCTACCTCGTGCACACACTATGTGTGCACTCTTCCTCCTCCAGCCAGCTGAACAAGGTACATGGTGAAGTCTCCATTATAGATTTGAACATGAAAGTATGGAACCTGAGCCCCAAGGTCTAGATGAAGCCAGACTACTGAACAAACCCTTCATGGCCCCATGTGGACAACTCCAACTTCTCATTTCTGGACTATGACTATTGGATGATTCCTTTGGCCCTTCCTCAGAGGCTAGTGGCAGAGTGATAAGAAAATGAAATACAAACTAGCCCACACTACTGCACTAAAATAATTTTAACATGGTACAAAAATGTGCTTAATATCATTTCTAGAGAAAGGTTTAAGTAATTCAAGATTTAACTTCTACAATGCCTCACTATCATTACTGGAAAAAACAATAATACTGTATAATATTTGACATAGAAAAAGTTTTCCAATAATTATATTAGCTAACAATAATATAAAGCTTACATTGGAGCACTCTTAAACTATGCTAAAAGCCATAACAAACTAACATTTACAATCGAATGTTCTGAATTACTATTACAAAAAAATATTAAAGTTCTCATCTGCTTATAATGTTTCTCATAAGCCCTTGAGTATTATTTTATTTAACTTCTCATGCTTGAAAGGAAAAATAAATTTGAGGTTTCAGATAAGGTATGTAGGTCAGCTAGAAAAGAAAAATGTCAATAATAACTCTGAATGCTTACTTTATAATATTTCAATAGGTAGCAACTATGAAACACATGAGGATATGATAATAGTTATCTTACCATTTTTAGGTACAGATAGAAAAATCACAGTTTTCAGATATTTGGGGTATAATACTTTCATATAACAGGCTGAAAAATAGTTTCTTATAATGATATACTAGTCATAGTGTCTCTTACTCAATTGGCAGGTAACAGGTAACTTACAGACCACAGGAAAAACATTCCAGATGTCCCATGCTGGCCTGGCTTAGCCCCATCAGACATTCTTAGTCCTCACAAATTCATTAAGCCAGTACGTGTGACAGTACTCTTCTTAATCACCTTGGAAAAGCCAGTTAGTTTCATTTGTAAAACTACAGTACTTAACTGTACTAATAAAAAATAGTTGGGAAGTAATTGTTCAATTATTATAGAATTATATTCCATAATTCTTTTTCTATAGAATCTCTTAAATACCTATGTCTGAATTGTAAATGAGGTACAATGTATTATAGTATTCCAAATCATTCAGACACAATTATGTAATCTTAGCGTCAGGACCTGCAAGTTCATTCAGTACTATGCTCTACCTATGTGCCTGAATCCTTTACTGGCAGGGACGGAATTTCCTGCTGAAACAGATCACTCCATTTTTGAAGGCATCAAATACCCCAAGTTACCTCTCTGTCATACCACTCCCTAAGTCTTCTCTTAGCCAAACTAAATATTCATATTTCCCTTAACTATCCATCATGTAACAAGATTTCTAGAACTTTATACCCTCATGCTTATCTTCTGGTAACTATGCTGCCATTTGATGACATTTCTTTTAAAATATCCAGCACAAGCTGAACACACTGTTTTATCTATGATCTGATTAACATGGACTGTAGTGGGATAATAATTACCCCTTTTGATTCAAACACAAGAGCACTTTTAATGCATCCTAAGACCAATCCAGCTTTATTTTATTATACTCACATGGATACATGTGCATGGCATATTTAACATTGCACATTTGTCTGTGGAGCTCTTCATGGAAGACTAGCACCCTCACTCTTGGTTTCAACTATAGTCATAAGAACCTCTTGAAGTACTGGAGTACTGTGTTATTGAACCAAGAAAATGATGCCATGTATGAAAAAAAATCATTCCTGTTTTTCACAAATTGGGATTTAAAGAAATATTTAAACATGTTTTACCAAATTTTTATATCAATATATACATATATAAACATATATATGTAAAATTGACAGAAGGAAGTTACTTTAACTTGTAGGAAAAAAATATATTGCCTACTGTATTTGAAAGTGGAGCGTTTCTATGATAGATTTGGTTAAAAAAAATCCAAGACTTTAAAATATTCAAAATCTCAATTTGCTTAAATTCTAAAGGTATAATTCTACCTGAAGTTTTTGCATAATTCTGTCAAAAAATTTCATATAATAGCATGTTCCTACTGATATTTTATTATAAAACACATGAAACAAAAAATGAAGACCAAAACGATTTTCCTACTTATTTTTTTTCAAGCTACATGTCAAGGAAAAAAGTAAGAGAGTGGAAAATAAAATAGGTAAGGGTTTAGGCTTCATTCTATAAAACAAGCTGGGAAAAAATTCAGTATGATGGGAAATATGTGGTCTATACAATGTTTTACAAGTTGTACATATTTTCACATGGTCTCAAAAGCTGAAAATAAAGTCCCCAGCCATTTACTTCCTTTGAATTATTTCCCAGTAAAGTCATTTCAAACTGCAGGATAGATTTTTCTGAGCTTTAAACATCATCCTTTCTATTTTTTTTCCCATAATCTCCTCTCTCCCTTTTAAATCCTCACTCATTCCACCCATTTCTCTTTCTTTTATGTGCACAGAATGTTAGCAAGTAGCCAAAGCCCAGAGGACGGATTTGGTTATTAAATTTAAAAAGAATCTAAAGCAACTGTAGTAATGAGTAGTCAATAAAGTATTTTCAACTAAATAGAATTAATCTAGGCACTGTTCTATATTTTAAAAATTGCTCAAAGTGAACTTTCATGATAGAAATGCTACAATCTCCATATCAGTGCAGATTTTAATGCCACAATTGTATTAGAGAAAGCATTATTCACATAAGGCAAGTTAAGACTTACTAAATCACAGTGATTAATTTGCTTGTGGATTAAAGCTGAATTCAAAAATCTATAAAACAAAATATGTGGAAACGATAGAAGGAAATCTCAGTCATCGGGGCTAAGATTTTTCTCTAATTAGCTGCCATGCATCATTAAATTCCATGGCACTAGCAACTGAAATAATATATAGCTGTTTCACAACCACTGAGAGAAGAGAAGCATTAAAACAAAGACATTTGGCTTCAAACATTATATTTCTTTTTTTCTTCAGTAAATTCTCATATTTAAATTTTATAACAATCACTGTTAATAAAATATTTGAAAAATTCAATAAAATATGAAATATGAAACATATAGTAATTCAAAATATTTGCGTAACTAAGGAACAGGGGGTCTAATATAGAGGTCTCTAACATTAAATACTGAATGATTGTTAAAATTCAGATACTATTTACTAAAGTTAGGTCCAAAAGTACATCCATAATTCTAAGATTGTAAGTACAATTACAGAATTTATATGATTACTATCATCAACCTTTCATGTTATTTTTTTCACACTTGTATTTTAACAGGTTCAATAAACAGCTCAGTTGCTGCTGTAATGTGAATAGATTATAAAGATGAAAGCACAGGCCAGTCAGTTGGTTACTAGAATAACCCACTTAGGAAATGAGGGTGATTTGGACCAGGTTAAAGCACTGGAAGTGGTGAGACTGGAGGTAGAGCCAAAGGATTTGGTAGAGGCTTAAATGTGGGAGCTTTTTTCCTAAGTAATTGAAGGGTAGAGTGTCTATTAATTGCATCAGGGAATAATGTCTGTAGTCAGGTTGTTACGAGATGATTAGGAGTTTGGTTTTGCACAACTTCATTGGACATGAGTAGGCAGTTGCATAGGAGCATCTATAGCTCAGGGAACAGGTCCAAGATGAGTATGCACATTTGGGTGGTGTTAGCATAAATTTTTAAAGTCATGAGATTGAATAATATCACTGAAGGAGAGAATACAGACAGAAAAGGGAAGAGGTACAAGGACTGAGCTCTATAATATTCTCAAATTTAGGATATTATCTTGGTCAAACTGCACTCAAGAAATGTTCTACCAATTTGTACACCTTCCAGAATTATGCAATAGTGACAGTCACTACAGTCTTTGATAAGATCGGGCATTATTTTTGTCCAGTTGGCATATTAAAAATGGTTTCTAGCTGTTTATGGTTTTACTGTTTCAAGTGAAAATAAGCTTTTTTGTATGTTTATTAGTAATTTGCATTTTGTCTTCTTTAAATTACCTATGTCCTCAGCTCATTTTTATCCCCAAGTATTCTAATTCGTCTCTTTGATTTATAAAATCCCTTTACATATTAAGGTAATTAATCTTTCATTTGTGATGTTTGTTGCAAATGCTTTGTCTCATTTGCATTTTCATAGTTTTTTGGTGTGAGTAGTTTTACATTTTTTTTAGTCATACCGGTTACCTTGTTATGTATTCCATTACTTTAATATATGTACAAAGATAAGTTAAATACATTCACATATTTTCTTCTAATAGTTTATGGTTTCTTATATTTCGCATTTAACTCTCAGTTCTTCTGATATTTATGTTAGGCCATGAGGAAAGACTTTTATAAATATTTTCTTAGATTTTTAGTTCATTTTATAATGATATTAAATACATACTAATTCCATCTCTGCAATTCATCCTTTAACTTATATGCAGTTACTACGTATAGTGAAGACTAGTTCTCAGATACCTATTCTATCTCTGCTTTAGTTACTAATTCTTTTGTTTATACCTCAACTCTTTATTATTATATTTTAAAATGATATGTTATATATACTATTTATTTGTTAAACAACTGAATGCCTAACAGGCGTGTGAATCTTCTGCTTTGGTTGGTTGGTTTCTGTACTAAACTGGAGAGCTGAATGTCAATTTTTGTTTTCATCTTGTTCAGTGTAGCATATGGTATGTAGCCTAAGAAACATTTTTAAATTCAGACTCACCGATGATGCAATTACTGGGAATCCCTAACCCCTTTTCCAGGCCCAGAATTTGGCATATATCTTTTCTTTCTTCTCTTTACTTACAATGCTGTCACCCTAGTTCTTATGCACCTGGGTGGAGCATCCCTTAATGCACTAGGAAAAATCAATAGAGGCATGAAATATGTTTTATACATGTACACCAAAACTTTTATATTTGTCTCAGTTATTTAAATCTTTTTCACCTATTAGTCAAAAATAACTCTAAAATGTCCCCACTCAGTTAAGAGGCACATCCATGATTTTTTCCTATCCAAAAGTTAATCCATTTTAATATTTTTAAATTTCTCCTTAAAAAATCTTTTCATTTGAATTAAATTTTCCCTTCACCTTTAATATTAGCCTCCTCACATTCTTTTCTATTACTCCATTTTCTCCAGCTACTCTACTAATCAGAAGCACATTTCTGCAAACACAAACAATGAACAAGCAAACCAAGGAAAAAACAAAAAACAAAAAGAAAGACAGTAGAAAGTAGGGACCCACAAATTGTTCCTTGCACACGGCATGTGCACTTGCAGACACACTCCACGCCAGTGTATTAGACCCCACTCCTCATGAGTCGGGCAGTTGAGCGTGTCCTCGAGAGGAGGCTTAAAAAGAATCTAGTCCACTCCATTCCTGAACCAGCCCAGTAACCAGGAATTTAGAGAACAGGGACTCAAAAATCTACCCCTTGGTAGATTTGTGGCATATGCCCTGGGTCAGGCTCTTTTCTAATATGCAAAAGACCATTATTCCATCATTTCACTGATGTTTTCTGTTCGGTGCCATGTGACTCCATTTTCTGGAAAGAAAACCTTCTTACTAAGATAGTCATTGACAAGGCAGGTGGTTGCCTCTTTAATCTCAATTTCACTTAATGTGAACTTCAAAAGACACCCTGCATTTGATGACTTAAATTCTGTTACTCTCACCTTCACCCTGAGGATGATTCCGTTTCTGCTTTGGACACTCTCCCTATTAACCATATTGACCCAGGTGTATATTAACCAAATTTCCTATAAATGTAGTTTGCTATTTTTCATTCTGTGGTCACACAGCACTTTATATGGCCATTTAGCTGGAAAATTTATACTGCATCTTGTAAAATATTGAAAGAGGAGCAAATCTCACCCCGTTTCATGATTTTTCCACATAGCTACCTCCAAGTATCTCACCTGTACTCCCTCTGAAAGCTTCTCTCCCTCAATTCTTACATTCCTTGTTCATTTCCTACACCTTCCCTCAACCATCTGCTCCTAACCACACCTGCTCTGGCTTAAAACAAATTACTCATTGTTTCATGAAATTCCCCCAACTAAACATCTACTTTGTTCATTTGTTTTTTCCCTTTGACACTGAAAGATGCTTGTTGAGCAGGTCTTGCAGAAAAAACAAAAGTCAATCTCATAAGGTTAAAAGAACAAAAAAAATTGTAGGAAATGACAGGGAAGGTATTGTGCCATCTGATTATCATATGTCAAAAATCAGTACTTAAAAAGAATAGTCTCTGCTGATGCTTATAAAGTAAAACAGCTCAAGATTAGTTTTCTCTACAACTGTGTGCAAGCTCTATTTGTCATCCCCTGTATTTGATGGGAATCGCCTGGGTATAGGAAGTGAGAGTTTGTTTTGTTTTTTTAATTTGCTTGTGTTTAACGGAAGGGGAACTTTGGGTCCTTCTTTGACCCAAATACGAAATAGCTGTAAAAAAAAAAAAAAAATTAAAGGCAGTTCCATGAAAAGACAAGGAAGAAATCAGAGATGTCGGATGATTGGAGAGGGAGGTATTCATTTTATAGATTTGTGTAAAGCAAAGTGGAAAATAAAGAATGATAAGTTGCTCTATAAAACATGTGAGAGAGGAGAGAAATTTAAATAGAGCGCAGCATAAAGACACGTAAAATTTTTGTTTATAGCAAGGAAGTTTCCTTCTAATTTTTAAATTGGCAAAAAAAATCAAAAGACAAATCAAGAATAAAATCTAGCAGGAGAAATAGCAGCACTCAGGATGAGGGATACGGAAAATTACTGTGAGAGGTAATGAGTGTGTTTTAGGGAAATGAAGTAATTAGTTGTTTTCAGGAACTAAATTTTCTAAATTGAATGTGATGACTAGTACTAATTGATGATTAATGGTTGAGTGCTTTGCACCTTCTAAGCACTCAATAAATATGATTGATTGGTATGTCACTTGTAAAATACAGAGTAACAGTTATGAAGCAATTAGACAAGCAATAAACGGGAAAGCTACCTGCATCTGAAGATCCTATTGAAACAGAAAAGAAATAAATAATAATAATAACCCATACCTTTTCTGTGTCAATGCCTTTTGACATGGACCATGTGGAGACAATGTAATCCATGACGCGTTCACTAAGGCCTTTGGGGACCTGGTAGAGTTTCAGAAAGTCCCGTACATTATTCAGCATCTCATGGTAGCGGTTGGTGTTGGCATACATTTGCTGGAAAATTGTAGTAACATTTCCAAAAATAGTTGCATAAAGAAGAGCTGAAAGAGAAGAAATTATGAACTGAAACAAATATCCCAAGTAAAAAAGAATAATATGAATATTGGCTAGATCTAAGAAGAATTTGACAGGGTATCTTTATACACTTATAGAAAATAGTGCATGTTAAACCCTGAGATGAGTGCCTGGCACCTGGTTTTCACTCAGGAAATGTTACCTTCAGTCTGATAAACATGATTTTATCATGCTGATCAACATGACAAAACATGAGAAATGGTTAAAATATTTCATAAAAAATCAGATGATCCAAAGTTACAATTTTGACTAAGAAATCCTAGCCTTATGATTAAAGTTATCCTCCAGCCTAGTCCTCCTGAATGAAGCCTAATCAATTTAAATTTTCCAGGGATTGATGATCCAGTTTCAAAATGTATGCTCCTTCTCATTGCTTACTACTTCCAGCTTTTGGAATACTTCCCTGGTTATAAATATTTTTGACAGAACATCAGAAATATAGGGAATGGAGACAAATTAAAATGCTCCATGTTTAGAAGTTTCTGGAGACAAACAGGGTTAGAATTAATAGCTAAAATAAAACTCTGGCAAAAATGTCTGGAAATTCCAGTTATTAAACCATGTCAGTATTCCAGGGATTATAAGTTTTTTGATCCCCTTATTTTAATTAAGTGTAAAGTCAACTCATTCACCACTGTTCCTCTATAGGGGGCTATGAGTAGGATGGGGTCTTTTAATGCCCCTGATCTTCAGCCCCCACCTCAGCCTATAATTCACCTACTAATACCTGACCTGATCTTGCAAAAGCTTTTAAAAGTAGTTGAGGTCAGCCCAGACTGAACAAAGGTCTTCTAGTCTCCAATATTACACCACCTGCAAACCATCCCACTCTTCTGGTTTCACTCTCTTGTTAACAGGAAGCTCTTCTGAAAAAGGGACAGTAATTTACTCACCTTAATATTTAGTAAACACAATGTTTAATAACCACAGGAATTCCATAAATGCTTCACAAAGAAGTGGAATACTAGGCAATGATCATTTCCCATCCTACATCCTCCAAGCATTTGAAAAATGACTCTTCTAAACAAAGTATGGATTGTTTGATTTTGCAGTTTCATCAACCAAATCCCATTTGATGGAAGCTGTATAAAATCAAGCTAGTGAAGCAACTTAAGATCTTTAATATACTGTTTTTAGAAAATCATTTGTTTCTTCAAGAACAGCTGATCTCCTCTGAGTATAACAAATTATAATTTTGCAACAGAAAGCTATTATTTCATAAGCATTGAGTCAGTTTTTCTGTTGTTATTTAGGGAGTTTGATGCCAATGCAGGACAATTTTTAAGATAGACGATATTTGTTAAAACTGAGTAGGAGGAATATAGTGTTGACATTTCTCAACTGAGTTTTTAAATCTTTGAATATTCATATTTAAAAATAAAAACAAAAAATATAACTAATCACAGACTTAACAACTCTATTCCACTATTATTGCTATTAAGAAAGAGAAATAATGTGAACAAATTAATGGTAAAAGAATCATCTAACAAATATGGAATTTTACATTTTCAGAAAAGAGAAATAGGGGAATTTATATTTTTTAAATGATGAGCATTTTAGGCATTAATGAAATAATGCTGCAATCATGCATTTTAGTAGTGCCCAGAAATTGTAAGTGGTCAATAAATATCACAGAACTACCTATTATTTTGACATGTTTAACTTGTTTGGCTCCCTAAGATGTTCGCAATATGCTACATTTGCCAAATGTCTTATTTTTGCCTTTTAGTTTAACAAATCACTACACACTTCATCTTTGGGGGGATGTTAAATATGCACACAAAATGCATTCTGCTTGTATGAAAAGTTCAAGCTAAAATATGAAGAAAACTGCCAATGCATTAAAAGTTTGCAGCACTAATGAAGAAAAATCAACATCTCATTCAATTTGGCATATTAAAAACATATCCACTTCTGCCTCCCATTTTCATGTGCATGTAGTGTCCCTACATTGGGTAAGACTAAAGAAAATAATTTAAAGTAAGAGATTCAATTGTATTTATACATATTTTTGTCTTGTCATTTTTAATTTTGAAATAATTTTAGACTCAAAAGAAGTTTCAAAAATAGTGCAGAAAGCTCCCATGGATCCACATGTGGCTTCTCTCAATGGTGACATCTTATACGATTACAGTGATATATTAAAACCAAGAAATTGATAATGGCACAATACAATCAACCACACTAAAGACCTTCTTTCACCAGTTTTTTTTTACATGCACTCATTTAGTGTATAATTTTATAAAATGTATCACATGAATAATGTATAGATTCATGTAATATAGGTATATTTTTAAAAGAGAAATCACCGCTTCCTTTAAAATATTTTCAACACAAGAAAGAAATACATTTCAAAAGAGATAGCGAGGGCAGGTGTAGTACTGCACAGCAAGGAACAAGAGTGTTGCCCACCAAAGTGTGTGTTCCCAAGATAAATGGGCACATCTTTAATGAGAGAGGCTTTGGAGCATGACACAAAATAATGAGGGAAACTGATCTGTACAAACTACCTTCACGCTGCTAACTCCCAAAATAATACCTCCCCACTGCAATACAGACACATATGTGTTCTTGGATGTCCAACAGTCATTTAGATCTAACATGTCCCAAAAATAACTCAATTTACAGCAGGCTTTCTCCAACAGCCAAATGCACTTTTCATCTTAGTAAATGGCAAAGCCATAGCTAGTTTCTCAGACCAAAAACCTAAAAGTCATTCTTCAATCCACTCCTTGATGTATCTTCTACACCTGTTGGCTCTACCTTCAAAACACAGCAATTCAATCACTTCTCACTACCTCTACTAGCACTCTTGCAGAGTCTTTAAGAGTGGTGCTTTCCCACTTACTGTCTGCGTATCTTCCAGCCAGTCACTACCTCTGTTGGCCTCTCTATCCTAACTTATAACTTTAAAATTACACTAGGATCTTCACAAAGGTGTTGTGTTAAATGAGTTCATTCAAATAACACAGTATTAAAAAGAGTACATATACACATGCATATAAATGTGATTTTGGCTCTCTTCCACTCAAAACCTTTTCCATCACCCTTAGACTTAAATTCAAACCTAGTTAGGGTCCAAGGCCGCACATAACCATGGCACTGCCTGTTTCGCTGATCATAACTCCTACCAGTCTTCCCTCCCATCCTCTGTTCCAGTACACCAGTCTTCTTGTTGCTACTCCAACATCTTAAACCAATTTACTCTTCAGGGTCCTCTACTAGCTGTTCCTTCTGCCTAGAGCACTCTCACTCTTCTCCAAGATTTCACCTGGTCTGTTTCCTCTGCTCAAAACCCCACTCATCACTGAGGCCTTCTCTCACCCCGCTGTCTAAACATTCCTTTCATCCAATATCACTCTCCACCCCCTTATTATTCTTTATTTTATTTACCACTACTTTAACTTATATTACATATTTTTTATTTATTTTTTATCCATCTTCCCTACTAGGAATGTGAATTCCCTGAGGGCAGGTGTGGGCTTCTTCCTTTTTGCTCACTGCTGTATTTCCCCAACATGGACCAGTTTCTGGGACATAGTAGTTGTTCACATATTTTTTCCAATAAAATCACACACCAAAAACTAAGAAAAAACTTTTGAGAAACATTCTTTTTTTATGTCAAAATCTCACTACTGGTGATAAAAAAAAAAAAAAACCATAGAAGGAATACACATTATTAAAGCAGGTAGAAGAATGAAATATTTACAAGCTAAGACAATACATGTCCTAACCATATTAAGATAATAAATAAACTGGGAAGACCAATTGTCATTCATCAAACATGAATGCCCATGGTCTGGCCAGTTTTGTAGAGACATGTTAAATTATTTTCCCTTTCAAATGGAGATACCTTGTAGTCAATCCACACACTTTACTAGTAATAACTAGGCTGATTTGTGACAATTTCATAGGCCTCATTTTATATGCTCTCCTGAAGACTTTTAGACTTAACATAACTGCTAATTTTGCAAGGTTATCATATTTAAAGTCTTACTAAGTTTGGCATACACACTAGTACATGTTTTACCTTAAAAGTCATATATTTTTCTTATTCACCACAAAGGGATTATTTTGAAGATAATTATAACAGATTAAAGATGATGGCTGTGAATTCTCTGAGACCCCTTGATTGAGAAGCAATGTCTATATTCCTTCCCCTTGGATCTAGGCATACTCAATGACTCACCAATAGAATATGGTAACCATGGTCATGTGTCAATATATAGGCCTTAAGAAACTAGAAACTTCCAATGCCTCATTAGTGGAACACGTGCTCTTAGAATCCAGTTTCCATGCCGTAAGGAAGGCCAGGCATTTTTCTAGAGAGGCCCATATGGAGAGGAATAAAGGCCTCTGGCCAGTGGACTCAGCTGAACTCCCAGCTAAGCACGGGCCTTTGCTGAGCAATTTAAAATATTGATATGAGTATACATTTCTGATTAACCCTGAAGACTACATTCAACTACCACCTTCATTTCTATTTATATTCATAATATTTAATAATGATATTTAAGATATAAATAAAATGTTCCATCAATCTGATTGTATGTGCAGCGCATAGCTTGACAACATCAGCTTACCAGCCACGTGGCTGAGCCAACTAAAAAGCAGATTTTCCAGGACCACTGAAGCCATCCCAGCTGATACCACATGAACCAGAAATAAGTCATGCCATCCTAGCCCTGTGTAAATTGTAGATTCATTAATAAAATAAATGCTGATTCTCTCTTAAGCCAATAAGTTTAATTAGTTATGCCATTATAATAATTTAAACCCTAATAAAACAGAGTAGTTCTCAACTGGGTAGGGGAATCAGGGAAGGAGGGTAATAAGCCCCTATGACACACATCACAGCCCAAGAGCATATTTTAGAAACACCTTTTAAATATTTGATATGGTTTTATATTTTAAAATTGAAAAATGCCTATTATTTTTATAATATAAATATGAATGTCACGAATGAATGTTTAATGTTTTCAAAAAGCGACATAGGTTAAAAGATGGAACAATGCTATTATAACTAATCGCAGTATCACCATTTATTCAAGCATTGTTGAATTTAGTAGATATTTACTGAAGACCCATTATATGCCAGCCATTATACTAGCCACTAGGAACACATTGATAAAAACAAACATAATCCCCAGCCTCAGTCAGTATTCACTACTTTCTATAGAAAAGTATTAGTTCTTAATTCTCCCAAATTGCATTCTTTGAAAAAAGGCTAATCTTTTCCTTTTCATAGTTTACAAAAATCCACAAATAAACCTATAGCCATTCCAAGAGTATAAACGAAGTACAATTTATTTCTCAGGGTTAAACAATTTGTAGAGGCAAACAAAAATCTCTGTTCAGCCAATTAATTATAACTTATCCTTCGCTTTTATGAGTTGCTCATGATAACAGATAAAGTAGCTATATGTGGGTCTCTGAAGAAATTCTGTACTCCAGTCAATTTATTTCGTTTACTCATTAGGTCAAGCTGCATCCATCCATCTCTTTATTAACAATCTTTCCTTCTTAGATATTTTGTGTCTGTTCATAATGACACCCAACATTTACTTTTCCTAATTATCTTCCTTTTACTAATCTTGGCAAGTGACCATTGGCCTTAGACTGAGCAGTTTAAAATACTGATAGGAAAAGAAATTTCTGGTAACACTTAAGACCACCTATGTGGCCCAACCATCATTTTCCTTTCCATTTATATTCACTGAAGTCCACCTTTAATAATGATATTTAAGGTGTGGAAGAAAAATGTTCCATCAATCTGTCCTTTCTGTGTAGTACACAGCTTGCTAAAACATTTGAAATGGCTCCAGGTGGCCTTAGAACAAAGTGCAGAAGGTAATCTTCAGAAACTTCCAGTTTCAAACTCACTTTCCTTCCAGGTCTCTCATAATCGCTCCCAGCTTCCTGTATGCCCTTTTGCAATGGCCAATATATATTATAGGAACCCTCTAGTCATCCACTCACGAGCCAAGCATTTTCTATTTTCCAGTCTTCACTAAAGCTATGCCCCCTCCCGTCCAGTATCTGAACTATGCCAATTATTGTGTTAGAAACTAACCTCATTAATTGCTGTACGTTGTTTTAAATATTGAAAATGATTTAATATATTTTCTCTCTCGAGGACGTTGGACTTTTGAGAGGGAAATTACAGGTAGCACAATGAGTTGACTGAATCACTATCTGAATTAACTGTCAACTAATGATATAAATTAAGACACAGAATGTATCACTTTTAGAACTTATCAAATTTTAGCATGATGTTGAACAGATTTTACCTAGCTTAGAGCTGATCCTATGATTACCATAATAACTGACTTTGCCAAAATAGTTACAATAATTACATGGCAATGATTATTGATATCATTCCCTGTATACCCTAATGAGTCACTTAATTTTGGTAAGCTAATCATGAGCCCACATTAAATCAATTACTAATGTAACAAGATGAAAGAAAGGGAGGGAGGAAGATGAATGGAAGCTAGTTTCAGAGAAACTCCAAGAAATTAAAATAAAAGTGAATATGAAGAATCAAGTTATCAAGATAGTTTGATTTCTACTTCATCCTTCTAAGACAGTTATTCTCTTTTATGCTATAAATTCATTTTCTTTTTTCTCTCTAATCCAGCACAATTCATTTAGACTTCTAATAAAAATAGTACATTCACCTTGCTTATATAGCTATAAAATTTTTTGTAACTTTGGTAAAAATCCAGCTGGGCAGTATGGAACAATGTCTCTGAAATAAGAACAATAATAATAGATGCTCAATGAATACTGACCTAATCATTTCAGACTCATTTATTACAGGTCAAACAATAGTTCCCAAATGTATCAACTGTCAGAAAACCTGAGACAATCAGAGATTAAAATTATATGTTATTTTTAGAAGCCCCCAGTTCCAAGTGCCCATCTTTCCCCTATCTCTTTATGCCTACCACCACCCTAAGCCCCCTTCTCACAGGGCCCTGTTGCTTACAACATCACACGCTCCGAGTTGTGCAGTTGCCCAGCTAGTAATGACTAAGGCTAGCTTAGTCATCAAAAACAGCCTGGAAGGGAGCTGTCGTAGGCACTGAACCACAATCCCAAGCAAGGACACTGCTATTTGTGCCAACCTTGGGACACTAGACCTTCTTCCCCATGTGTCTTGGGAATTTTAAACCCAGCTTGGAAAGGAACAAAGGGAGGAGAAAAGTGAGGGAGTTTTTAAGCAGTGTGAAGCTGGAAACTGTTGACAGTTTCCAGTCACTTGGAGATGGCCAAAAGGAAAAAACTAGATACATTATTGACATTATTTTTCAAAATTCTTAGTTACAAAGAAAGACTAAACTTCAGCTGCATAGGAGAGACTAAAGGAAAATACGATCGGTTTGTATCAAGTGATGTAAAACTGGGCAAGGTTCAGCATAAACACACAACTTTATGTTCTCAAGGAACAGAACACCAACTTGGAAAAGATAGCATGATTGACACTTTTTTGTAACCGAGGAGACTTTGTTTTC
Organism: Cheirogaleus medius; assembly: GCA_008086735.1. Lineage (NCBI taxonomy): Eukaryota > Metazoa > Chordata > Mammalia > Primates > Cheirogaleidae > Cheirogaleus > Cheirogaleus medius. The sequence goes on along the minus strand of VBSM01002121.1, from coordinate 6,072,067 downwards.
TTTTATGGTCTATCTCTAAAAATCGCTTTTTATAGATTCAAGGAACAACTGAAAGTATAACATATTTCTCAAGTTATATAGCTGATAACATGCTTTTGGTACTTCTATTTTGTTTCTAATATTTTTTTCCTCTCTTAAGTTAGGAGAAGACATATTTCCTCCTGTATCCTCTCCATTCATACACACACATCACACACACACACATACACACACGGTACAGCTATGATCTTATCTGATGATTGATGATAGTGGCATGAGTTGTACCTTTCAGGATATATATAAATTCTTACCTTGTATTTTTTCATTAAAAAATTAAAACACAAAATAAGGAAACTACAATGGTGAAAATTCAAATACTGTAGCAATCCATTGTTTTGATACAGAGATTTTCCTAAGTCTTTCAAATTATAAAATACAAAGATTACTTCCTTTACCTAGTTATAAGTTTAGCTTTATCAGCTACAGAAGAAAAAAAACAATGAAAAATATGCAGTGAGTCTAGAATGGTTTCACTATAGTGAAAAAATGGAATTCTTTTGTTTATAGCTGTTCCCTATATATTTTGTACTAGATATACATTTGAATGGCCCAGGAATCTTTTCTTTTCAGTAGTGATACCTGCAAGCCATTTCTCTAATCTTTAACAGCAGAATGTTAAAGAAACTATAAATATAGAATATAATTAAATCACTTACTTTTTCTATTCATCTATAACGTTAGTGTTACCACTATATTCACTTCAATATGGAAGTATTAATATTTGAAATAAGATTGAAAGACTTTCATGCCAAAACACAAATACCATTGATGCAAGAGCCAAAGACTGAGGTGGAACTGCCAACAACCTAAATAACCTGCTGAGGGTCCTGAGAGTGGTCCCTATGGAATAGCTAAGAGCTTCTTATAACTTCTGAGCAATAGTGTCATAACATATCTTCCTGCTGACCCTCAAAGCAATTCATTTTTGCTTCCAAATATTTGTTCATGCAGTTCCCTTGTGGTGGATTTCAAAAGATGACCACAAATTTTTCCTACCTTGGTAGACACATTCCTTTACAGTAAGACTTTACTGCTTCTCCTACCAAAATAATCTATTTGCTTGAATCTGGGCTAGCTTTGTAAATTCCTTTGATCCACAGGATGTGGCAGAGTTGATATTAAGCAACTTCCAGAGTTAGACCTTAAGAGGATTTGCAGGTTTTGCCTTTACTTTCTTGGGATGCTGCCTGGAAATCACCATCCCTTGAAGAAGCCTGAATTGTACTGAGGGACAGACAGCAAGAGAGCAAGAATAGAGATGTGTTTATTCTAATGGTCCCAGTTGAACTTAGCTCCCAAATAATGTGTCAGCTTAAGGTAGCTGCCTGAGGGAACCCAAGCAAGATGAGCAGAAGAACCAATTGCTCAGTCAACCCACAGGTCCATGACAAATAATGAATCATTGTTGGTTTAGGTTGCCATGGTTTGGAGTCATTTCTTATACAGCAATAGATAGCTGTTTATCTCTCCCCCATGAAAGCCCTCCCTTTTGTTCCATCCTTCTTAAATTGCAGCCACTCTTCAGGGCCTATTATTTTCTTCATAAAATCTCTTCTGATTATCTCAGGTCAAGGATTTTCTCCTTATATCCTAGAGCACCTAGCAATGCATCACTCCTTAAAATAGTAATTGTATGCCTTGCTGTGTATTTTAGTGTGTGTTAACATATATTGCTATAATATAATGAAGTTCTTGAAAGCAAGTACCTTTTAAACTTCTTTACATCTCTCTATTAATAGCATAGTTCTGGACACAAAGCTTCTGAGCACAAAAAACAAAAGTTGAATTAAACTTAAAATATTCTTTTTGTGTAGCAAAGTAAATAACCAGTGTACAAGAATCATCCCAGTTCAAAAATGACTGAGAATACTATTAAAATATTCTGACTTGCCAGTTTAAAGAGATGGAAGGCAAAAAAAACAAAAACACCTAAAAGGGATAAAAATCACAAATGCTATAGCTAAGGTGAAAATTATCTGTTACTCTATTCTAAGAATTAGAACCCAGGGACATCAATTATTAAAACTTGGTAGTTTATGAAAAATAAATATCATCTTGTAACATTGTAGATAAAGACTCCATCAGAAATTAATCAAGAAGAGATGTCTGTACCAAGTACAGATTAAAAGTTTAAATGGGCATAGTATTTGGCACAATTATTCCATTTTTTGGAAGTTATACTCTGGCATTATGAAAAGAGTACATAAAAATGTTCACTGAAATGTTTATAATATGAGGGGAAAAAAAGTAAAATGTTCCAAAATAAAGACTGGGTGATACAGCACTGGCACATTAATACAATTATAAACTAGGTAGCTATTAAGAGCTCTGGGCAAAAAGCAGGTTACTGAATTTTTTACATATTTATTATGTAATACCTGAATGTGGAGAGAATGATTTATGGACATACACTGAAACATGGCTAGGAGGATGTTTACAAAATATTAACAGTTGTTAACCTTTGGGCAATAGGATTTGTAGTAGTTTTTGTTTTGTTTTATTTTGTTTTAAAGAAGCAAAAATTTTAAAAAGCTTAAAGACTTTTCTGTATTATTTACTTTGCAATAAGCATGTATAATTTTTATAAAAAGAGTAAGTTATTTGTATTTTTTAGAAAGGTAGTAACTATAAATCTCCTTCAAGAGCAATTAGGTCAATTCTCAGGTAACATATTCAATGGAAGGTCATTAAGAAATACCCGATTCTAAAGGTGAGAGCAAACATTTACTTAGTGGTTATTATGAGCTTTATATACATAATCTCTTCAAATAAAAAGTTCTTAAGTATGAATGGCAGATACCAAAGAATTAATTACTCCCAGAGTCTAGTAGACCAAGTAGAAACAGCATGCGCCCCTTAAACAATATGCACCAAGAGATGTTCTGGGCCCATTGCTAAGCTAGAATATGCTTAATTGGATACAGATAAGGAGCCATTAAATTTGCTATGGTTGCTACATGACCAAAAGCAGCAGTAGAAAAGAAATTTCAATAATATCTCTATAACATAAAAGGGAAATTTTAGTTCACTTTGCTTATGCTGAGAAAGACAGCTTATTCATTATGATACACATTAAATAAAGGCATTAATCTTCACTTCGAAAGAATCAAAAATTCAAAAGAAATTGGATATATACTTAGTAATAGAGTGGAATTTCTAATTAGTAAATCTTAGGGGGTGAAATACCCAGTGAACATAAGTAATGCAAATCTAACATCTATAGTCTTCCCATCGGCAACCTCAAATCATGTATGATTAAGTCTTTACTGCATCCATTAACCTTCCCTCTCAATCTAGTTGAGATATTCTGCCAACACTTTCTGAAGGCTGGTTCCAGGGTCAGGCCACTGAACTCAGGAACAAGTGAACATGTCTTTAACCAGCAACCTTTGAACCCCTTCTTTAAAGCACTGGACAGAGCAATTGTCTAGGTCCAGAGATACACTGGATTATCACCATTCTCTTGCTTTCCTCCTAATCTGGAAACTACTAAAAATTGAGTTTTCAAACCAGATAAACAGCATTTTGGGTGGGTGGGATAATGATTTTCCTTTGGGAGTTGGAAAGAGAGATGGGCTTTTATAAATTTCTTCCCGTGAACATTTCTTCAATGTACATCCTTTACATGGTGGTGGAGACACAGACAAAGTCACAGCTTTTCAAAGGCGAAAGTCCCAACAGTCTTACCAGGCAGGAATTTTGGTCAATAGCACCACTACTCTCCTCGGGTCCTTTGTTGGCTCCTCTCTTTATATGATCCCCTTTATAAATCAACTCCTTAGAGTTTTTCATTCTTCCTTCAGAATATCACTTATACTCACGGACTCATGGACTCCTTTCTATTAACATCCCAGAATCTAGTCTTATCATCTCAAAGGTTACCATAACAGCTTCCTAACTGCTCTCTTTATCTCTGATTTTTTGTTAGAATACAGTCTACACACAATGGGCAAAATTTCCTAAAATGCTGATTTCTGTCATTTGATCTTCCTCCCTAAAAAAAAAAGATTAATGTATCTTATAACCTGGAAAGTAAAGACACTCTGAGAGAACCTACAGGATCTATATATACAATAGGAAAATGTTTCTATCAGCCAGATTCAGTACTTTGTATTTTTTCTAAAAATTAATTTATCACTTCCCTACATAGATTACCAACTCCTGTAAGAAAGAAACTACATCCCTAACTTCTGTTCAAACCAAGTGGAGAGTTTTATCTGGTGAACAAATAAAGTTACATTAGCCTGGCTATAAATAAAGGGATGTAAGACTTTTTCTAATCATGTGAGTGTAACGGAGCAGCAACACAACTGCATCTCTCCAGCTGTCTGGTATGGTGCATGAATTATCTTACTACCTATTAAAATCTCACGTACTGCATAGCAAACAATTCATCAAAGGAAAGCCAATATAATCTTGAATAAATTTATTCTATAAGCTCTTAAAGGCAGGGCCAGTATCATCTGTTTCCTTCATAATCCCCCAAAATAACTGGTGTTCTGCAACAAAGTGGTTATAAACAAAAGTTGTCAACTAATATGAAAAAAATGCATTGGGGAAATTATAAAACTAGTTTATGTGAGCATAAAAGACATTAAATTGTATGTATTTTGTCAAAATTTTAAGAATGGTATTTTATGCATTTTATAAATATAATTAGGACTTTTATGCATCAGCCAATAGGCAGGGTATTCATCAAACACTGAGCACACATTGAATGCTTGCCACGTGTAAATGCACATTACTAAGCACTATGGAAGGCACAATTTTATATACATATTTTTATTTTGAACTAATACTTGAAGCAATTTGGTTGTAAAGTTCTATGATTATGAATTTTCTCATACTCCTTAAAAGCCTGATCATTAAATAAAAATACATTTGGCAAAATGCTCTGAAAGGGTGAATAAGGTCAAAACTAAATAAGCTGACCTTACGTTCCTACTGAAACTGTTCTCCATTAAAATATTGGTTAAGTCCCATCATTGCTAACTTGATGTTGCCCTTGACAGCCTTCATGATTTGTTTCTTTTAAAACATTGTTGTCTCCTTTACTTCTAGGACACACTGCTCCTCTACTGGCTCTCATCTCCTCCTCCCTTATCTAAGGTGCTTTTATAATTATTCATTCAGATTGACACCTTTTTGAGCGTAAAAGAAAGCACTCAGTAGTTATGCCAGGACATCAGGAATAAGGAGAGCTGTCCTGGCTAAACCATGAATACCACAGGTCACTCTGCCCTTGTTCCAATTCCTCTTTCTATGGCTCTCTCTCCCATACAAGAGACAAAGTCTACGGGCTTCTGCTCATCACTTGCATCTGAACGCAGCTTCTGAGGAAGTCTGTCCATTCACAGGATTTCAACTAACATCTGAACTCGGACGGTTTCCCTGTTTACATGCACTACTATCTCATGTCACAAGTGCCTACACAATCATTTTACCTGGATGAACGTGACTCTCGACTGCCTGATGGGGTGCCCTAAATGGAACTTCCTCCCAGCCTAGAATATCACTGTCCCCCAAATTATTTTTTATATTCATCTGGATGAGCATAAAGTATAATAACAGGGCTCTAGGATCTGAAACCACTCTGTTCTCTTTTTGCTAAGACTATATGCAGACTAATTAAGCTCACTCTGAAGGTTTAGAATGGACAGAGAATTTTGAAAAATATATGAGTGAGATGAGAAAAGTATGTCCAGAGAAGGCAAGATGAGTTGGTCAAGGTATAAGGAATTTGATTTGATGGAGCAGTCCAAAATTTGAAAATTGTAATTTATTGGAACACTATAATTCTCTGTGATGGTAACAGATATTTCTCTAAAAATTAGTTTCTGGATCAAATAAAAAGTTTCATTAATGTTGTATATTAATTCTTCCTCTTGGAGAGTCCCAATTCACATTAGCATATCACAATGCATATTAGCATATCAAAAGCTCAGAGAAGCCTTGAAGTAAAGACACCATTTTTCATACTTGTTTGTTCTTGGAACCCCTTTTGTTCACTGAAAACTCAGGAATATTTTGCAGATCTCCATGGAAAACTGTTTTGCAATCACTGCAGTAGGCAGGATGGAGCAGGGGCAGGCTTTGGGGCACATGAGAGGCTGTTGCCACAATCTCAAGAAGCTGATGCAGGCCAGCAACTGAGGAGCCCATTTTAGCAAATCTAAGAACAGGTGGTTGCTACATCAACCAATGTCATAGACCAATGTAGAGAAGGAACTAGCCATGAAAGGCCATGACTACCTACAGGAAAAGCAAGAGTAGGAATGCTAGGTGATAAGGCCCAACTCGAATTTGACTAAAAAATAATCTGGGCAGTGACAGAGAGTAAGGGGAAGGACAGTCTATGTGAAACAGCAGGGCTTGCTGCTTTCTCTACAGAGCTTGTTGGGTTGAGACACAGACTCTCTGTAATCCCCGCCACTGTGCTTTGCGAGTCTTAAAAGAGCATTCTTTGAGTCTGAAACCAGTGTTTAATGAATAAGGGGTAAAATGCTATTTGAAAAAAAAGCTTCCTCTTACAGTTTTAGACAAGTTGGATTAGAGTGGGAAAGAGACTAAAGACAGGTAAACAAGCCACCAGACTGGTCACCATCTCTATGAAGAGAGAAATGAGGAGGATCTCGAATAGAGCAGGTGCTAGCAGATAAAGAGAGAAATAACCCAAAAAGCATGAGGAAGAATCAGGAGTCCAGATGGCTGAATGTAAGTGAGAGTCCTCAACACAGTTATACTCTTGCAGACCTAGAGGGCCTGGGAACCATGGTATCCTGGCACTCTGCATGTTCAGTCTGTACTCTCTTCCTTTATGTTGACCTGTACCTTTCCAGTTCTTTTTTTTATCACTTCAGTTGTGTACTTTTAACTTCTCTACATAAAGTGCAAACCTTTTATAAACAAGAAAACATGAATTCCATGAATTGTGCATTTCCTAGGACAACCTTGTACATTACACTGAATAATAAATTAAGTAATATCAAGTAAACTATTGTTAAGAAAGCAGTCCAAGTTATTTTATAAATGATAGGACACTTCATTGACGTATTTTAAAGATGCTATTCCATCCTGTATTTAAATAAGACTGGATCTTTTAAAGACTAATCACTAAGAGACTATCATGTACATGACAATCACATTATCATCAAATTAGAGGAACAAATCCATGGATGACATATGAAGACAGGAAAAAATTCATCATCTAGGCACTTTAAAGGCAGAGTATATTTCTCCACTTATACCTCCTGGGAACTAAGGTTTGGAGAAACTTTGAGTATTCTAGCTACAGAAATTTTCCACCTTCAACCTATTCCTTATGAGCTGGTCACAAAACAAAGCTTAGTTAATTGCTTATGATGAATGGAGCCAATACAAACATGTTAAGTCAACAGAAATGACATTTGTTTAATAGATTTCAAAGGTTGTAAGTCCTGATTTGATAAAACTGCCCCTACCTTTCTGATTTTCAAGACTGTACCCCATGGAACACTGCATGATATATTACTGAATTTCTTCTCTTACTGTCTACCACATTCCTAGGTTTTATTCTCTTCTAATAACACTTGGTACCAAATATTCACCTTTTCAATATATCATTACTGTCAAGGTTTGACACGTATGGAATAAAGCCATATCAAGTTCATTCTACTGGGCACATCGCTGTGGCAGAAATGTCAACTATAATAAGCATACGATGAAAAAGATCTTCAGGGTTCCTGTCAGGTAGTACATAACCTGACAGTAGGTTAAAACTGAACATTTACATGAAAAGGTTGGGTGACTGAGGCTGACAGCTGTCATTAACACGGTGAAGAAGAAATATCTGCCTAAATTTCCCAGCTTTCAGTCTGCAGGTGCTTTCATATTGCCCTTTAATCCTTCTAACAAACATGGCATTGGCCATTCCTTCCCATTGACAGGTGAGAAATCTGTATTGCCACTGCCCTGGGTCAGGCACTCATCATCTCTCAGCTGAATTACTGCAATAGCCCCCTATTTGATATCCTTGCCAGTGATCATGTCCCAACTATTAGAACTAATGCTTGGCTTTTCTAGGAGAACAAAAAGATCTGAAAACTTAAAAGTGGCTTAAAAGTAACCGGATGTTACGTATGCTTCACATCAACAGGGTGGATGTGGATCACACAGCCCTCCAGAGCCGTGATGCTCCAAACGGGATCCAGCTTGCTTCCACCTGCCGCTGTCACCTCCACATGAGCTTCCATGGTCATCACCAAAGAAGAGAAGACTAGAGGGTTGTGCTGGCCACTTCCTCCCACCTCTCACTGGCAAAGACCAGCCACATGGCCCAAATCCAGCAGCAAGGGAGGCTGGGAAGGGGAGAGGAGCACACAGATATTTGATAAGTGAAAAGAGCCTCCACCACACCCACCTTCAGTGCAGCCAGGCAGATTGGCTAAAATGCAAATCTGCTCATGTCCCTCCCCTGCTTAATCCCTACATGGCCCCCTTATACACACGGTCCTAATCTCCACCTTCATTGTCTGATACTGTACACCCCAAAATTCAACCTCCACAAACCCTGAACTACTGGCTTCTTACACACCATGCCATTTTTTACATTTGCTAATATTTTCCTGAAAATTCTCCATTATGACCACTTCCTACTGCATTCACAGCTACCCTCCTGCCCAACCCATGTTTTCCCTGTACTTCTGCAGTAGACTCCTGACTGGTTCTTTATTTCCATCTTTGCCTCCATCAGTATATTCTCACCACAGCAGCCAGTACATTACTTTAAAATAAAACCAGATTGTGTCACTGAGCTGCTGAAAAGTTTCCAGGGGTTCCTATCACAAGCAGAATCAAACCAAAGCCTGCACAATCCGGCCCCTGTCTTCATCTCTAAATTCATCTCCTGCCCCTCTGTTCTACCTTCCTGTGCACTGGCCTCATGGATGCCTGTGCCCACTTGGCGCCCACCTGCCGCAGGAGCTACTGGATAGTCTGCTTCCAAAACCTAGAACATGCTAACATGGTTCCCTCCCTAATTTCATTCAAGTCTCTCAAATGTCACCCACTAAAGCCGGAACCTTTATGCCATACCCTTAACCTGCTTTATTAATATTTTTCTTCACAACCCTTTCTTCTACCTGACACTGTGTTATGATTCTGCTTGCTAGCCATATCACCTGTCACCTTCTCCAGGATGTAAGCTCCATGAGATCAAGCTGCTACCTGTACAATTCAGTAGAATATTCCTAGAACTTAGCAAAATCAACGTTGAGTGAATGGATCAACAGTTGAGTGAGGGAGTGAATCCTGACTCTCTGTGCATACAACACACTTTCTCCAATGCCACACGGTGGCTGCTCTATCTTCCAGCTTCCCAGAGGATGTACTCAACTTCCAAATTCTTCCCACCAAGGCCTCCCCCAGGCCCGGTGGGATTCCTCCCCTCCACCCTCAGCCTCTAGCACAGTGTCTGATCCATTGCAGATATGCAACAATTTCACTCAATGAACAGATGCTCAAAGGCAATAAGGCCAAATGGCAAGTAGGTAACAAGGCAGAGATGCAAACCCAACGTTTACAGTTTCTAGGTTCATGGCTACCTTTACCTAATGCCACAGTTGCTACAAAGTAGACTTTTTGTTGCTGAAATTCACAGTTTAGAGTACATTTCTTTTCTTTAGAATACTTTCAACAAGCTTAGCATTTTGGTCAGATGAAGCAAATACTGAGTGACACATTTGCTTAGAGCAAGTTAGCTAAAAATTAGCCTTTGATTTCTTTGGCACTCCTTCCTGGAAACACTTCAGTAAGTATTCTCATGTATTTCACAAAGTGAGGGTGATTTTTTTGACTCCTTAAAACAATTGCATGTAAAGAATTTCCTCAAAAAACACATTTCAACTGCAACTTAAATGTATGTGACTTCTTCATCTGAAGGGCCAATCCTTTCACACTTAAGAGCATGCAGTAATGAATCATCTGATTGGAAGCTCATGTGTCCAAAGTAGCCGTGTTCTAATGGCACAGCACAGGGACAAAGTCCTCTGACCAGTGGCAGGTCCCACATATAAAAATAAATATTAATTTTTTTAATTTTTAAAAATTAAATTTTACTCATTCATAAATTTAAGGTTTTTTCTAGCCCTCAGATGTAAAACAAAAGCAGGGAGGTGAGGATATTTTACAAGATAATGCATGTAGACACTGAATTTAAGCACTTGGAAAATATAAAACATGGTTGTAATACAAAGTATTATGGAAAAATGTTCCTACTATGCTCATAATTAAATAATAATAATATATGTATAGTGATTATTATATATCATACATCTTTATAAACTCATTTAACCTCAAAAAAACTCTCTGAGATAGATCTATTATCATTTCTTTTTTAGATATGATGAAACTAAAGGCAGAGAGATTAGACTGCTTGTCCAAGGTCAAACAGCTAGTAAGAGGTGGAATGAAGATTCAAACCCAGGTATTCTGACCCCAGACGCTGTGTTCTCAAATACTGTCTAAAACTGCCTCTCAATTATCACAATTTTTTCCATTAGCCATAAGATCTTAATATAGGCTCTCTGTGTTTATATAACACATCAGCGAAAACCATGTTCACTGCAATTACACATCCATTTGTGAAGAAAACAAAAAGCCCAATATGTCCAGCTCTTCAGACTTTTTGATTGGCTTATTGGATATTTTTCAGTATTGATCATCTTCTATGGCCCAGACTCTGTGAGACGATGAGATAAAATGATGCACAGAGCACCTCTATCCCCGGGGAAACTATAGTCGACTGCAGCCAGGTAAACCATTTCTGCTCAGTGTCACAAATGCTACACAGGGAGCTACAAGAAGAACTTACTGGAGGGGCACCCAACCAACCTTGGAGGCTTGAGAAAAGCTTCCCAGAGGGGAAATTTCTACATATTTTCTAAAGTTGTTTGGTGTGGTTCTAATATAATGATAGATAAAATTTGTATCAAGCTCTGTCAATTGAATGACATGGCTCAATTCCTTCTCCATTAATAAGAAATTAATCTCTCCCTGTAGAAAATAAGAAAAGTTCTCATTATAACTCCATTTATAAACAATAGAGTTGGACTGGAAATTTAAGTTTTAGTTCTGACTCCACCACAAATTAGCCGTGTTAAGGATTCTGGGGAATGAGGAACTGAAATGAAAGGAAAGTCCTAGTTGTTAGGCAAGAAAAATTTGCATCATGAGTTGCTACGTGAAAAATGACGACAAGGACGTAAACAGAGGATGAGGAAGGATCTATACGCTTCCATAGGCATCAGTGCTGAGGAGATGAGCTATGTACGCAGTGTGGTAGGCAAGCATTAGCATTAGCATCTGCCAGTGTATGTCAGAAGGAGACTAATCCGGAAGAATAGGTAACTTGCACGAAAACTCTCCGATCTGAAACTTAGTCATTGTTTGTGTTCAGTGGCATCCCTAAGGTCAGTGGTTCCCATGCTTTGATCCCATTAAATTCCTTTTCTAAGAAATCATATGCTATCATCTAGCTATTCCTTCTCTCTCTTGCACAGTGAATTTCCTCCTTTTAATGAGAATTTTCCCATCAGCATGTAAGCATATTCAATTCTCTGCCAGCTTATTGAAAAGAAAAAAAAAACTTCTTTCTTTTTCAATTTTATCTCCTATTCATTCATTTATTCAGAAAATATTCATTAGGTTTCTACTATGTGCCAGATGCCATACTTACCACAGATAATACAGAGATGAGATGAACAAAATATTCTCAGTTTGTACCCAATACTGTTGATTTTAACTACTTTATTATGTTACAAAAAATTAATAATTTTGTTATACCTAATTCAACTTTTTCCCTAAAAATGGCTCTGGCAAATGTAAGGAACAAGAATGAAAGCATAATTTGAAATTTCTATGCCAAATAATAAAATAAACAAGGGAAAATAAAATTTTCTTTAAATTCCAACTCAGCACACACAGCGTGAGGACATTGAACAAATAGAAATGTATGATGCTGACGTATATTATAAAAAAGGTTCCAAGAACTTGCATTTTACTCACTGACAGAAGTAGTGACAAATAGGTGAGGTCATCAGAGTATGGTGAAATGGCTGTGGAAATGACAGAAAAAAAAGGAAGAGAAGAAAGAGGAAGGAAATGACAAAATATAAATTCCTAATTTGGCACATTATACTCCCACAAGTGTAAAGAATTATTTGTTTTAAGATATTAAGAGAAAAGGACTGACTGGCTCAAAATAATGATAATTTAAAGATGTGGAGGGTACATGCGGGACAGTTCTTTATATTGCTACCAATTTATAGGCCTATAATGTGGCTCTTGATGAGTGAAATGCCTCTTGTAATTGTTTCAGTTATTAGGCAGACAAACTCATATGATTTATCTGAAAATGAGAACAACACACAAATCAGATTCAAGCATATATCAATATGTTAAACATCCCTGGGCACCCAATGAAAATGAGTTGTCCTACTGGCTAAGTCACAGACATTACATTTGGGAAGTATGATTGTTTAATGATCCAGTGCTTTTAATTCTATTATCTAGTGTTTGGAGGCACGTATGAAAAGCAAACACTTATTTTTACTCTTCTGAAAACATTTGGAGACAAAAATAAAATTCTTTATCTATTTGTCATAAATGCTCAAAAATCCCCTTCAATATTTTCCCCCAAAGGAAAGGATCAGGTGGCAGGTGTAGATGTAGCTGGAAATGACAGCAGGCCTTAGAATCTGCAAGCCTTGGGGAGAGGCTGTCACCAGTCTGCTGCATACAAACACAAGGTGACGTCTGTGAGTGCACAGCCCAACTGATGGCCCAGGTTCCAAGGGCCAGTCTGGGTCTAGCTTTTCCATTTTGAATTATGAACCTAGACTTCTAACATGACAAGGTGTTTGGAGGGGCTCAATAAACACCAGCTCTTACACATGCAGAAGACCTGAAACTCCTGAGGCTAATAATAAGAATAATTTTTATTTAAACCAACAAACAAATCCTCCCATAGAAGAAAGAACAGAACATAGACTATATTTTGCCTCCTGGATTTTCACTCCTCCTAGAGAAGTGAGTTTCAAAAAAAAAGTTTCACATAAAGCAAAAACTGAAAGAATTGAAAGTGGAAATAAACAATTCCAGAAATAGAGTTGGAAACATTCACTCTCCTCTCTCAGGAATTCATAGAACAAATAGCAGAAAATCAATAATTGTACATTAAACACAACCACCACTATCAACCAACCTGACCTAATTGACTAGAGAACATTATTCCTAGCAACAGCAGAATACACATTCTTGTCAGGTATATGTGAAACATTCACCTAGACAGACCATATGCCAGGAAATGAAATGAGTCTTAGTGAACTAAAGAAAGGATTGAAATTCTGCAGAGTATATTCTCTGACCAGAATTTTTTTTAAATTAAACTAGGGTTCAATAACAAATTTATATCTGGAAAATTCTTCAAATATTTGAAAATTAAATGACACTGTCAAGCAGTCTAGGGATTAAAAAAGAAATCACAAAGAAAACTAAAAAAAAAAAACTTTTAACAGAATGAGAGTAAAAAATATCAAAAATTTTTAAATGAAATGAAAGAAGTGCTTAATTAAGAATCTATAACATTAAATCTCTCTCTTAAAAAAAGGCAAGAATAATGATTACTAAATTCACCTTAAGAATAAAAAAAGAAGTCTAAATTACATCTCAAGTAAGTAGAAGGAAGGAAGTGATGAGATAAAAGCAGAGGTCAATGAAAAAAAAAAAAAAAAGAATCAATGAAACCCAAAGATAGTTATTTCAGTAAAAACAGTAAAATTTACAGATCTCTAGTTAGGTTGATCAAAAATAAAAAACAAAAATTATCAATATCAGGAATGAAATGGAAACTTTAACTAATAATAAAGAAATATATAAACATCTCTATGTCAATAAATTCAGTAACTTAGGTGAGGTGGACAAATTCCTGAATGACAATTTATCAAATTGCCACAAAATAAACAGAAAAGTTGAGTATCCCTATATCTATTAAAGAGATTAAATTTGAAATTAAAAACCTTCCCACAAATAAAACTCTACAGTTAGACGGCTTTACTGGAGAATCTCTCAAACATTTAAGGACGAAAGAATAGCAATTTTAAGCAAGGATTTCAGAAAATAAATCAGAAAGAAATAATTCTCAACTCATTTAATGATACAAAAACTAGTCTAACATATTTCAAAATTGCTATAAACCAATAACCCATAAATGTTAATGCAAAAATACTAAAAATAAAAAAATTATCAAATCAAGTCCAGCAATATTTAAGATGTTTAGATCAATGCAACAAAATGGAGTCCAGAAATAAAACCACATGTTTGGTCAATTAAATTTTGCTGAGATAATTAAATAGAGAAAAATATAGTAGTCCATAACAAATGTAGGTAGGAAAAAAAGGATCTCTACATGAAACAAAATCAATTTTGATTCTTACTTCACATTTTATATAAAAAATTCAAACTATATCATGGACATAAAGGTAAAACTAAAACTAGGATTTTTTTAAAAGAAAAAAGTAAGAGAAAACTTTTCGGCCTTAGGGTAAACAAATATCTCTACAGATCATCTGAAGTACCAAATATTTTTAAAAATTGATAAATTCGACTTCTTGCCAATTTAAACTTTCTGTACTTCAAAATATGATCATTAGAAAAAGAATTCACATTACACACTGGGAGAAGATATTCACAATACACATATATGAAAAATATATATAAAAAATATATAAAGAATGCTTATAACTCAATAAACCGGTAACCTAATTTAAAATGGGCAACATGTTTGAGGATTACTTTGTATTACTTTTCTAGAGCCACTATAACAAAGCACCACAGACTGGGTGACTTCAACAACAATTTATTTTCTCACAATTCTGGAAGGTAGAAGCTGGAAATCAAGGTGTTGGCTTGTTCCAAGGCCCCTCTTGTTGGCTGTAGATGGCTGTCTTCTCCCTACATCTCCATATGGCCTTCCCTCTGTGTGTATCTGTGTCCAAATTTCCTCTTCTTATAAGGAGACCAGTCATATTGGATTAGGAACCATACTAATAATGTCATTTTAACTTAAATATTTCTTTAAAGACCTTATCTCCTTATCTGAGACCTTATCTGAGACCTTATCTGAGACAATTCTGAGGTACTAGGGATGTTAACTTATTATTTGGAGGGGAACACAATGCACCCCATGATACCCTTTATTAAAAAGGCATAAGTGACTAATGAGAACAAAAACAATTCTCAAAATCATTAGTAATCAGCATAATAGAAATTGAAATCACATTTTGATACTACTACATACCCACCAGAAAGGTTAAAATCATAAAGACCAATAAGAGAATATGTTGAAGTGGATATAGAGCAACTGGAACTCTCATACATGTCTGGTGGGAATGCGAATTGGTACAATCACTTTGGAAAATAGCTTGGCAGTCTCATATAAAGTTAAACCATATTACCAACAATCCCATGTAATCTCCATGATTATGCTCTAATTGTGCAATCATGTACA
The DNA here is from genome assembly GCA_008086735.1 of Cheirogaleus medius. Lineage (NCBI taxonomy): Eukaryota > Metazoa > Chordata > Mammalia > Primates > Cheirogaleidae > Cheirogaleus > Cheirogaleus medius. The sequence continues at coordinate 6,056,484 of VBSM01002121.1, read as the reverse complement.
TATCATTTGTTCCCAGCTGTATACCCAGAGAAGAAAAATGTCTGACATATGATGAATATAGACAAAATATTTATGGAATGAATGAATCAATCAATCAATTTCTTTAACCAGTATACTATTACTGAACATTTAGGTTATTTCCAGTGTAAAGGTAAATTTTCAACCACATTTCTGTTAATTCAGGTACATTTTAAGCCTCCTAACACATTCCCAAATACTCGCCAGAAAACTTGTGCCAATTTATATTCTTATCTGTAATGTGATACAGTTATCTCATTCTGCTTTCTACCTAATATCAGGAATTAAAATTACTGCACCATTGCCAATTTGATTTGCAATTTAATTTTTTTAGCTTGGATTTCCTTATTATAAGAGGTATTGATTGTTTTCCATAGAATTTATGCATTTGTTCTTTGCAAAAATTGAAGAGTCCATTTTTACAGTCGTGTATTTAGTACTATATACACAAAAGCAAATGTCATCCATGTTTTCTAATCATAATACAGTTCATATTATAACTTTTTAATTTTCAGCATTAAGGCAGGACTTTGTGTATACTTTCTGCAACATAAGAATATTTTTATTAAAGAATATTTCATTAAGAATTCTAAGCAACTGTGTTTATTACACAGCTGCTTCACAACAATACATTTTTAATTTTTTGTATTATGAATGTATCGATCTAGATTTGTATTCGGTAGAGTGTTTGGTGGTGATTACATATAAAAGACACTGAACTAAATATTTAATCTCAATTTCGACTCATGCTGTCATAGTCAAGGGCATTGCAACAGTTTATTAGGAGATCATTCTACAGGTAATTATATTTTCTATGGAACAGTATGTGGCACTTGTAAAATAGTTCATTAGTGGTGCAATTACATATCAGAGCTATAAATCTCATTCTCTTTAAAAACACACCCAGATGTACAGTCATGTGCTCTAAATTCCATATACCACTCTAAATTTCCAAAATTAAAGAAAGTTCTCAAAAGTATGAGACAATTTTTCAAAGAAGAAAACCCAACACTGAGTTTTAAAAATCCTTTCACACTGTGAAAGAGTGAAAAACAGGACTTGATTTTCAAATGCTGGTAGAATGAGAAAGATTAGATCTCATTGCGCTAACTGGCTGGGACGTTTGTGACACTCAGCAGCCAGAAGGAGAGAGACTCTCTCTCAAAAAACATTTATTGAGCATCAACTGTGTTCCAGAAACTACATATACTCATACATTTTTAAAGTAATATTAAAACCAAGATGTGTAGATGTTCTTGGGGACAAGAGAAAGGGATAAGAAAAAGTTGAGTACAGCTGAGAAGAAGAGAGAGGACTGAGAAGAATTGTATCCTCTTTACTGGCAATGGTATTACTATGCTCAATTTTTACTTTTTTCCCTCTTTTTGAATAATGAACAATCACTGTAAATTTAGTATAGTAATTATTCATTTGAAAATATCTCAGAAACACAGACTTATTTTTAGAAGAGGAGGAAAAATAAATAAGTCCTGGATGTGTTTGTTGCCAAGCCAAACTTGGAACAAACAAAAGTTCCACATACAGTGCCAGCCAGACACTGATATATGGCTCAGTCCTTCCTTTCACTGACACAGAGGGGGAAAATGCTGCAAAACTGTAGCCATTTTGTAAAAGCTTAATTTACCTAAATTTGTCATTTTCAATCAGTTGTATTGACACTGTACAGAAATACCTTTAAGCCTTTAATAAAATGCTTATGCATTAGGGGTCATTTAGATCACATAACTGATCACATTTTTCTACTCATGTTGGGCATGGTAGGTAGTCAATGGTACCCTGACATGGTGGTTAGCCTCCAAGAGCTTAGATTGTAACCTAAGCAATACCAAAGTATGTAAGAACAAAAAGAAACTAAATGTACATCACTGTTCAAAATTTTTCATGGACAATTCCATTTAAAAACCCTCACAAGAATGTCTCATTTCTAATTGAACTCCCTTATGCTATAAGAAATGGAAATCAGTTCATTATCACTATGCATATTATTAGTAATCGGTAGCATTTAATGAGCACTTTCTATCACAGCGATTCTCTATGAGGTTGATATAAGTATCTATATTTTACAGACCCAGATGAAGAAGAATATTCAGTAGATTAAATAATTTTCCAAAGTCACACTGCTAATGAGTGATAAAGTCTAGGTTCAATGCTCAGACTATTACTTTGAGCTCCTGATCACATGTAAATACTGTCTCCTGGAATAACTCTGATGATCCACTATATGTCCATCACCCATAGAAAATGTATCTTAAACACTTAATGATCCTTTGGGGACCATCTCTAAAAAACTAAAAACTGAAAACTCTTCAACGTCATTCTTCTCCTGGTCATCTGAGGAAGACCACAGATCTCTTTCAAGAAAATAATAATTCTAAGGAAAGAATCAGTATTGAGCTGCATACTGTAATTTCTATATTCCAAGACACATACAACCAAGGGACGTTAGCGAAGTTTCACAAGCAATGTACTACATACTCAGTAAGCAGACTCATGCTTACTACGTGACACTTAGAACTGGACAGTGTTCACAATGCTATTAACACAATAGACTGTAGAGTAGGGGTGCATGCTCTCATGGTTCAGATCTATAGTATAACATGTGCCCTGGAGAATCAGGGCCACCATTCTGATTCACACAATAATCACTTCACAACAGAGTATGGAATATTCATTTTCTTGTCTTCTTTAAATGCAGTTCACTAAATTTGTTTTACCATTAGAATACATGCTGAACATGCTTTCTGGGTGGATTTTAATAGAGCAGCATAACTCTTCAGAATTGGACACAGATGCAAATGCACAATCAAGGCTCTTATTAATAAAACATGCAATTTTAACTCATATTGGTCATCTGAATTAGCATTCAGGAAACTAAGCTAAAAAAAAATTTAAGTACCTTCTGTTCAGTAAGAGCCTTTAGCTTTATATAACCTAAGAAATTTTTCTAGTATCTCTGAAAGTTTTATTAAGAGCTTACAATGATAAGCTTTTACGGTTAGATTTTAAGTCTCTAAACATCAGTCTAGCCCAAAATCACATTGAGGAATCACAGTGGGAACAGTTTAATGAGTTAATTAGTACTCACTCTTCCAATAGAGCTGTACTCATCAATCTGGGAGAGAAACAGCAGTTGCTTGCTTTCTGATTTGTGAGTTATGGCTCTTTTCCCACATTCTTATTGTCCATTTAACTCTTTGATCCAATTAGGACAACTTTTTGAGTAAAAATTTGATATATTTCCAAATTCAGGAGAATTCAATTACCTAGGATGTATCTAAGAAAATTCAGCTGCCTTGTTTGGAAAGCTAGTAAATGAATTAGTCCCTTACCCCAGGAAATGTTATGATTTCACCTGGGAAAAAAAAAGTCTTTTCTCTATGGGGAGTGATTATGATTAACTAGGGACTACTTCTAGGTTCAGGACAGCGCTACCTCTGCTGCTCCTGCTCATGGAATGTAAATTAATAATATCAAAATTCCACGACACTTTAAAACCAGGACACTGACAATCCAATGTTCATTAATACTGGACTTATAAATGGCATATACAGAAAGAAAAATTAAAAGTAAGATAGCCTAAATGAAATATATACTTGTAGGTACATAAAATTTCTTTTAGAATATACACTTATTAATAACACTTATTACCTCTGTGGAGCAGAATGAAAGGATAGAGGGAGACTTTAACTTTTCACTTTATACTCTGCTAATCTTCTTTCCACCATGGATACGTATTACAACAACAATAATAATAAATGGCTCATAAAAGATGCAAAGAGGAAAGATGGAGCAGTGTGGGTTAAGAATCCTTAAGCCATGGAGGCAAATGTCCTTTGCTCCTAATTTATATATTTGCCCCCAATTTGTTCAAATCTACATCCCAATATCTGGATATAGAATCAAAGCCAGTTGCTTTCTCTTATTCAGACACAGGGATATAACAAGTTTCTAGTCCCAGAAATATCTAATCTAATAGCCATAGCCCTTTTTGCCACTTAGAGAACTGCCAGTACTGCAGAAAGGAAGTGTTTTCTTCAAGTTATGTGTTAGAATTAAAAATACTGTTCTTATTGAAATTATAATAATATTTGAAAATAACTCATGAAATCCTGTTTAACACATAATGTACCTATAATATGATACTAATAGCACTTAGTATATATATAGCCCACACTTAAAATCTGATTTCTCTGAGTCTGTGATCTGTATTCCAAACAAATGACTCAGATATGAAAATTACTAAAAACAAACATAAAAAAAGAAATTCAAATTACTATAGCTTTGAGGTATGCATGTGGGGGATATATCTAAACATACAAGCTGTTCTAAAAAAGGCAAATGCAAACACAAAGGAATAGAAGGCTAGATGATAAGTTAGTAAAGTGGAAATATTAACAATGAAAACATTAAAAACCTAGGCTTTTATTAGCGCAAACTCAAAATCTAGAAAATTTTCATTTGAATCCTGTAACACACTATTATATCACTTCCAGCATGAAATAACTGAATTTAGACACAAACTAAATGGCATTGAAATGCCATTTAAATAAAGCATTGAAAACAAAGGCATATAATCATTTATGAATTAGTCATATAACTTTAATGCATGTCAGTATACAACAAATAACAATTATTTCAAATTCCAGCGATCTATAAAAAGTATGTATTCTACTTTAATTAATGAAAGTAAAGACCAATTCTTCAAGAATGAATTGGATAATGGTAGTGATGATGATATTTCCATGCTTGACCTTAATGCTCAGGAAAAGTTTCTTGAAATACCATCACATTTTTTTTAAAAAATATAATCAAACAACCCACAATTAAAAACTAAAATCTAGCAATATGGTACTAGACAAGACTTGTCACCTCTCGGAACCTTAATTATCTTTCCTTTGGACTACATGAAACCTAAAGTTCTCCTGAATTCTATGATAATTATATTAATTAAGATTATTATTATGTCTCATATTCTGAGAACATAGTACATACATAATAACTAAGATTATCAGTTTTCACTGTTGATCAGCCTTATAAATCATCATTAAAGTATTAGCTAAAAACATTCTTATAGGAAAATGTTTTTTATTTACATGATTGGACAGGGTGAGGATTGGCTAATGGAGAATTATCCTACATACCATATTCAAAGACAAAACTTTTAAATATTTAAAGTACAAAAACATATTGAACAAATAATGAAAATAATAGAATTCATTCATTATATACTTTCCAAAAACGTACTATGTGTCAAGCAACATGTCAGAGAGTGGGGACACAAGATTAAATGACATGGCCTGTGCCTGCTGGCAGTTAGATTTCAGTAGTGGTGGCAGGCAATTAAATAATTAAGAACTTATAAAGATTTTGGATATAAGAGAACTTTGTTGAGGGGACGCTGAGTATCATTTCCTAAGCATCCTTTTGTGTTTCAAAGTCATTATTTAGCATCATGTATTACATGGAAGAAGCACAATTAAAATAAAAATTTGATAGAGATAGTTTATTATACAGTGTTAATTGCTTTACGAATAAATAAAATGTTGAAATTCAAAAAAAAAGTGTTAGAAGAAAGACCTGGGTCTTTAAGGAAAATCTTCAAAGCCCCAAATCCCATAGCACTTCTCTAATGCAACAATTTCTGCTTTGGATTCTGTGCTGCCAACACGTGTCTGTTTGCAAATAAACATCTCACAATTATTAGTCATGTTTGCTCATGCTGAATACTTCTCTCCTTGAAAATTTAGCACCTGCAAAGAAAACACACACACACACACACACACACACACACACACGAGAATATCACTCCCTGAGTAGCTTCAGGCTGCAACTTTGGTACAGATGTGCCAAAACATCTCTAATTGCACAGCCGACTTCCTCTGGAACCCATCAACCTCAAAGACAACAGCCAAGCATGAAGCAGTTTGGCCAAAAACTGCAATACCTTGCAGCATGTAAAAAGTTGTGCTTTGATTTTCATATTGTGCCATGTGGTCTGCGCTTAAAACTAACAGGAAACAGAATCCTGCAGGGTGCATGTTTTCAAGAACACAACCAGCCACATGTTCTCTTTAATGGCTGCGCCGCACAACTCTCTGGCATAGCAGGGCTTCCCACGGCTCTACAGAGGAGTGGAGCGTGTCTGTGTGTGGAGGCCCACAGTGATTGTGGTACCAGTTGAAAATTTTACGTGAATAGTTCTCATTTGCTACATGAAATGCTTCATGCTGTCAAACTTGATTTGAAGCTTAAAAGAAAATGGTCATGAGCTCTTTGTCTGCAAAACTGACTTCATCAATCATGTTTTTTAAGGTAACATATGGTTCCTGTCAACATGAGAATTATGCTAACACACACAGAGTTGGATGCACAAGTCCTTCCAAAGACTTTGCTATGGTAGAGAATAGATTGGAGTGTATGAAGCAATTTGAATGTGCAAATTACTATATCTCTGTATAAACGAAGCAAAGTAAAACAAAATTGAAGGTGGAAACTAATACTGTTCATTAAGACTTTGTTAGATGATATAATTGAATAACAGAATATTTAATATGAGTAGTATTTAAAATTTATCTTACCCAAGAACTAGAAAAAATGTTGGCACACTAATCCCCCATCAAGCATGTGATGCTCTGCAAGTGACTTTTACAGCCTACTATATTTTATTAGATTTTTTGTGCTTTGTCTTACCAAGAACATAATTCTTCTGCCTTGAAGAAAATGACACACACTAATTTTATCCTGCAATTCCAATCAGTTGAAACTACAAAGACTGAAAGTCCTGCACATAGTATAAGATGATGTACTTATGAAGTTGCGGATTGTCATAAAATCTTACTATGAAAGGAAAATTTAAACAGAAACTATGAGAACATATTCCCTTTTGGACTATAACTCAACAGCTGAAATTAAGCTTTGCTTTGTCACCCTTGGCAGGAAAATCATTCAACCTATTTGGGTCTCAGATGGATTCTTTATGTGAAATTCAAATTATACCTAACCTGCCTGTGGGCAGGCATCTGAAATAGATGATCTTTTAAGGTTTCTTTTAGATGAAAGAACTATATTTCTGTATTTCTGTGGTTTTAAGTTTGAAAATAATTTGATATATATTCCTATAAGACTCAGTCTTATAGAATTTTAAGGTTCCCCTCAGAGAACTGTATTAGATTAATTCTCAGTGTCAGGAATAGTGCCACTAGATATTAAGAAGCAAGGCTCTGTGCATATCTTGATCAAAATAATAGTATCAACATTATTTGCAGACTTCCTAAAATTGCAGAATTCCTGTCACCCATCTTCATAATCCATTTTGATCTGTGTCCTTCTCCCCAAAGATAATTTTTAATGCCACAGCAAAGGTCACTGACCCCAACCCAATTATAGAATAAACAGAATTAAGTCCACTTATCTAAGCATTTCCTGAAATTGCTCTCACATAAAACCTAAGATCTTCTTAGTCACAAAAATATATGATTTGGGAGATACCAAAGTCACTTGGGGACAAATTGATCTTTAAGTGCCAGCTGCAGCATACTCCAATGGCTGATGACATAACATTAACATCCTTGCACTGTGTCCTACAGCAGACCATCGTGGGATAGAAGTGGCTGGACATACATGAGCTCTGAGAAAGGAGACTTGGGCTGAAGTTCCTGTACTAACCTCTAAGTGACACAAGTTGGAAACCGAATAACAAAGGCTACTCAAGGAAATGCAAAGGTGAGAGGTAGAGAAAAACAAAACAATAGAGACAAAAGTCAGAGGATTTCATTCAACAAATATTTATGGATTGAGGGCCTGCCACCAACCAGGCACTGTTCTAGGTCCTGAGGGCAGAGCATTGAACAAAACTGTTGAAAACCCTCCCCTGGTGGACCTTACACTCTAGCAGAGCATCACATGGGGGCCAGCCCAGGAAAAGTGGAGATTGCACCAAGGGAAGCTCAATTGCAGGGGGGCATAATGTGAAGAATGGCAAAGCCACAGGACAGGAAGCAATGGGGAAACCAGCAACCAAGAGGCAGATAGATCCCCAGATTCAGAGGGAAGGGGATGTTGTTGTCCAGAAAACAGCCAGTGAGCACATTAACAGATAGGGAGGGCTGGAGTTTAGATGTTGGCCCAGTTCCCATTGCTCTGCCTCTCTAATTCTTAAGAGGATTGAATCTCTACAAGGCTAGAGGCCAGGGCAGATTCTGACACTCAGACTATTTCTGTCTCTGCAATATTTTGGATATGAGACAAAATTAGCTCATTAAATGCCACATTCTGCACAATAACAATTCTATGTGGTAATAAATTATCCTACATAGTACCGGGATATTTCAATCAAATGTATAACTACATAGGAAATAAGCTAGCTATCCACAAATATTGAAGAAGTTTGTTCAGAGAGGCACTAGAAGGATAAGTAGAAAAATCAGAAGTTGATGTTTATAAAAATGTCCTGATTCAACCAGTCATCAAATCAATACAAGCCATCAAGACTTGAAACTCAACATCATGTTCCTAATCCTATAACCCTATATAAGTATACCTTGTTTTATTGCACTTCATTTTATTGTGCTTTGCAGACATTGCACATTTTTCAAATTGAGGGTTTGTGGCAACCCCGCATTGAAAAAGTCTATTGGTGGCATTTTCCCAACAGCAGGTATCTTTGTTTATCTGTGTCACATTTTGGTAATTCTTACAATATTTTTAACTTTTTCAGTATTATTATATCCGTTATGGTGACCTGTGATCAGTGATATTAGATGTTACTATTGTAATTGTTTTGGGACACTACAAATCGGGCCCATGTAAAATACCAAACTTAAATGCTGTGTGAGTTCCGACTGCTCCACCGATCAGCCATTTCCCCATTTCTCTCCCTCTCCTCAGGCCTCCCTATTACCTGAGACACAATAATATTGAAATTAGGCCAATTAATAACCCTACAATGGTCTCTATGTATTCAAGTGAAAGGAAGAGTCACATGTGTCTCATTTTAAATCAAAAGCTAGAAATGATTAAGCTTAGTGAGGAAGGCATGTTGAAAATCAACATAGGCCAAAAGCTAGACAACTTGTACCAAATGGTTAGCCAAGTTGTGAATGCAAATGAAAGTTCTTGTAAGAAATTAAAAGAGCTGCTCCAGAGAAGACATGCTGATAAGAAAGGGAAACAATCTTATTGCTGACACAGAGAAAGTTTTGGTGGCCTGCTTAGAAGATCAAACCATCCAGAACATTCCATTAAGCCAAAGGCTACTTCAGAGCAAGGCCCTAACTCTCCCATTCCATGAAGGCTGAGAAAAGTGAGGAAGCTGCAGAAGAAGCTGCAGGTGAGGAAGCTAGCAGAGGTTGGTTCATGAGGTTTAAGGAAAGAAGCTGTCTCTGTCACATAGAAGTGCAAGGTGAAATAGCAAGTGCTGGCATAGAAGCTGCAGCAAGTTATCCAGAAGACCTAGATAAGATAATTGATAAAGATGGCTATACTAAACAACAGATTTTCAATGTAGACAAAACAGCCTTATAGTGCAAGAAGATGGCATCTAGGACTTTCATAGCTAGAGAAGAGATGTCAACGCCTGGTTTCAAAACTTCAAAAGACAGGTTGACTCTCTCGTTAAGGGCTAATGCAACTGGTGACTTTAAGTTGAAGCCAGTGCTCACTGACCACTCTGAAAATCCTAACGTCTTAAGAATTATGTTAAATCTGCTCTGCCTATACACTACAAATGGAACAATAAAGCCTGGATAGCAACACATCTGTTTATGGTATGGTTTATTGAATATCTTAAGCCTATTGTTAAGACCAACTGCTCAGAAAAAAAGATTCTTTTCAAAATATTACTGCTCATTGACAACATACCTACTCATCCAAGAGCTCTGATGGAGATGAACAAGGAAATGAATGTTGTTTTTTTAAACATATATATATATTAATTTCAGAATATTATATGGTTACAAACACTTTGGTTACATATATTGCCTTTGCACCACCTGAGTCAGAGCTACACGCATGTCCATCCCCCAGACAGTGTGCACCTCACCCATTAGGTGTGAATATGCCCACCCCCTCCTCCGCCCCACACCTGCCCAATACCCAATGAATGTTACTTCCATATGTGCACATAAGTGTTGATCAATTAGTGTTGTTTCCATGCCTGCTAATACCATATCCATTCTGTACCCCATGGATCAAGGCATAATTTTGATTTTCAAGTTTCATGATTTAAGACATGTATTTTTATAAGGCTATAGCTGCCATAGATAGCGATTCCTCTGATAGATCTGTGCAAAGTAAATTGAAAACCTTCTGGAAATGATTTACTATTCTAGACGCCATTCAGAACATTCATGATCCATGAGAAGAGGTGAATATATCAACATTAACAGTTTAACATCAATGAAATGGTAATGAAAATATCAACATTAACAGAATCAATAGGAAGAAGTTGATTCTATCACTTACGGAGGACTTGAGGGCTTCAAGACTTGAGTGGAAGAAGTAATTGCAGATGTGGTGGAAATAGCAAAAGAACTAGAATTCAAAGTGAAGCATGCAGATGTGACTGAATTGCTGCAATATCATGATAAAACTTGAACAGATGAGGAGTTGCTTCTTATAGAAGAGAAAAGAAAGTGGTCTCTTGACATGGAATCTGTGTCTGGTGAAGATGCTGTGACATATTTTAAATGACAACAAAGGATTTAGAAAAGTACAGAAACTTAGTTGATAAAGCAGCAGCAGGGTTTGAGAGGATTGATTCCAATCTTGACAGAAGTTCTACTGTGTGTAAAATGCTATCAAACAGCATTGCATACTATAGAAAAATTTTTGTATGAAAGGAAGTGTCAATCGATGTATTAATAGCAAACTTCCTTGTTGTCTTATTTTAAGAAATTACCACAGATACCCCAAACTTTGGCGACCTCCACTCTGATCAGTCAGCAGCCATCAGCATCGAGGCAAGACCCTCCACCAGCAAAAAGATTATGACTCACTTTTGAGCAATAAAGTGTTTTTAGTTAATGTAAATACATTGTTTTGTAGACATAATGCTATTGCACACTCAGTAGATGACAGTATCGGGTAAATATAACTTTTATTTGCACTGGGAAACCAAAAATATTGTGCAAATCACATTATTGCAATATTCACTTCGTTGCAGTGGCCTAGAGCTGAACTCACAATATCCTTAAGTTATGCCTATATTCAGAACACAGTCACACATACCACAAAACATACACACATGCACAAAGAATCTAAGTATTAAAGAGAGATCTACCCACCTACATCCTCAGAAGTATAGGAGTAAGAAGAGAAGAGTTCAGACTAGTAAGTAATAAAAACTGTCCTTAATCAAGCTATATAAGTGTTTCCTTTTATTTTCTTTTTGTATGTTTACAAGAGTCTACGTGTGTGTGTGTGTGTGTATTAAACTACCTCATATAGATTTCCTCCATCTCCAGTAGCAGCACCACTGAATAAGTCCAAGTTTCTTATCTTAAAAAATTATTAAATCTTTATTTTCACTTGCATATTCAAACTAAATATTCACACTGTACCCACTAGAACACGTGGAAATAGAGGTTGGTTGCCAACGATTTCCATTGTATTAATATCCAACCAATTCTATGTAGCTTTTATCTGACCATTTGCTAAATTAGAAGCAATGGATAACTGTAAGTTATTCTTCACTCTTTCTCTTTGCACAGAACAGCTGCCTCCATCTGATGGCTTTAACTAAACGAATCCACCTATGACTTTCATTAAATGCCCTGAAATTACTCACCAAAGCTCAATAAACTTTTCAGATATTTCAAAAGATAACTTCTCTTAATTTAAATTTTAAAACTCGGAATGAATACATTCCTCTCTTCTACAGCTGAGAATCCATAGATAACCAACCCTATAATCTACTCTAATGATAACTCAGAAACTGAGCAAAAGACCTTAAATTCATAACACTGAACTTAATAATGAAGGGAACTTGACATTCAGCCTTTCTTTGATATTAGACTCACTTAATAAAATTTCAAATAACATATAATCCCCATGTGCTCAATTAACTCTTAATAATCCTTAAAGCTTTGGATATGTGAGATAAGAGGATTCTTATCTTTATTTTTGAGATATTTTAGCATATTAATTTTTACTATAAATACCCTTGGCTATCTTATTTTCTTCAGGCTTCTAGGTAATTATAGAAAGACTCTATTAACATATTGCCCTGCAAATTTAACCCTTCTGCTATCAATACAAACCTATTACTCATCAGTAACTCATCCAGCATCATGATTTTAATAAAGCAAATCATTTGCTGCATCAGTATGAGTACAGAACAAATAAAAATGCACCATATGTAGCACCTATAGTCACAGTCTTATTAGTCCAGAGATATGACAAGGAGACATTGAAAGTCAAGACAACCAGAACACTTACACATTTTTCTCATAAAAATCGAGTGATAGAATTTAGACTCCAAAGAGATATCCTATAAAGGCTCATCAGCATTATGTAGGAACACCTCTGTTTAGCATATATGGATAGCCTACCTTGAACTCTGCCTTCTACAAACTTCTGCAGCAAATATAACCCTAATTCCATTAATTAAAGATTTAAGTTACTCTTTTTATAATTTTTTAATTTCAAAATATTAAGGGGGTACATATTTTTTTGTGACATGGATAGCTTTACAATACTTTAGTAAGTTAGTCTTGTAGTAGGGAAAATAGTAACCAAAGATAGGAGCACATAAGGAAGAAATTGCTTTCATGCCATAAGCTTTTCCAGTAGGCAAAAATGATGGAAGTCTCTACTGTCTTCAACCCAGCAGTCTGTAAGTATGGCTAGAAACAGAGAATCTAGAGCAACAGTCTCAAGAACATTGCTTTCCCTGATGGCAGCATTCTTAGTCTAGAAGAAGGGCAGAAGTAATAGTCATCAATAACCTCAAGAAAATCCTTCTCTCCATCTGAAATGTCAATAGGCCACCTACAGCTACACCTGTGAATCAACCAGATTTACCTTCTGTTCAACTGCATGAGGCCCTCTATATTCACACAGTGAAGCACTTCGCTTCGCTTTTGTCAGCAAATAGCATATAACTGAAATAAAAATGCTTTGGGGTTGGGAAAGGAGTGTGAGATGCAGGCCAACTTGGTATAGCTGCTTCAATTCTTCATTTCACATTCCTAATAAATATCTGAAATTGCGAGGGCGCCTCCCTTTCACCTTTCTCTTATCACGGGGAGTACACTTAAAGGAAAAGGAAAAGTAGCTTGGTCCATATGTTTCCAAAATTCTTTCTGAGATAGATTCAGAGTTCAATATTGTGATCACACACATGTTGTTCATCCATCAACAAAACTCGTGTGATAAACTGCTATCTGACAGAGTATGAAGTGAATTCCTTTTTCCTTTTAGGTATTCTGATCAGAATGTGAAGATCTGCAGAAACAAAGACCTTCATGAGGTCATAGGAAGCCCTCTGTGGAGCCTTTTGGGTCCCAGCAACTATATGTAACTTAACACAATAAATCATCTTAATGGAAGATTTAAAAATTGTTAGATTGTATATATATAGTGCCGTGTTACCAGCGTTAAATGCATTTTCAACTTAAGATATTTTTCATCGATGATGGGTGTATCAGGATGTAACTTCATGGTAACTCGAGAAGCAGCTGTATAAATAATATCACATAGTCACACATGAGGAATATACATAACAAGCACTCTGTCTCTCTGTAAAAGAAAACAATTATTGAAAGATAAGAACTCCTGATTACTCTTCAGCAAGTAGGTAAGGTAACAAATGGTCGCCGTGAGCAGTGGTTAGAACAGACAAATGTTGCTCACCAAATAGCTTTATGGTGGTGGCTCTCTCTTCCCCATTAACAGCCAGTGTTCAAATTTTGCTTATGCTTTACTGAGATCACAAGCAAGGTGAAAACGACCAAAGACAATGCATGAGTCTTTTGAGCAAGCAGTCAGAAATAAATAGCCACGATCCCTTATTAGCATGACTTTTAGCCATAGATTATAAATCATGAGTAACTGATATCTAATCTAGAGTGCTTTATTACATTATCTTAAGTGAAATTCAGAGGCTTTTAAAGTTATTCTTGAATCAGATACTATAAAGCAAGAAAGTGTTTTTATTAGTGGGAAAGAACTGTTTTTTCCAGATGAACCAAGTGGAAAAGACTGAAAAATTAACAAGGGTGTACAACACATATTGAAGAAAGAGGCTTTTTATCTGAAAGATGCTGGAATATGGAAAAGAACAGCATGGATAAAAAGAAAAGAGATGTGAATCTTATCTAAGATCTACTACGGCCTTGTCTGACCCAGAACAAGACCAAAGAAGAAAATGTATCACTGCCTCTTCTATAGCATAGGAATAGCAAGAGAACAAATAGATGTCAGTAAGTCAAAAAGGAAAAAATATATAGTTAGGTAAAAAAGAAGCAAGTGAAAAATAAAACTATTTTAGTTTTATTCTCGTTCACATAGTCACAAAATACAGTAGTATTTTTGTGTTCCACACTGTTTCTCTTTCTCTCTCTTTTCACCCACCACTTCCCACACCAACTTGGCCTGGTAATTGAAACTTCCAGTTGAATCAGTCCCATGGAAATGGAGCATGGCAAACCAATACTAACCACAGCAGAAAAAAATCTCTGAATGTTTTAATTTGGATGTTAAAATTTCTCATTTAATGGAAACTCATGAGTATAATTGGACGTTGAGTCAATGAGCCAACAAGCATTTATTAAGCACCTGCTAAGTATATGGCATTGTCTCAGGCACTAGGGATTAATGAAAAATAAATAAGACTGGATACCTGGTCTTAAGAATCTTAGAATGTTAGAGACTCAGGCTAAAACATATAATGTGATATATAATAAAAGGTTAAACTCTAAGATTACATTTTAGAAGATAGTCACTATGGTGTATATGATAGTTACTATAATGTCCAATTTCTGGGGTTGAAAACTAAATAGAGAGAACTGCAAGAATAAAAGAGAACATTGGCATGAAAGTTCAGAAGGAAATGAGTGGATTTTCTTTTAAAGCCCTTGTCTTACACTGGAAGAAGGTAAAGATACTCATTAACAATAGACTGTGTTAAGAATACACATTAAGATATCTAGAGAAATCACTAAAAGAATAGACATGTAGATTATAAATCCCAAAATAGTACAGGGGAAAAAACTCAAACTAGAGGAAAACAAAAGAAGAAAAAGAAACTGAAAAATTAGAAATTGAAAGCACAAAGTAAGATTATAGGTATCAATTTAAATGCATTTACCATTAAAACTAATGTAAATGAACTAAAACCTTTGGTTAAAACAAAGATTGTCAAAATGAAATTTTTTTAAAAATTATATACAGCTATGTACTGTTTATAAGAGATTCAAAAGAATAAAAACACTGAAAGTTTGAAAGTTAATGGCTAAAAATGATATACGAATACTAAGCAAAATAAATCTGGCATTAATAACAGACAAAATAATCCTTCATCTATAAACCACTGCTAGACACAAATGCAAATAAGGCTAGAGATAAAATGATACAAAAATTATTGATAGAGATATTATAAATTATTGTTAAAGATATAATACATACATAAAAGAAATTAGATGCATCATAGTTATATGTAGAGTACCTACAAATTGTTCAAAAATTAAAATTCACCAGGAAGACGTAATTTGAAATGAATATGTACCTTGTAACATAGCTTCAAATATATAAAGCATAAACTGCAAGTATACAAGGAAATTGTGAAAAATTAACAAAGGTAATCAGAGATTTTAACACACTTCTTTTAAAAACTGATTTACTAAATAGATTTTAAAAAACATTAAAGATATTGAACAACACAATTCACAAGCCACAAAAACTGGAGAATTTCATTCTTCTGAAGCATACAGAAATAATAACAAAAACTGACTACATCATGGCCATGAAGCAAGTCTTAACAAATTTCAAAAACAATGGCATAATACAGAACATATTTTCTGACTAAAAACACAATTAAGTTAGAAATCAATAGCAAAAGTAAAATAAATAAAAAACTCATGTACTTGGAAAAGCTAAAATAAGTTTTTCAAAACCTGTGGATGGGTCAAAGAAGAAAGATATCAAATTAAAATTAAAAAATAATAATATACTGTACACTAGAAAATTGCCAAGATTTTAAATGTTCTCACCACAAAAAAAAGATAAGTATGTGAGGTGACAGATATATTAATTAGCTTGATTTAATCATTTCACAATTTATATCAAGACATCACTTTGTACCCCACAAATACAGTAAAAAAAATTAAAAATTAAAAAATACTTGAAACTGAAAACTATCTTGTGTCTAATCTAAGGCACACATTTTTTCACATTTTAATATAACTGAAATCAAAATGTATCTTGTAATCAACAGTGACTTTCAATTATTGTTGACTAGACGAAATAATTGCCATTAACCTGCACATAAGCAATTGTTATTCCCAGAGGCTTGACAAGAAAATTGCATCCTCCATGTTTCAGTGTGCAAAACATTTAGGACCATTTGAGGAAGAAATATAAATCCTGTTTGTTGACCAAAAATGATCCAGTAACAAATTTCTGGTAAAATCAAGAAAGTAACCAGCATCAAAACTCACAGAGTAATTGTCAGCAATTTGGAAGAAATCCCAGGGAAAACAGTAAAGCACTCTTTTGGAAATGCTCTTGATGGCACAGAGGATGATAAAATGTAGAGAAATTCAGAAGAGTTGGGATTTGTATATGAGGAAGTTTATGTTTATGTTTATATAAACCAGTTTATGTTTATATATTCTTTCCTATATATGCACAAAACAATATAGGCAAAATTAATATGTTTAAAAAGTCTTTAAAATCTTCCAATAAGTATAAAATAAAAATTAGAAATGATAGGAAGCCTTTATGTTATAATTGCATTTTTTCTTTCCAAGTGTTATATAAAACAAAGCTGCATCTAATAAAACATGATTAACTACAGTACCACACATTAAAATTTTGTGATAAAGCTAAGTTAGAATAAGCATTGGACATTTATAATACAGAAATAGAAGGTTGAAAATAACTGAGTTCTGCAACCAAATGAAGAAGTATTTTTTTTAAAAAAGGAAAAGGAATTTAATAAAGTAAATAAGTAAGATAAAAGCAAAAACTAATGAAGAAAACAAGGAGATGATGGAGAAGGTTAACAAAACCAAAAGTTAGTTCTTTGGAAAAAAAAGTTCCCACAAGATAATGAAAAGATACACAACACACAGGGAGAAGATATTTGCTTCACATATAACCAAGGAAGGATATATCCAGAATACAGAAAGAACTCTTACAGATCAATTAAAAAGACAAACAACCCAATAAATATGAACAGGAGACTTGAAAAGGAGTTTTACAGGGTAGGATACATAAGAAATGATTCTCATTCTTTCAAAATTATTATTAGTGATCAGAGAAACATAACCTGAAAACACAATGATCAAATTTCCTATCCATCTAATGGTTACATGTGGATTGGGATCTCACATTTACTGCTTCTGGAACAACCATGGAACAAAATTTCACACACTCTTGTGAAGTTGACCAAGTGCACAGCCGTAACGTGGCAATTCCACTCCTAGGTATATACACATCTCTTGCACATATGCACTAACAGATAAGGAGTAAAATGTTTATAGAAGCATTGTACAGAAAATAAGACTAGAGATCATCATAATATGCACCACACATTAGACTGGTATAAAAAGAATTGCAGCAGTCACATAATGGAACACTATTCAGCAGTGGAGGAAAAAAATGAACCATGGCCTCACAAATCAGCATGGATGCATCTAAAAGACATAATGTTGAACCAAATAAGTAAGTCACAGAAGAATGCGTACTGTGTATAAATCCAATCACACAAAGTACAAAACAGGCAAAGGTAAACAATGCTTTGTTAGCAGACACATTCCTTGGTATGGAAACAAAACCAGGATGGTGGTCTCCCCTAAGTTAGACAGAAGGGTACTGCATTGCAAAGGGGCCACAGGGACATCTAAAGCACTGGTAGAGTTGGGTTTTCTCTTTAAGCTGGATGGTAAATACATTTTACTGCTTTGATATTATACATATATTTGAGAAACACTCTTTTTAGCTCTATCTCTATACACGAACAATTTTAACAAACAAAAAAACTTATAATTTCTGCCCTTATCAAAATATATAATACTTTTTTTACTTGCATATTTATTTCCCTCCTAGACACTCTTGGACACTATGACTTCTTAATTGGCACTCTAATGCCAGCATAGGTTGATACAGGCAGTATAGTATATTTTTTAAGAGCCCAATTCGTTTTTCCCCCAAATTATTTCTTTTTGTTTTTCTTACAAGAGCCCAATTTTGTAGTCAGAAAAATCTGACCTATTTTCTGCCTCTACCACCAGTTAGCTTTAGGAATTTAGACAAATCACTTAATATTTCTTTGCTTCAGTTTTCTCATCTGAAAAAAATGTAGATAATATTACCTTTTTCATAAGACTATTATGAATAAATTTATGAAAATTATGTAATTTTCATAAATTATGAAAAAAATGAAAATTAAAAATAGTGCCAAGTCCATTATTAGGGCATAATAAATGGTTGTGTGTAGCAGCAGAATACAGTAGTCTTTCAAAAAACATTTGCAAAATGAAAAAATAGGACTGCCTTCCTCCTCTTCACTCCACAAAAGATGGATTCCTCAAACCACAACCACCACCCCACCACCCCACACACACCCCTGTACTACCAAATCTCAGTCCATTCCTGGTTTCCACTTGGCTAGAAATCTTCTCAGAGTGAAAATGTGTCAAGTGTTCATTATGAAATTAAGTCCCTCTAGGAGAGGGAAGGAATGGGACCTAACATAGAGCCTGTCCATATAGAAATAAGAAAGGAACACTGTTCTTCTCAGATTAGAGGGAAAGATAAGAACTAGAAGATAGACATCTAAAGTGAATACAGAAGAAGGAATCTGTGTGTCACCAGTCATATGACTTTGTATCTCTGGGATTCGGTTATAAAACAGTTTGGACAAACAACACATAAGGTCCTCTTCAGTTCTAGCACTCTATTAGCCCCTGTAGGATGCTGACAGTCACTGGGAACTCAGAAAATGTAATCTAGAAGAAGCAGGGAATGTGCCAGGGGTTCAATGATGAATAAGCAAAAAGACTATTCTGCAATGACAAAGATGAAACTGGACTGCATCATTCATATGGCCCAAGGACATAGCTAGAGGGAGACATAATGAGTGGATACAGATGAATGGATGAATGGCTCCATTTGGGGGGCTATCAAAGTTATACAGAATATCTGATTACTGATGTCATTATAGTTTTAACGCTAAAAAGTTGATCTAATGTTATATGTAAATAATTTAATTATACTGTAAATAATACATTTTATTTTTTAGAAAATATTGATTATGAGGCAATCATAGGCTATTTCCTTAAATGAAGAACATCATTCTTACATCAGTTTCTTAAGGAATTGAAACATCTATGGCACAATTAAGAGAATGTGATTTTCTAATATGTCAGAAATTATGGCATTCCTATAAAAATACTCCAAGAACATTCCTGATGAATTTATCACAAATGCAACCCACTCAAAAACTCACATCATCTTCATTAAGAATGCAAGTAAGTCAAAAAGTGTAAACTGACATATAAATAATTTATCCTAAGTAAACTCTTTATACATTGAGAATTAAAGTACCTGTCTATTTTATCTTAATCGCTATACCTATTTTTCCTTCATTGGTATAATCTATTATGTTACACAAGTGAACGGTCTCCACACTGAATTCAGCCATGTTATCATGACAAAAGTAAAGGCCGATGAACTTTGTTAGAGTCAGTCTCATTAATTACACCAGGGGGTGTGTTATGTTTGATTTTTCCCATCCAACCAAAAAGATTCTCTCATCTTCAGCAAGATTCCACACACACTTGGCCCCATCCACTTCCCTAGGGTCCTCAATGGTTTTCTCATTCATAAGCCACTCCTCTCCCAATAATGTGGAGAAGCTGTCTTGGGTCACTCACCACCAATACCCAACCCATACACACACACGCTTCACAGAAAGTAAACCCTCATCAAAGCTATAAAAAACATTTTCTTTTAGACATGTTTATCATTTTTATTATTTTTCACTGATCATATTCTGAGGCTTCAGTGGCTGCTAAATATGACCAAAAGGCTGGACTTTGATAAAATAAAAAGGGCTGAATTCCAAGTTGGGGGTATACTTCTCAATTCATTTTCTCCCACCACAAGCCAAGTGGAGGTCTTACATCTGAACTTATGTCTAACTTCTCTAAACCCTACCACCAATACTAATAATTAGCTCACATGTTCAAGCTTTGGATTTTAGAGAAAAAGAAGTTGAGAAGCAAATGGAACAAACTTCACAGATTACAAAATAAAGGACATTTATAAAATTCAAAATATATCCCATTATAGATCTAGATGTAGTTCTATGTATCAGTTTATTTCTTTAGCATGATTCACAGAATCAAATTGCTGAAAAAGAGTCACAAAAAAGTCATCTATCCAATTGCTCCAGGTTCAGATGGAATTATACCTGTACTAGGCTAAGAAAAGAAAATCTATCTCCTTTCAAATGAGGTCCAAACAAGTAGCCACAACTTCTCTTCTTGTTTTCAAATCTCAAAGGCTCACCAGTTCACCAGATACTTTGGAATATGATTAAATCTCTCTTGTTTTGTTTTAGCCTCAAATGAAACACCTGGTAACATTTTCATAATAACCCTAAACCAAAAATTATTAATAAATATGAGAAATAATTATGCACAGAGAAGAAGGCTGTAGAAGGTGAGAATTATGCATGTTTGCCACAAAAACCAGCATCATTTGGATTTAATTCCATAGTGACTACAAGATGAAGGTTTGGACTCTTTCCATCTTATTTTTCCCTTTCTTACAAAGATCTCCTTTCTACCATTCTCTTTCACTTGGAGAAAAAAAGAAAAAAAAGATGACAGATGTTAGGTAAGAGTGCTGGACTTTCCCAACAAAGAAGAAATCGTGAAGTTTTCAAAGATTAGAAAATTACTCTGCTAAATGTGTTCTCAAGTGCTGTGAAAATCCCTGACACCTTCCCTGCTCTCCAGTAAATGAATCCCAACTTCCTGCTCAGTGAACCAGTTGTCAGTGGAGGGGAGGGAAGCAGTGTCACTGAAGCCAGCCTTCCACGGCGAGCCAACAGTGTCTAGTTCTCAGGGCTTTGATCACTTTCACTTGCTATATCAAGAGGACCCGCGGAGTGCTTTTAGATAGGCTTGCGATGGCACAATAAAAGAGAAACATGTTCAGTAACAGTTGTCGAAACTGAGCCAAGACTGAGGCTGGAACCAGGCCCATTTCACATCCATCTATCACCCACCCAGAATGTGGCAGAGCTGCCTCCCACCCACCACTCTGCCTCGCCCATAGGTCTGGAAAATTACCTCCCTTCCTCAAAAAGGTATCACACCTAACATAAAACTTCTAAGTGAAAACTCTTTTCATGAACAATGACAATTTTATTCAACCTCATGGGGTGTTTTTCAGTATTTTAATATCGAGACTACATTTACTCTTCATTAGTTCATCCATTTATTGAGTGTATAATACGAGTTAGACACCATGCTAGGCTTTGGTTAGAAAATGGTGAGTCAAAATTTGCACATTCCCTATGTCCAGCGGAGCTTAAGGTCTGGTCTATCTAGAGGGATATATGACATGAGTCACAAATATGACATATGTATGCCAGTGTGTGCCAGCACACACAGACACACTCACACTTGGTGCTGTGAGAGTTTAAATGAGACCAAGATGACCTTGTGTGGGAGGTACAGAGGAGGTTTCACCAATGACATAGTGATTGAGCTGAGATGTAAAGGAAACACTGAAGCTCATTCTGTAACAAAACACTTTTCTTGTCTTTTACATAAATCTATATTTCACTTGGATCAACACTGTTCACAGTTTCCATTGAGAATGAGAATCCATCTTCCCTTTAAAAAAAAACAAGGTGGATACTGAAAATATAAAACCCATTCATCTCTCTGTTGAACAACAAACAGAACATAGATGGGCTTTCCTCCCTTTGCTTTCCAACTGAAATTGTTAAATTCATAGACATTAAATGAACAGACTATTATTCACATATAGGAGTCATCTCACTTACCTACCATCAATAAAATACAAAATATGAGAGGTGGTTTTTTTCAATAACAAGACATTTTTATTCTTGTCTCATTATATAGTGACACCCATATTCTTTCTCATTCCATTTTCCTCATGAACAAGAAAGGTATATATTTGTAAAAACAGTTTACTGGATTTAAGAGGGAATAAGAATTCAACCCCTTCAAAGCATTCTCAAGTACCCTACCTAAGATGTCTCAAAAACAAAATAAAAATTTTGTCTAACACTCAACAACTTACAGCACCATCGCAATTCTTCCTGGATTCTTTATTAAGATACAGTTGGCATCTTCAAGCCTTAATAATTTTTCTTAACCTTACCATTCCACCCACTTCCTGAATTCTTACTATAGTTTTCCACATGTAGGATGTCTCTCATGCTCTTTCCAGATAGATAAGTCTTTTCTCTGTAACTCTTTAATTCTGCTACCTAGAGTTTTGTTAGCACAACTTATCCAGCGCATTGGCTTGGATGTGTAATCTCAGGGAAAGTAGACAGATTAATCAGGCCCCGTGACAAAGATCTTGTGTCTCTTATCTCTATGGAAATGTAAAATATGGGCCAGTCATACCTTGAGTGTTTCAGGAGTGATTACAGGGAAGCAAGATGGATCTTGTGCATTACTCTCCCTTGTTTATGAGGCCTGTCACTCTATCAGAGAAGAAAATGAAGTAAGCCTGTGATGATTTGTCTTCACAGTGCCACACTGATGGTTTCCTAGTTTACTGTGCATTTTTATCCTCTCCCATGTGATGGTCTCATTGACAACTTCATGCAAGTCTTAAAGGAAAGGGCAACTGCCAAGGTTAGTATATAAAAGAGGCCTGAAATCCAGGGATATCAGGATCCAGGACAGGAAGCCAAGTACTGCGATCCAGGAAAGCCTGCAGGGCTGGAAACTGAGGGCCAATTCCCTAGCCAAGGAGTTTCAGTGGTAAGTATTCGTAGCTAAAAGCAAATAGGGTCTCGATACTAAGTCACACCTTTTTGTCATTCCCTGCCCATTCATGTACTTTCTGCAAAGCAGGAAGCGGTTCTCAAGCATGGGATACCTGGCTGGATTGGCAGGTGGCAAGTGCAAACCAAAGTAGCACCTGGAACTGGTACTGACCCCTGCCCTGCATAACAACGTAATAAAGAACTTAGTGGATCAACTAATAGTCAATGCTCTCCTGCTGTTAGGTTCACATGAGGGCACTGAGCAAGATGAAGGTCATCTTCTATCACAAAGCTGTCATCGAAATATTAGGGATATGGTCCCAGACTTCCAGGGGTCTCCTCTGTATTTCATTATGAATCTACCACCAAAGACCTTATGTAAACTATTTTCAAATGTAATTGCAGACTAAAAAAACTCTTGGGGATAATATATTCTATATGTTTACAACTCAGTTTGTAGAACAGTATCATACTTCATCTTATTTGATCTAAGAAGATAAAAATAACAATATTTGTTAAGTATCAAAAAGTAGTAAATACCAGGCTGTTTGTCATTATTTAACTCATTTCATCTCCACAAGACTGCGATGATCTCCATTTTACAGGTTAGGAATCTAAAGCTCAAGGAAGTCTACTACTTTATTAGTAGTCAGGGGAGCCGAGGTAAGCACAGGTAAAACAGGTAAGTCTGACTTCCAAACATCTGCCCGCCTCCCGTTCACACACTTGCCTTTAGTTCACACATCTACTTGATTCCACAAAAAGTGGTCAAGATGGGAGTTTTAGAAAATGCTATGATCTCTTCCTCCCACCCCATGATCTCTTCTTCTCACCCCAAATTCCTACAAATTACAAAATAGTTTGTTAAAACCTAAAGGAGGAACCCTCAGCAAACCTCAGATTTGGGAAAACTGTTAATATTAGAAATCACTGCAAGATAGGAGACAGCACCTAAACAAAGAAGGAAAATAAAGCTCCAAAACAGCCAGGGGAACAGACTGGAGCTTCCCTGGTAGACAGCACTTCACACCTGTTCTACTGTTGCAGGAGGAATTAAGTGTGTCCTAGGTGATTTCACTGTGAGAGGACTTGTGGAAGCTTGTGCCCGGTTTCCTCCAGACTTTGCCATATGCACCTTTCCCTTTGTTGATTTTGCTTTGTATTTTTCGACAGTAATAAATCTTAGCTATGAGTACAACTATATGGTGAGCCCTGTGAATCCTTCTAGCGATGTGGGGCGCGGTGTTCCGCCATTACAAGATGGCGCCTAGTTCCGGGTGCAGCTTAGTGGTAAACATCTGAGTGCGCTTGCGCGCCAGAGGGGCGTGAGGGTGTCTCAGTACGTGGCCCTATCCGGTCCTTGGCTGCCTTGGCTGGCCTATCCCTGCTGCTTCCTGTTTGTGTGAGTGTATATTAGTGCCTGCTCCCCGCCGCGCTGGGTCTTCCGCAGAATGTAAGAGTAAGAGGGAACCCCAATAAAGCACAACAGAAGAACTCCAAGTGTTGCGTGGTCCTTGCTGGCGAGGGGCGCGCGACATAGCGAATCACCAAACTTGGAAGGATGGTCTTAGGGACCCTTGACACATCCACCCACTACCTAAAAAAAGGTGCAGGTCCAAATAACTCTTTGAACAAGCTTAACCAAACTTTTAAGTAAGAAAAAACTAATTTTATCCAATTTGCTCCCAAACATACAGAAAGCTACCCTATGTAACCAGACAAGGCTAATGGAAGAACAGAAAATTCTCATACAATTTTAAGCATCATTGCAAAAGCCCTAAATAAATTATTAGCAAATCAAATATAGTTCTTTATTAAAAAAAATAAATACCATGATCAGGTTGCTCAGGCCAAAAACCTCAAGCTCCCTCTCTCTTCCTCTCATACCATATAGGCAATTGGGTCAGAAAAATCCAGTTAGCTGGAGTTAGTTCTACTGCAAAATGGAAATAGATGTTCTTCACCCCCACGGCCATCCACCAGGTCTGTCTCCATCACCTCCCTCCCACATTCCTATAATGACTCTTCACAAGCCTCCCTTTGCTTTCCTTGCTCATCGCCCCACACAGCCTCTTCAGCCAGAGTGACCTTGCAGAGACACAGGTCCCGCCATGCCTCTGCTCACAAATATGCAATGTCAGCCCATTTAACTCAGAGTGCAAACCCCTCCACCGCATCTGATTCCCTTCACCTGCTCTGTTCCTTCTGTTTACCATTGTACGTCTCTCCTAATTGAAAATACAATTATCTCACTTATTATATTTATTGTTTATTTTTTCCTTCCATCATTAGAATATGAGGTCAATGAAGGCATGCATTTGGGGATGTTTTGTTCACTGATGTAACTGAACTGCCTAGAACAATACCTGTACCTATAGACACAATATTTTTTGAATCAATATGTAACTGAACTGCCTAGAACAATACCTGTACCTATAGACACAATATTTTTTGAATCAATGTATGACCAAGAATTGAAGAATAGGTCAAAGAAGATATCAATGCAATTCATTACATTAACATGTAACACACACACATGCTTCTTAATAGATACTAAAATGTTTTTACTTAAATCTCTTTAAAATTATAAACAGAAGGAAAATTTCCTGCTTTATTAAAGAAATAGCAAACATTTCTACTTCAAACATTTCATGTTTATTGTGAAATTAGAAGAATCTCATTAAAATTAGAGAAAAGATGCAAGATGCTCATTTTCATAGCTAATACTACATATTTTACTGAGCGTCCTAGAAATGTAATCAGACAAGGAAAAACAAAATAAAACAGATAGTCTAGGATGGAGGAGACAAACAGTCACTAGGCAGGACTGTCAGAAAACAAAATGGAATCAACTGTTAAAATAGTGGCACTAAGTTCAATAATGTGACAGGATATAAAAGTAACATACAAGAATTAGTAATTCTATACACCAGCAATAATAAATTGGAAAGGTAATGTATAAAGGAACATAAAATAGTCAGAACAAAGGCTGTAAAATACCTGGAATAAACCTAACAAGAAATATTCAAGATCTTTATATGGGGACAACTACAAAATGTTTCTCCTGTCTCTCGTGACTCTAAACTAACCATGTCAAGTAGCCTCCAAGCTCGCAGTTTCGCATCTGGTGTTCCCTCTGGAAAGCAGCTCTTTATCAGGATACGATGCTCCCTTCCTTCCCAGATTCAAGTCTGCTCAAGTGTTAGTTTATCAGAGAAGAGTCCCCTAACCAAACAGGATACATGTGTGTACACACACACACACACACACACACATGCACATACACGCGCGGTTATTGTTCTCTCATCTTATACCCTACTTTATTCTATCATAATAGAACATATTAAATATTTGTTTTTTATTCGTTTATTTTCTCTCTTTCCCTACTGAAATATAACTCCTACTTAAGAGTAGGGGCATTTTAATCAATGTTGTATTCCCAACACCCAGAACAAGGCCCTAAAAATAGTATGTGCTCAAAAATATTTGTTGAGTAAAGGATACGCAAGAATACTTGAATAAATGGAGGTATACCATATGCATGGAAGGGAAATGTTAATAGTATAAACATGCCAATGATCCTGATTTAATCTATAAATTCAATACAACTTAATCAAGAGTCCAATAGAATGTCTTCATGGAACATGACAAGATAGTTCAGAAATTCATACAGAAAGAGTAAATGCTCAGAAATAGCCAAAGTCTAGAATTATACCCTACCAGATATCAAAATGTACTACAAAGATACAGAAAATAATAAAACATGGCAATGATTCCAAAATAGACAACTTGGTCAATAAAAGACAATAGAAGATAGAGAAGTAGGCTCATTACTTGTGAAAAATTTTATATGAGAAACAATCAGCATTTCAGATTAGTGGAGGAAGGTTATTAACTAGTTAATTTTTAAAAACTCAAAAAAATATAAAGTGCTTTAAACACACCTCTGTTATACTACTTACAAAATATGATTCGAGATTATGCTTACCTAGACCTGCCTAGCTGTTAGTGTTGTTGTGAAGATTAAATGAGATAGTACAGGTGAAAGAACAATGAAATGTATTTAAATGTCCCTCACATAAGAAATCTCAGTAAATGCAGTATTAATAATTATTGCACAATTATATAATAAATTAAAACTTGGTTGATGACAACCATCAAATTTTACTCTTCTTTGTCTTTTAGTACTTAGAATGTTTACCAAATTAAATCTGAATCCAGTCTTCCACTTTCTCTTATCTTGCTCTATTATCTTTTACTTCCTCTTGTATCTTGATTTCTTTTAATAACTAGCTCTAAAAGCAATCTTCCATGCACAAATACAACATAGTTAAATATAAGATTAATAGTTTGTCTAAGCCATTAAGAGGGTAGAAAATAAGAGGGAATAAAAAGCTTCAACTATTTTTTTTAACATTGAAGTAATTTACAGGTTAAGGTATTAATATATTTCTCCTTCAAGTTTCACAGATTGGTATCTATCTACTAACCCCCTGCTAAGAATATAAATTGCTACAGAGAGCAAAAACTGGTACTTTTTTATCTTAAATTGAGTAGAATTACCTAACAAATGTATCTATATTTTCTAATAACATGTATGTGTAAATGACTTTTAAATCTGTACTTAGTTAAAATTTTCTTCCTTAGGAGTAAAAGTTTGTAGGAGTGGGGCAGTAATTTGTCAAGATAAATGAAGCCACAGGATAAACCTAATGTATCTTCTTGGCCTTGGATATAAAATTAGCCATGAATAATCAATACTATATATAAATCAAGCACAGATCATGTGATAAAATAAATTTGAAACTTCCATATTTAGAGAGTAGTGCACAACTGATTCAGGATTTTAGGTAATATAGCAATGGTTTGTCTAATTAGTAGAGACTCTAAATTCAATTTATACAACCACCTAGAATAATTATAGTGCTCAAGAGAAGCTAAAGAGTAAGAATATTATAAAATCCAAGGTTAAATGGTTTTTAGTTTATACCAGAAGCTTTGGTTTCTTAATGATTCATAATCATTACCTAAAATAACATAGTTTGTCAAAGAATTTTATTCATCTTTCAAGCAACTACAGGGCAGTAAGACATCCCCAAGGCTTTAAAAATAATTGCTCTTGGCTTTCTTCCAGGAGTACATTCTTGAACAGAAAAGCAACAATATTAGCCTTAAATCTCCCACCTAAAGTCCCTCGACATTTGTATAAAAATCAAGAATTAATTCTTACTTCATCCTCAAGCTTGAGAGAATATCAATAAAGAAACATCCACAAAAATTCTGGTAATGAGGATATAACAAGAGTGAAAAAGGCTGGATTTTCAGGAGTAGATGAACACCACTCTAATGTGTTTTCTTAAAATTGAAAAATATATCAAAGGTTATTATTAAAAAATTAAATTTGCTAATTATATATAAAGAGTTCTCAGGGCCGGGTGCGGTGGCTCACACCTGTAATCCTAGCACTCTGGGAGGCCGAGGATAGCTCAAGGTCAGGAGTTCAAAACCAGCCTGAGCAAGAGTGAGACCCCGTCTCTACTAAAAATAGAAACAAATTCATTGGCCAACTAAAAATATATAGAAAAAATTAGCCGGGCATGGTGGTGCATGCCTGTAGTCCCAGCTACTTGGGAGGCTGAGGCAGAAGGATTGCTTGAGCCTAGGTGCTTGAGGTTGCTGTGAGCTAGGCTGACGCCACGGCACTCACTCTAGCCTGGGCAACAAAGTGAGACTCTGTCTCAAAAAAAAGAAAAAGAGTTCTCAGATGTTAACCATATTCCTTCTACAAAAATGGAAATCATTAATAACAATCTCTATTGAGTTACTTGCGGTGAGTCATCATTTATGTTGGCCTAACATGGTCTGAGTTAGTCTTGCTCATATCTAGGTTTTCTGTGGGCCCCCAAGCCACCTTTGTAAACTGAAAGACATACAATAAGAGAACACAGATAAAAAATACTATAGGGATTGGGTATCATCACAGAACTCTAGTAAGTGAATAAATCAGGTAAAACTGGACTCTAACAGAGAAACAGATATTTAAAATAATCATCTTATATAAAACTTCATTAAAAGGGGTGGGGATACACTGTGGCTTTATGATATAAATGATCAGAACTGTTAACTTCCTAGGAATTTTCCACTGGAAGAGAAGGCTATTTCCTTACTTCTCTCTCTCTTCCCACATTCACATGAATTTTGCAAGTATATAAAACATACCACATCTATGTGTTTCTTTGAAGGTTGTTTGCCACTTCCACCACATGAGGGCACAGCTAGAAGGCACCATCTATGATGAAGCAAGCCCCCATCATACACCACCAGTGCCTAGATCTTGGACTTCCCAGAACTATGAGAAATGAATTTCTGTTGTTTATAAGCTACCCAGTCCATAGTAATTTGTTAGAGCAGCCTAAACAGACTAAAACAATACTCATGAGAATATTCATATTTCAAATGTGAAAACTTTGCCACCTGAGCAATGAGAATAGGCTGGAAGTGAATCCTCAACCATAAATTTATCTGGTGAATTCCCACTGGATTTTGGATTATAAATTCCTTGAAGAATAGGGTCTTTGCCTTATTCACCTTATATGTCCAGAGCTGAGCCAGTGGCTGGCACAGAAGAGACAATCAATAGATGTTTATGGAATCAGATCAATGTACCACGAGTTTCCACCAGAGATCCCCCTCCTACAACTAAGCAATATGTGAAAGGTCACAATCTTTATACCTAATTGTCTAGGTGACTTTGTAACTGGCCAAAACTCATGTGAGGTTCTTACTGATTATTTGGGTAGAACTAATTATGCTTTTTGTTGCCTTTTCATTGAAGTGATGTCATCAACTCACTATATAAATTTGTATATTCTTCTAAGTCTTTCCCTCCCTATTTCTTTAGAGTGGTGACTATATGTTTTAGCATGTACCACACTGAATTTAAGATTTAAGATTTGTAAGGTTCCAAACCTTACAAAAGGTCATTTATAGACAAAATGTGATGAATAAATATCACAGCAAGAAATGGAATTCTTATGGGTAGCATGCTTATATTCTTTCTCAGCAGAGTTTTTAAGGGTTACAAATGCCATAAAAATTCACATATTGTATGTAAACAAGGGAAGACAGTAAAAGCAAAGGTGGAATTGTCTATCTCCTGAGCACCTTTAGAACAGAGGCTATACGTTATTATTCTTTGTATCTCAATATTGAACATGTGAAAGTATAAATAAATGGGGAAAAATGTTATTCCAAGAAGGATTTACAAAAATTAGCTGTCTATGGAAGTACCAACAGTTCGGTAACAATGAGTGCTTAGAAACAGTCATAAAATCTTTTTATGGAACATCTGTTTGATATTAGGCAGACACTATAAAAGCATGTTGTGTACATTATCTCATTTAATCTTAACTACAACTTTAATGAGATAGGTATCATAACTCCTACTGGATAAATGAGAAATCTGTGCTTTGGAAATGAGAAACTTACACAAAATACCTCCACAGGAAGTGGCTTAGCCAGAATTTGAATCCAAGTGTGGGTGACATGTTCTTTACAATATATCCATACCAGGAATAATTGGTTGATGGGAGGAACACTACTGAAAGAACACAACTAGAAAGAATGACAAATTTCTCGGGCATCCAAATTCCTTAATGTATTCTTTATAACACTGTCAAACAATTGGCTTCTTCTTAGGGTCACTGCTTTATTTTATTAAAAAGAACAAACCTGATGTGAGAAGTAATTAACTTCAGGGGAAAGCCCCTGGTTCAGTGAAGCCTTTTTATTAGAACACTAAAACAATTAAGTTTGTTGTACCACGGAGGTGCCTTTTCTGCTCTTCTGATGAGAAAAAAGTCTTTCCTCACCACCAGATAAACCCTGGATTCTGTTCTGAAAACCTCTGGACCAGAAAACACTACTAATGAGATTTGAGAACACAATGAGGCTCTGGAACTAGAAGGTTTGATTGGAGAGGAGGGAAGCACGACTCAACAGAGGGTCGTGCCAGTATGCCGTCAGTGTGGCACAGGTGCAAACAAATGCTGAGACTCAGCAAACAGCCTTCTCATCCCTTACAGCTCCCAGTCCCAACAAATGATTGATTTACTTCAACTGTAAGGAACGAGAGCAGACGAAGTTAAAAATAGCACAGCCCACACTGTATAGACAGGCAATTTTTTTATCAATGTGATCACTGAGAAGAGTCCCGAAAAATCTAAAAAAAAAGCAATTTGTGTGGTTGTGTGGGAGATGAGACTCATTTTCTAGAAATGCTAAAAATTAGGGTTTGAGAATTCACATCAATGAAATGAGAATACAAATTGACGCAAAATTCACAGCTTTCTCTATAGTTTAAAATATATTTAACTGCCATGAGAGTGGATACATCAGAAAACAATGATATTTTGTTTGCTGTAGTCAGTATAAGATCTGCTTTATTCATGCTACACAGCTTTATATTGTTACAGAGCTTCTTTTGATCTGCACTGAATTTCCTAAATTTTTTTGATGAAACTGAGCCCTCTCTATCTCATTACAAGACCAGAAATCATGTATTTACTTACTGCTTACTGCCTCCTACTCAAATTTATCCTTAGAGGGGGACAAAAAGTCAAAAAAGAAGTTTTTTTGTTGTTGTTGGCACTGTCTCAAATATAGTGCTTTGCGGAAAATATCAGTGCATACACACAAGTGCTGATAATTAATTAGTGATGTGAATCAACTGAAATCCATATAGCTCTTTATTCTAACAGTAAAATGTGACTTGAAGACTGAAACTGTTCTGTGAATGAACAATTTATCTGCACCCAAATCCAGTATAATACTGAGCATAAAATCCTTTCTAATTGTACATGTAAAATCCTGATTAATACTTGCTCTGACTATTTATTGGAAATGAGATGAGAAAGGAATTCGCTCAATATGCCTGCCTGAAAATGGACCAAGCATTCTGATGTGGTGCTCTCTCATTGACCCATTTTTGCAAATTCATTTAACTACCTGGACATCATCCTCTTAAGTCTTAAAATCCATACCCCACATTATTCTTAATATCTTAACATTCCTATGGCTCTTTTAACATCTAATTGCTTTTCCACTGAAATTCCTTTCAAAAGACTGAACTGGAATCCGATTACTACAAGAAGGATCATATTAACAGTCAAAGATTCAGTTCCTAATCGTTCTATCAAAAGAGGGGGATGCTCTTCAGCATGAGGCAGGCCATTTAACTTCCCTCTCTCTCCTCACATCCATCTGTCTGCAGGATCAGAGTATAGAGCCATGGCTGACAGCATGGCTTTGGCATCAGAATAGCCTAGATTCTAATCCTTAACCAGACGTGTGATTTGGGGTGACATTATTTATTCTCTTCACCTCGGTCTCCTCATCTGAGAAACGTTAATAATAACGTTAAATTATTAATTGAATTAAATGGGAGAATGTTTGAGAAAGTTCTTAGTAAACTATAAAGTGACTGACATATAAGCAATGGTTGCATGCCCTGGCTCTGCGTCCTATTAAAAAGAAGCCATTTCTACAATGTTGGGGTAAAGAAGGCTTTATTTAGAATGCCCCAAAAGTCAGAATTCATAAAAGAAAAGGTCTATTGGACCACATAAAAATATAAAATTTCTACATATCAAATAACAAATAAATAAATAAATAAACAGCTACTAAAACAAGGCTGAAGAACTAACCACTATCTGAAAAAACTATTTGCAACACATAAGATAAACAAAAGACTTGTATCACTAATATGTAAAAAAAAAAATCAAATGAAAAAGAAACAGCACACTAATAAAAATAATAGAGGACATCAATAGGCCATTTGCAAAACATACACAAACGGTCAATAAACATAATAAATACATTCAACCCCACTAATCACTGAAGTATTAGAAACAAAAACAAAATCAAAATGTTCAACTATCAGGCAGAGATAGTTTTAAATGGACAAAATCAACATTTGCAAGGAATAAGAGAAATGAGCACACTCAAAATGTGTTCATAGTGTTAGTTAAGTTGTTATAATCTTTCAGGTTTGGTACTATATACACAAATAAAAATATGCATAACCTTTGTGGCAACAATCCCATTTCTAGGAATTTGCTTCCAAATAGGTAATTGTTCTTGTACCAAAAGATTTGTGGAAATCATGTTTATCATAATATTGTTTCTAATGTTAATATTAAAAGCAATTTAAATATTCATCAATATGGGATTGCTTTAGTACAGCCATACAAAGTATTCACTATATAACTAGTCAAAGACACGGTATGTATTTAACTGCCACAGAAAGATAGCCTCAACACACTGTAAGCATAGAAATTGATTACATAACAACATGTATAGTATAGTCTCATAAATAAAAAAGGCTATGTATATGTATACACATGCATAGAGGAATGTGGAAAGCAAATTCACTCACATATCTCTAGGTAATGAGGCTTCTGGTGATTATGATTTCTCATTTGCATTTTCTGTATTGTTTCATTTTTCTTCATAAGTATGTATTATTTTTATAATCAGAAGAAATTGAAGCTATTTTCATTTTATTAGAAAACAAATATTATAGCTACTTTCCTAGAGATGATATTTTCATAATGATATAACTGTTCTTGGTCTTTTTATGCATGTTTTATAAAGTTGAAAATGCATTCTGGGATCCACAGGGATAAAAGGAAGTCACAGCATTGCTGAAAGATTAAACTGAGAATATCTCATGTTACAGACTGGAGTAAGACTCCTCACCAAATTCCACATCTCACCAGCTGGGTGGCTTTCTGCAAGTGACTTAATCTCTCTGTGCTCAATTTTCTCTTCTCTGTAAAACATGAGTAATATATCACTCATCTCATAAGGTTATTATGAGGATGATATGACTCAATGTATGTAAAGCACTTAGATTCATAGCTGGAATCCTATAAAAGTGTCAGTGTTCATTGTAAAATGAAATAATTTGTAGAATCCAGCTGGCCTATCATGGAAGTACAATAAACGATTACTACTGTTACCATCTACCTACTCATCATGCGTCACCTAAGGACACTGTGAAAGGACTGATCATTTTCTCCATCTCAGCGTACTGAGGGTCAAATAGTCTACTGAGAATGATTAAATTTAAATATAGCATCTCCAAATCTAAGGTAGAAAGAGAAGTCAGCAAAGGTTTAGGAAGGTGTACCAGACAGCCAAAGTCCCAGGATACCTGAGGTGGCCCAATCCTGGCAAGGCAATATCAATTACTTTGACAAATCAATAAACTTCTATATTAAACTATACTAATACCTTGAGTTTATACAGTACATGACAGTTTTTAGAGAGCTTGCCCATCTCCAAGATAGGTTGGCAATCTTTCTGATCCCTCTGCAGATTGAAGGAGGGATTGAAAGCTGTGCTTTTGCAACACCTTAGGACACCTACTGGGGCAAATGGTACAGGGGGAGGTACAGGAAGAATGGTGGAGAGGGATGGGGAAGAAAAGGCAGGTGATGGAGAGAGAAGAGCCAGGATACCGACGTGTGTCAGTACCATCCACAAGTTAGCAGCCCCCAGAGAAGAGTTTCTATTGCCTCTGGAATTCCTCTAGTGAATTCTGGAAAACTTACTGAGTGCAAAAAAATGGGAAAAATAAAATCTCTCAAGTTAAAGCAGGGATGGAGGGATGGGAGTGTACTTGTTCATTCATTCATTCTAATGTACCAAATGTGCTAAGAGCTAGACATACAATGAATGAGGGGCAAAACCCTCAGTAGCTCCCAGGTGGTGCCTGCCTGCTCACCTCCCTGACCCCTCCCCCAGTTCCAAGGTGATGCCTCACAAATCTTCCCCCCTCCTGTGCAACTTAAAAACCACTGGATTCAATGTTTTTCTGAGTTCAAGAAAAATGCTTGAAACAAACTGATTTAGAGTATGTTCCTAGAAGAAATGAAAATTACAATCTTGAAAACAATATTCATTAAATAATAAAAATCTGAAATATGAGTAAATTATTCAAAGCTGGTAGTTTTTTAAAAGAATGCCATTTTCCTGCCTTCCCTTAATTTCCTATAATAACTTATCTCAATAGGACTTCAGATCTAGATTACACAATAAGAAAGAAAAATGCTGTCCAAAATGAAAATAAAAAATATGGAGATATATATTACCAAAACTCCCTAAATCAGAGGTCATACATTCATTTGTACATTTATAAAACATTCTCATCACACAAAGAAATTATACAAACCACAAGCTTTTGTTTCAATAAAGCAATTAAATGCACTAATTGCTCCAAGTTATCACTTAAAGGCAGCACAATTAATTTGTCGTTCCTACCAATGCCTGTGTGCTTTTGTATGGCTGTCTTTAGCTATCTCAAAGCGCTTTCCCAAACATTTATTTTATTTTTATCCTTTGTTGTAGAGCTACAAAACATATTCCATGGCAGACTGGAGAAGCTGACATTACTTCAGAAACAAACAATGATCAGACGTGGCTCAGCATGTTCCATGATTAAACATGGCTGACTGAAGGTTGAGGCTTCGTTTTTCCACTCTCTTGCTACCAAAGACTTACTCATTAATCCAAAGATAAATATGAGCTAAAAACCTGTAACTTCTCTAAATACAAAGAAGATAAACAAGCTTTGTTTTTTTAAAATACAGGAAAGTATGATTTGTGTTTTCAAGACTTTGTAGGTAGAATCTCACAACCCTAACGCAATGGGCAGTGTCTTCCAGACCACTAAGTGAATGGAAGAAAATGGTCTGGCTGTCACCTAGAAATTGAGTGTGGTGGAGAAGGGTTTGGAGGTGACTTCAGCCTGGTCTTATCAAGTTTTGAGGGAAATCTGGACAAAGCCATATGATTTCTCATGACCATAGATGACCCACAAAAGCCCCACACCTCTAGACATAGGAAGAACAGACAACCATTCTACAGAAAGCAGAAGCCAGAACACCACCCTAAAACAGCTCTCCACCCATTTCTCTGGCTGTTCTTAAGGCCTTGAATGAATCAGGACTGACTGCCAGGGTCTCAGGGTCTGCCAGCCTGGTTGTGATATGATTTCAGAATCCACAAGGAAGGACAGGTCCTTTTACCTGCCAGCCTTATGGACCAAAATATGATGAATAAAATACATCTTAATTTACCCCCTTTTGACTGGGACAGACACTAGGAGTTGGATTTTAAGTATTCTGAGAATATTAATAATAATTTTATTCTTAAAATATAAAACATGCCTGTGATGTGTTCTTTCACTTGATTTCATAGCAACTCTGTGACATAGGTAGGACTGTGTGATTATGTCTATAACCAGGGCTCTTTTTCTGGCATTTTATTTAGAATATAATGGTGCAAATGGTATACACTCTGGGTCCCACCTTATATCAGTGCATTCAGCTATCTAAATTTTACTTCCAGGTTCAACTGCATACAGTGGACTTTATATATATATATATATATATATATATATATATATACACACACACACACATACATACACACACACACACATACACACACACACATGCACAAACATTGCTGAGGTTTTGAGGGCAGGAAAAGAATTTACTTGAATTTGTATCCTTAGGCTTAGGTATCTAAATTTACATCTGTGTCCATATCTCTTTCTATAGCTACATCTATATCTTTGTCTATAACTGTACCCAACTAGATGAATAGAGATATGTCAAGGCACTGAGGACACAAACGTGTATACAAACAAATTTATATTATATAGTAGATATACATGTGAATTATGTCAAATAAGCATTTGACTTTATGATTAATAGTTAAATGAACACAGAAAGTCGTTTTGTTTTTTTTTTCAGTTAAGCAAAGTGTAATAAGGGGGAAAAAAAAGCACATTTTCAACATGTTAAGTTTTGGTTATTCCTACTATCCCTGATGAACATAGATGCAAAAACCCTGAAGAAAATACTAGCAAACTGAATTCAACAGCACATTAATTTTCTTTGTTGCTATTGTGAAGGATATTGAGTCTTTGCTTTGGTTCTCAGTTTGACTGTTGTTGGCGCATAGGAATACTACTGATTTCTGTACATTGATTATGTACCCTGAGACTTTGCTGAATTTGTTTATCAGCAATATATGTAACCTAAACATTTGTATCTCCATAATATGCTGAAATAAATAAATAATTTTTAAAAACAGCACATTAAAAGGATAATACATCATGATGTAGAAGAATTTATTTCTAGGATGCCAGGATGGGTCAACATAGCAAATCAATAAATGTAATATACCACATTAACAGAATAAGGGATAAAAATCATAAGATCATTTCAATAGATGCAGAGAAAGCATTTGACAACATCTTTTGTGATGAAAACTCTCAAAAAATTACGAATGGAAGGAATGCACCTCGACATAATAAAGGCTATATATGACAGGCCCACAGTTAACATCATACTCAGTGGTGACAAGCTGAAAGCTTTTTTCTGTAATAACAAGAACAAGACAAGGATACTCAGTCTCACCACTCTCAATATAATACTAGAAATCCTAGCCAGAGCACTTAGGCAAGAAAAAGAAACAAAAGACATGCAAATTGGAAAGGAAGAAGTAAAATTGTCTCTGTTTATAGACAACATGATGTTATACATAGAAAACCCTAAAGACTCCACCAAAAAATTTTTTAAACTAATAAATTCAGTAAAGTTGTAGGATACAAAATCAACATACAAAAATGAGTTGTGTTTCTACATCCAAAACAGAAATTAAGAAAACAATCTTAGTTACAAAAGCATCAAAAAGAATAAAATTCCTAAGAATAAATTTAACCAAGGAAGTAAAAGATCTGAACACTGTAAACTATAAAATGCTGATAAAAGAAATTGAAGAAGATGCAAATAAATGGAATTATATCCCATGTTCACAGATTGGAATAATTAATATTGTCAAAATGTCCACCAAGAGCAATCTACAGACCAGATTCAATGTAATCCCTATCAAAATTCCAATGTGACATTTTTCATGGAAACACAGAAACAATTCTAAAATTCATGTGACCCACGAAAAACCCTGAATAGCTAAAGCAATCCTGAGCAAAAAATAAAAAGCTGGAGGCATCATGTGAGAGATATATACATATTATTTGGACTTAAAAAAAAAAAGGAAATCCTACCATTTGCAACAACATGGATGAGCCCAGAGGACATCATGCTAAATGAAATAAGCCAGGCACAGAAAAATAAATACTGCATGATCTCACTTACATGTGGAATCTAAAATCATCAAACCTACAGAAACAGAGAGTAGAAAGGTGGTTACTAGGAGTTGGGGAAGAAGAGAAATGGGGAGATTTGATCAAAGGGTACAAACTTTCAATTGTAAGATAAATAAGTTCTGAAGACCTAATGCACAGCATGGTGGTTATAAGTTAATAATGTATTGTATGCTTTAAGTTTGCTAAAAAATTAAGAATTCTCACCATATATACACAAAAGGTAACTATGAGGTAATAGATATAATTAGCTTCATTGTGTTAATCACTTAACAATGTGTACATATGTCAAGATATCAAGTTGTACACCTTAAATATATACATTTTTTTATTTGTCATTCACAGTTCAATGAAAAATAA
This sequence comes from Cheirogaleus medius, assembly GCA_008086735.1. Taxonomy (NCBI): domain Eukaryota; kingdom Metazoa; phylum Chordata; class Mammalia; order Primates; family Cheirogaleidae; genus Cheirogaleus; species Cheirogaleus medius. The sequence goes on along the minus strand of VBSM01002121.1, from coordinate 6,017,644 downwards.
ACAAACAATAAAAAGGATTGGTTGGCCTGGTCTATGTGGATCACATTTTGTTGGTTAACCAGAATTTAGATCTATCACCAAGCCTAGGGGAGAGAATACCATCTAAATTACTGTTTAACTAAAAGACATATGTCTCCCTAGCCCACTTCCAAACTAATTAAGGCACACATTCATTTTAAATGGAAAATAAACTACAAAGGGCTTAAAACAAACTAATGTATGGCATTAAACCATATGGTCTTTCTTTTGTGTAACTGAGGCTTGCATATTTAACTGTTCATCTCAATGTTTCCTTCTTTAGAAATATAGTGATTTATTTTTTCCCTTGAGTATCGCAATGAATATTCTTCAACATTACATTTGTGTCAGCCTATAATATATATTTATCTATAATATAATATATAATGTTCTATAAAGATATACGTACATATTCATTCTGCATTTTACAGGTAGAAGATATAGAAATAAAATATTAACTAACCCTCTTCTACCACCCCTGGCACATACACCCGATTTCTGTTAATCCTTAAATTCCCAGTGAATAGCCATTCTTCTTTGTGCCTACATGACAGGTATGGTCCACTGTCTGGATCACGTGGCCACAATGCGGCCTCCAATCAACCCTCACAGACATAATTCCGTAATCTGAAGTGAGAATTTGGATTATAGATTTCCACAGACTATAAATAATAGTTTAAGGTTTGAGTGTGTTCTGACATAATATTAAATAATAATGAAATTCCCACATTAAGAAAAATATGATCTGGAACAATCAGAAAAGTCCTTGAAGGCACTGGAATTTTTTGTCAATGCATAAACCAGAGGCATTGATAACGTTTTCTTCTTTGCACTATAGACATTCACGAGCTTTAAAAATGACAAAGGCTACATACTGATTGATACTGGATGAATACTTCATGTACCCTAAAATACCATATGGTAAACATTTCAAATTGTCCCGGAAATATTGCAAGTGGATGGTACAGGAGGAAATTAAGGGAAGAGAGGAAAGAAAAGGATGCAAGGAAGGCAAAAGGGTAGGTTCACATCAGCTCTAGGAAATTACAGGAATCAGCACTAAGGAGCCTGTTAAACTAGGAGTGCACCTTCAATTGTTGCTCTGATAAATTCATGAAGCTTTAAGGTGGTCTTCAGCTCAAAGTACTATGTCAGATTTAATTAAAGAAGCTGCCAGGATCCCAAAGCATAAATGGAGAATTTTTTTCTATGTAGATGGTTAACTGTTATCAATGATCAGAAAATCCAAAGCTCCAAAAGAACACTTGCAAAAGAAAAAAATTGCTAAGAACAACAAAAAAGAGAAAGAAAGAAAAGCCCTGCTATCTTAGTCTGCTCAGGCAGCCATTTAAAAAAGACTGAGTGGCTTGAACAACAGAAATTTACTTTTCACAGTTCTAGAGGCTGGAAATCTGAGATCAGGGTGCCAGCATTGTCAGATTCTGGTGAGGGCTCTCTTCCCAGCTTGCAGACAGCCACCTTTTCACTGTGTCTTACAAGGTGTAGAGATAGTCTTATGTCTTCCTCTTATAAGGACACCAGATCCATTGGGTCAGTGCTCCACCCTCGTTTGACCTCATTTAATCTTAATTATCTCTTTAAAGACCCTATCTCCAATGCAGTCACATGAAGGATTAGGGCTTTGAATTTGAATATTCAAACATATGAATTGGAGGAGGCAGGGTGCACAATTCAGTCCATAGCACCTGCTTCTTTGACTCTGGGTCAGTGTTGATGGATAACACAGAGGACTCACAAGTCCCTGTCTCCTGTTCTGCCTGTCCTCCGTTTCACACAGGATGATATTCAGACCAGACTACAGATTATAATGAGCACTGCAAGAGAGGACATAAGCCCGACAGGGGACAAACTGATTAAAAAAGAAAACAAAAACTCAACAACCAAAAAGTAAGACCACATTCAAAAATGGGCAAAAGACCTGAATAGACCTTTCTCCAAAGAACATATACAAAAGCCAATAATCATATGAAAAGATGCTCAATATCACTAATCACTAGGGAAATGAAAATCGAAACTACAATGAGATACCACCTCACACCATTAGGATGTTTACTATCAAAAAAACAGAAAATACAAAGTGTTGGCGAGGATGTGGGGAAACTGAAACCCTGTACACTACTGGCAGGTGTGTAAACTGGCACAGGCACTGTGGAATACAGTGTGGTGGTTCCTCACAAAATTCAGAATGGAACTACCATAGGATCCAGCAATTTCACTACTGGGGTATATACCTCAAAGAACCGAAAGCAGGGTCCCAATGAGATATTTATATATCCATATTCATTGCAGCATTATTTATAATAGCTCAAATGTGGAAGCAACCCAAGTGTCCACCAACCTATGAATGTATAAACAAAATGTGGTATATACATACAAGGGAATATTATTTACTCTTAAAAATAGAGGAAATTCTGATATATGCTACAACATAGATGAAACTTGAGCACATTATGCTAAGCCTGTATTAATGCAAATACTGTATGACTCCACTTATCATGAGATACCTAGAGTAGTTAAATTCACAGACAGAAAGTCTTAATGACCACTAAATTTTGGAATGCCCCAGAATTCTTCACCTCCACACTCAATCTCAAGGAGGGTTCAACCAGTCTCATGACTTTAAATATCAACTCCATACCAACAATTCCCAAATGTATGTCTTTAGCCAGGATATCTCCCCTGGAATCTAGAGTTGTCTATTAAACTGCCTACTAAACATCTGCACTTGTTTACCTAACAAATACCTCAAACTTAACATGACTTATCAAAACTTAACCCTTAATTCTAATGTATCCCTCCCCACAAAAAACTCTGTTTTCCCCAAATCCTTTCCCATCCTTAGAGATGTATAGACCAAAAAAATCTTAGAGTCATCCTTGATGTCTCTTTTACTTTGACACCCTACATCTGATGTCAGAAAATCCTCTAACCTCAAAATGTAACCAGTCTCACCACTTCTTGCTGTCTCCAATGCTACTATCTTGGTCTAAGCCATCAACACCCGCTTGCTAAGATTATTTCAATAGCCTCCCCAAAATGTCTCTACCTAACTCATCATCCTAGAGTTTACTTTCAACATAACAGTCAGAGTGACCCTGTTAAAATGTCAGATCATATCATTTTCTACTCAGAACACTCTATGACTCTCCATCCACAGAAGAAAAAAAAAAGGTCACTAGCGTCCTGCATGGTCTGGTCCCATTACCTTTCTGACTTCATCCTATACCATTTCTTCACTCTATTCCAGACACTCTGCTTGTTCAATTTATAATGAGGAAATAGCCTTTAATCATGATACTTTTAAAACTGCCTTGTTACTACTAACCATGGTGATTTTTATTAGTCAGCTTTCCCCTATTTTAAATTTCTGTAGACAAAGTTCTATCAGACAACATAAAAATTCTGAGTACCACAAAGGAGACATTTCATTTTCATTCCTGCTCAGCCAGCAGACCCATACTCTATAAATCTATTTACTTGAGACTCAAGCCAAAGATTTTAAAGGCAGTCCTTATATAACAATGTTCACAAGTACAGCTCCATAGGAATTCCAGTGATTTTTAACTGAAAAACAGCTTTCATCAAAGGCACATACATTCTGATCCTACACTGGCTGCCTCATGTGAAGTATTCCAGCTGACAATTTTTCAGCCCAAACACAAACTGAAAAACACCTATAACAGGTTTATCAAGAAAATCCAAATAGTATTGTGCTGAATTCCCTATGGACTATAGAATGCTGTTTATTAAAGGCTGATAAAAGACGAGTTTTATCCCTGATTGATTTCAATTTAGCTCATAGTACTGAGAGTAGTTGTTCCTCCCACTCCTTTATTGTTGACCACTTCTAGTCCAAAGAGTATAATAGAATCTTGACTTTAAGAAATTGAAGATATTTAGGTCCACCTTTTATTCATGATGCTGGTAAATCTCATGCCTGCCTTTAAATTTAAAGTATAACCCTACATGAAAAGGTTAAACCCCTAACTCAACCTACCTAATTAATGATACAGAGTGTTTGATCATTTTAACAGTGCTATTCCACCTATTTAAGGGATTAGGGAAAGATGCTGTGCTAGAGATGAGCTTGAGGAATGAGGTAGAATCAGACAAATCCTAGAGCTAATGAATACAGAGAGAATGATTTAAGTGGAGGTTGTGTATAACAGCACAGGGCTTCCAAAGAGCAGGGGCCATGCAGAATAGCTGAGAAGCCAAGCAGACAGTGTAGCAGCCTTACAGGTTAAGGAGACAGATATTAAAGCAATGAGCCACTGATGAGTTTAGCAAGATTGGGATATTCCCCACTGACAAGTAGCCTAAGACAAATAGTAAACAGCAGTGGGAATGTTTTGATCAAGAGCTGTATAACTCTGAATAATAAACAAATATAAAGAAGCAAGAGCCAGTAGAACTAACAGAACTGTGCAAAAAGACAGAAAGACTCAGCCAAAGATAGAGGATTGGCAACATGTATGTACCTCTGTTTCCTTTCAAAATCCCACAAAATAACAATAAATGGATTGTCTAAAGTCATAAAACCACAAGGATAAAAATAATAGTAGAACACACAATATAAACAAAATTTTGGAAGCTGGGAATCATAGGATAATCTTAGTAGTTTCAAGAAAGCTGAATCTTAAACCAGCAAAATGGAAAGCCAGTTAACAACCTGATTTGCACTAGGGAACCTCCAAAATACCCCATGAATTGCCACCCTCAGGTAGCCCTGGATGTGAGAGGGCAAAAGTGGGGTTGAAACTGGAGGATGTACTGAAAAGTCTGTTTAAAAAGCAGATGGATGACTCCTCCTTCCCACATGCCCTCCCTAATTCCATAGAGCTAGTTGATTTCCCTTTCCACGCCTCAGCAGAAGACTGCAGAGGGTCCCTGCATTGAAGACACAGAAGGTAGTTGGGGTTCCATACTGAAATCAGGGGGTTATATGAAAGTTCACACACTGAATGTCAAACCCTCAGCTCTATTCCCCACCCAGCTTCCAGAAAATTGGATTCAAGGGTTATATTCTCCAGGCTGGAAATCGGAAAATTCCTCTCTGAGGAAATTGGCAGCCCAAGAGAAAAGACCTGAAAATACCGATGTTGAGGATGTACCATAAAATAACCCAATTAGATCTCCCTACATGAAGGTCACAGTCACAAGTCCAGCCATAAACAGACAACCAAGATTCCTAGGTATCTGCATAAAGCCTCTAATGTGAGGAACAGAGACCAAAACCAACAAACCAAAACTCATTTTGAAGGAAACAGACTATCTGGGGATACAAAAACTGTATATAACTAAGCTATATCACAGTGAAGAAGATTTTGCACTCCTGAAGCAAAAACAGGATGCTATAAGAAGAACACAGAGAAAATGCAAGAGCTCTTGGAAATTAACATAGGCCAGTAGAAATAAAAACTCAATAGAATGATTACAAAATGAAGTATAGGGGAAAGTTTCTAGGCCATAGAGTGAAAAAAGATGAAATCATAGAAAATGTAAAAAGGGGATTTAAAAAACAAGAAAAGAAAACCAATCCAAAAGATCCAATATCCAAATGATAAGAATTTCAAGAAAGGGGGAAAACAGAAGTAATTCATCAATAAAATAACTCAAGAAAATATCTCGGGAGTGAAAAACAGGTATTTCCAAATGATAAAACATACTCACTGACAGCCTTGAAGAGTAGTTAAAAACAAGCCCATGGAAAGACACATTGTTACAGTATTTCATAATAGTGGTAACCAAAAAAAGATTCTAAAGGCTTCCAGAGAAGAGGAAGAAAGAAAAACATATCATTTATATGATTCAAGACTCAAAATCTGTCTTCTAAACAGTTCCATTGAAAACTCAAAAACAAAAGAGAAATGCCTGAAAATGCTGCCATAAAATTATTTCTAAGCTTTAAATCTCTACCAAGACAAGCTATCAATTAAGTGTAAGAATAAATGAAAGACATTTTCAAACATGTATAATCTCAAAAAATATATATGTTTTATGCATCCTTTCTCTGGAGGCTACACTAAGAAGTGTTCCTTCGAAAAAGATGTAATAAACAAATATTCCACAAAACAAAAATCCAAAGGGGTTCCTGAAGATCATGGATGAAGGGAGATACCAGAGTAAGAGCTGTGAGTCTGGCCTATAGACTACTCCAGGATAGAGTAAGTCAGAAGTCTCCAAGAAAGATACCTCCAAAGATGATAAGTTGTGACTACCTGATGTGAGCATATTTAGACTAGAGTTACTAAAGGGAGCAGAGTTTGGCATTGAATTAAAAAGAAGCACATGAAAAACTAAGAAAAAAATGTTAATGACAATTATTACCCTAGGGAAAACTGAATGTTGTGTAGGAAAAAATCATAGTATACCACATGACTCAGTTGTAAATAGTGTTTGCATAGTCATGATAATGAAAACCACTACTGATTAAATCAAAATTATGATCTAAATGTATTGAGAAGAGAGAATTTCGGAAAATGTATACATACGTGCGCGCGTGCACACACACGATGGTAGTTAAGGGGTAGAGGACAAGAAAGAGAATTAAATTTTCATCTTCTGAAGAAGGAAATAGCAGAGGATATAAACAGGTGGAAAACCATACCATGCTCGTGGGTCTGCAGAATCAACATTGTTAAAATGTCTATACTACCCAAAGTGATCTAGAGAGTCAATGCAATCCCTGTTAAAATACCATCATCATTTTTCAGAGATACAGAAAAAATAATTTTACGCTTTGTATGGAACCAGAGAAGACCCAGTATAGCAAAAGCAATTCTAGGCGATAAAAACAAAATGGGAGGTATCAATTTACCAGACTTCAAACTATACTACAAGGCTATAGTAATTAAAACAGCTTTAGATTGGCACAAGAACAGGGACATTGACCAGTGGAACATAACAGAGAACCCAGATATGAAACCATCCTCATATAGCCATCTAATCTTTGACAAAGCAGACAAAAACATACCCTGAGGAAAAGAATCCTTATTCAATAAATGGTACTGGGAAAACTGGATAGCCACATGTAGAAGACTGAAACAGGATCCACACCTTTCACCTCTCACAAAAATCAACTCACGCTGGGTAACAGACTTAAACCTAAGGTGTGAAACTATTAGAATTCTAGAGGAAAACGTTGGAAATACTCTTCTAGACATTGGCCTAAGAAAAAAATTTATGAAGAAGACCCCAAAGGCAATCACAGCATAAACAAAAATAAATAAATGGGACCTGATCAAATTAAAAAGCTTCTACACAGCCAAAAAAACTGTTACGAGACCAAACAGACAACCTACAGAATGGGAGAAAATTTTCGCAAGCTATACATCCGATAAAGGGCTGATAACTAGAATCTACTTAGAACTCAGAAAAATCAGTAAGAAAAAATCAAACAACCCTATCAAAAAGTGGGCAAAGGACAT
>VBSM01002121.1:5999492-6010075 GCA_008086735.1 Cheirogaleus medius | reverse complement strand
TAAATGTTGGCATGGATGCGGAGAGATAGGAACACTCCTACACTGCTGGTGAGATTGTAAACTAGTTCAACCTCTGTAGAAAGCAATATGGAGATACCTTAAAGTGATACAGGTAGATCTACCATTTGATCCAGCAATCCCATTACTACCCAAAAGAACAAAAGACACTCTATAAAAAAGACATCTGCACTCAAATATTTATAGCAGCACAATTCACAATTGCAAAGATCTGGAAACAACCCAAGTGCTCATCAATACATGAGTGGATTAATAAAACATGGTATATATGTATACCATGGAGTACTATTCAGCTATAAGAAACAATGGTGATATAGCACCTCTTGTATTTTCCTGGATAGAGCTGGAACCCATTCTACTAAGTGAAGTATCTCAAGAATGGAAAAATAAGCACCACATGTACTCACCAGCAAATTGGTATTAACTGATCAACACCTAAGTGGACATATAGGAATAACATTTATCAGGTGTCAGGCAGATGGGAGGGGGGAGGAGGGGATGGGTATATGCATACATAATGAGTGCAATGCACACCATCAGGGGGATGGACACGCTTGAAGCTCTGACTCCAGGGGTAAAGTGGGGGAAGTCAACACACGTAACCTAAACATTTCTACCCCCATAATATGCTGAAATAAACAAAAAATTTTCATCTTCCAAAGATGGAAATCAATATACAATGACTAAAACTTAAAATTCTCTCCAATAATCATATTAGAGATAAAAAGATAAATACCATCAAAAAAAATGAAAATCATTAGAAAGTAATCCCTGGGAAATGGGAAAAGGCATGAAAAACAGGGAATTTCTATTTTTCAAAATGAATCTTACAGCACTATTTGGCTATTTAATCTATGTGCATATATTACTTTGATCTAAAAATTAAATTTAAAAAAAATAGACAAGTAATCTGAATTACCATACAGATTATGTGAAAAACAAGGCAGGAGAACCAGGGGCTTAGAAAAATATTTGAGATTTTCTTCCCTTCTTCTGTAGGCCCTGAGTTCCTTCCTGTTCATCTCAGCTCTGTCTTCCCTGATATTGTCTATTAACCAAGTTCCGTTACGATGACCCTTTTTTCCCTGGAAATTTCTCTCTAATGACTAAACTAGCAGTTAGAATCACATAGCACAGAAAGGCTTTGGTCAAATATCAGAAGCCAATGAAATCTCCCCTTGGGTGAATGGACACACTTTTTTCAAGATGCAAATTTCTCTAAAATACATTTATATGGTTTTGTTTCTTTAGCAAACAATAACAAAAAGATATTGTGCTTCTGATCTAAGTTGAAACAATCCTGACCTTGTGTTGCCCTGTATGGAAGAGAATCTTCATCATCAATTTCTGCCTATGGTACAGACAGTTGTTTCCAAACCACTTAAATTCCCAAGTGTTCTTTTCTATAGCCAATAAACAAAGGAAGATTGGAGTATGGCAAATTCATTTATGCCAGGACTCAGTCATGATTGAGCATGAGAAACATATACATGCAGAGTATTTCTCTTCCTCTAATTACTAGTTCTTCCTAGTAGCCCCTCTGCTGTCCTCCAGTGGAAACCCAGGCAGTCACTTTTCAAGAGGAGTGTGGGTACAGCTAAGAACAAAGAAAGCATCTTAGCTTTGAGTTTCAAATTAGACTTTTTTAAAGCCCATAGCCAAAACAATAATCTTGAAAGCATAGATTTCCTTGTAAGTGCCAGGCCCTTGAGACAGCAAATGGCTTTTTTTGTTCTTGTTGTGTTTTGTTTTTACTGTTAAAATTTTAGCTCTTTTCCCAGAAAACATGGGGGTGGGGGGCTGTGAAATATAGATAGGCAGAATAGAAGGAACTATAGGAGGTAACAAAAGAGACTTGAACTAGGTTGAGAGGAAATCCAAAAGCAGCAAAGAAGTATATCTGGCTCCCCATGCAGAACTCTGTGACGTGACAGACAGAGTGGCCAGAGCAACCACAGGACAGATACCACAGTCAAGGGCACTCTGAAAGGTGGAAAAGTGGGAGGGCGGGGGGCATCACAAACTGAGCTAGCTCTGCTATAGAGTCAGCCATATGTTCATACATCTCTGTTTTATTGCATAAAAATTTAAGCCCACCACTAAAGTACTTAGGTCTGGAGAGGTCTGGAGTGTGGTTTTGCTTTGCTCTGAGTTTGCAAATTTTCCAACATGGAATAGCCAAATACATTCATTTCTCCAAGAAGAATTTATTGAGCAGCTACTATGCTTCTGTTACACTAGGGATTCAGAGTTGAACTAGAAAGAAAAGCTCCCTGCCTTTGAGGCTCCCATTTTAGCTGGAGAGATAAGCAATTAAAGACTATAATTATAGACCATAATAAAGGAATAATGATGTATAGAGTGACAGGGACACTTAAGACAGACTGGGAGAAAAAAGGTCTCATGGCAGTGAACCAGGGGAAAAGGCGGTATGAATTAACAAGCCTTGATTATTTTCCCACTATAGAGCTAAGAAGAAAAAAGAGTCCTTAAAGAATCTCTTTCCTCTGGGCACCACTGCTTAGCTCCTTCCCAGCCCTGCCTGTCGAGCAGCACCCCATGCTCCCAATGTTTTCTCCACCCTCCTCTGAAATCTCAGCACCTCTTTTCTCTTCATTGTGACAGTGAGCTAGTTTGAAACCCAGTCCATGCTGGGTATGCTATTTAATTATAAGGGCTGGAGATGTACATCTATTAGAGAGGGAAAAAATAGCAGCCTCCAAGGAGTTTTCTGCAGTCAAAGACACACAAAGTAGGGTTTCTAATGGTGGGACTATCAAGCAAAGTGATCGAGGAGATATCTGGGAGTTGGCTGCCTCCCACTAGATCACTCCTTTTGGAAGAAACTTCTCAGTCTATCAGGAGAGCTGCCCTTGCTCTTTCAATAATTTGTTTCCAATATCACAGTTTTCAATATTTAAGAGAGAGACAAAGTAACATGATTCAGCAAAGCAAACAGAGAAGAAACGGCAAGAGAGGTGGGTGGAGAACCAGAAAGGGAAAAACATAAGAAGCCAAAGAAGTGTCTCTATAAGATGAAAGCAAGTCTACGAAGCCTAGCAAATGTACTCTGAGCACTAGTGCAGGGGAAGAAGCCCATTTCCATAGGGAGTAAATGGAGATAAAGAACTGAAGACACAGGCTTTAGGAAGCTTAAAAGGGGAAGAACTGGTAGATAATAAGACAAAGACAATGCAAGGTCGAGTGTTTATTCACATATGTATGTCGTTTTAGGATTGCAGAGACATGAGCATGTCTATGGGCTGATGAGAAAGAGCCAGTAGAGAGAGAGAGAGTTAGATGGACAACACAGAAGAAAGGACAATCGGAGGAAAACACATCAAGCGACTAAGCAAATCTATGTCCACGCCCTAGACCACTTCACTTAACTGTAGACTCATGTATGTAACTGCCCACTGGACACAACAAATGACCATCCCGAACTTAGCAGAGCAGTTGCTTGCACCAAAAGCCTTAAAGTAAATTCTGACTCTTTGTCTCGTACCCTCATATTCTGTTGGTCCAAACGATATGTCCAGAATCTAACCATTTCTAACTACCACCACCACCATCTCTCGCCTTGACTATGAACCGGTCTACTGGTCTGCCCTCTTCCTTCCTTGACCCCTCACAGTGTATTTTCCACACAGCAGCCAGATCGATTTTTATAAGACATGAGGCAAATCATGCTACTCTGGCCCCAAACCCTCAAAAGTCTTCCCATCTGATTCAGTACAGAATCTTCTACTTTGGCCTACAAGTCCCTGAATGGTTTGTGCCTGGTGCTTCCCTAGTCTGTCTCTGTAAGGGGAGAGTCTGGAGCGTGAGGAATGCACATCTGCTACAGCTACCCTCGTCTTTTTCAGAGAAGTAAAAGGAAGGTCATCGCTGAAATGAAGAAGGGTGGGCACAGGTTTGGGAGAGGTCAAAGAAAACATGTAAGAGTTGCACAAGAATAGTTGCTCAGCAAAACGTGGGAGGGAGAAGACCTAAAACAAGGAAAGATTCTTAAGATTGTGAATCATGCATTTTAGTGGCACCTGTTCACACACTATGTAGTTGACTCTGGCTAGCGCACAGCAATCCTAGAACCAGTACAGAAAAAGAGGCAGTAGATCTAGATGTGGTTCTTAGGGCATGATGCAGCAACAGGTCAAGGGATGAAGGAATTTAGACTGTCAGTGTGGGGGTAGGGAAGAGGGGCTGCCATTTTCTAGCAAGCCTCTCATAAGGGAAGGAAGTTGGGGAAACACACCTACAGGGGGATCCTTTGGGACCGTTTATAAGGAAACTAATAGGCAAACACACAGGTAACCCAGGGTAAGGAAAGTTCCTGAGGTCTATGACTATCATACCAAAGTCTCATCACAAGAGTCAATGCTAGACCAGCCTCCTTCGCCAACACCTACTTAGGGGCATGAATTCAAGTGTCCTTCCCTTACAGGACACTTTAAATCAGTGAGGCTCCCAAATTAGACCACAGATTAAGACGTGGGGGTTATTAAAAATAAGTTCCACTTTTAAAAAGATAGGATCTAAAAGTAGAGCTATAGACCTAGCCTTAAAGAGAATTTTTAAAGCCTCCAGTACTTTCTGAGAGTCAACTTGGATATAGTCCTCGTCTTATAAAGATCTTACCTACACACACAATCCTCAGCCAATACCATAGGCCTGGAACCTGACCCCCCAGGGAGGCCTAACTCTCTTATCACAACTTACGTAAATATTAAATAAGTAGGTAAGAAACAGTCACTTAGGAGCTGGCTTAGAAATTGCTCCAAATAAAATCCTCTCTCTGAGCACACCAAAGAAATTCCTAAATCCATACATAAAGGCCTTTGGTATGACATTTATTTTAATAAGTTCTAAATATATTTATCTATAGATTTGTGAGTCTTTCAACCTGTGGGGGAAAAAGATTTTTAAGTATTTCATTTTGAGCAAAATTAAAATCATATGTCAATGGATGGATTCCACATATTTAAGAATCATGTAAATCCCCACTGTTTTTTTTTTCTCTAGCAGAGCACCACTTCACCTACCACATAACAGTCTGTCCTGGGAAATAGATGTTTTAATAAGAACCAAAACTAAATTTATTAGAAAGTCATCAAATAATCTTGTAGTCATCAGTAAATAAAATTCTCCTCTGACTAAAATATCTATTCAAATAAAGTTGGATTTCAAAAAAACTTCTAACTCAATTTTGGTTTTTTATAATACAAAATAAAAACTCCATATATGTTATGCATCTAATAATCCAATTTAAATACATCTTGTTGAACTTGAAAGCTGATTCAGAAAAAAAACACTGGCAAAGAAAATTACTATATTAGCATAATCTATTTCCACGAGGTTAATGGCTACTAATAAAATTCTTCATATAGAAAAAAAATGGTTTGGACCCCATGAGCTCCCCATGTGGCCCTCTGTCCTTGCTCATCCAATGAAACTACTCATACGAAGTCACGGATGGCTCCTGAGACCAGCCAGATCTCTCCTGACTTGCTGTCCCAAGTTATCTTGCTGTTCCCCTTCCCTCCTTAAAGTTCTCTCATCCTTTGTTAGCAACAAACTCTCCCTCTGGAACCATACTTCCTTTCTAACCCCCTGGGTTCTCTTCTTAGCCCCTCTGGGCTCTCCTTTCTCAAGTGTCTACTCTTGGCCAGCCCTGTTCTAACTGTACCCTACACTTCCTTGACATCGGTTATTTTCTATACATTGTTATTCCCAAAAAGATCCTTCCGTGCCTCATATCTCTGGAACCCAAAACCACATTTCCAAGTGCCTGATGAACATCTCCATCTGAATAACCTGCAGGAAGAAGAACTATTTTACTCCAGGAATAACTGTACCTTTTTTCCTAGCTTAGAAAAGAGTTTGATTTGTTTGGCCGAATCTACTAGAAATCTGTAAGTCCTTCTGATCTCTTCCTTCTACAGTATCCCACATATTCATTCATTCACCCATAGCAACTTTAAAAAATGTTTCAGGAAATTCACATACAATCTCTTTTTGCAAATTCCAAATAACTCTGAAATGTAGGGACTATTATCTCCATTTTACAGACAATGATTTATATAAATGATATAAATTCCTAATATGTGATCATGAAAAAAAATTGAACCTAAGTTTGTCTGATTCCAAAGTCCACAGCCTTTTCACAAACCATAAAACTACAGCCTACACGCCAAATCCAGTCTACCACCTGTTTAAAGTTTCATTGCAACATAGCCATGCTCATCTGTTTATGTATTGTCTATGGCTGCTTTTAGCACTACAGCAGCAGAGGTCAGTAGTTGCCACAGAGACCTATGGCTCACAAACCTTAATACAGTTACTATCTGGCCCTTTACAGAATAAATAAAGCTTGCCAACTCTAAACCTATACCATCCTCCACATACCTACCACCTCGGTTTATGTCTTCCTAGATTGCTGCAACAGCCTTCTAACTGGTTTCCCTGCCTGCAGCCTTAATCTCCTCCAATTCATCTTCCACAATGAAGAATCAAATTCTTATTATTTATTATATAACAATTAAGATAAAAGACAAACTCTTTATCAATCTATGCAAGGCCTGTGACATCCTGGTTCTTTTCTTCCTCTCTGTCCACATCTACTTTCCACTCAAGCCAAAGTGAAATGCATGGAGTTTCCCAAAAAGGCCAAGCTATTTCATTCCCTCATTTTTGCATAGACTATGTTCTTTTTACCTATGTAAGTCCTGCCTCATTTACCTACCTATTTGTATTCTGAGCTCAAGAATCACTTTCTCCTAGAAACTTTCCTGAACCAGCTCAGGCTGAGCTTCTGTAATTCATTCATTATATGTTCAATGAGCACAACTATCAACTAGGAGACAATGCTTTGCACTAAATACACAATGACGAACAGGACAAACACAGACCTTGTTCTCACGAGCCCAACTTCTTTATTCCTTATTCTAAGTCTTAGCTCTGTGCTCACAGTATAAAGAGAGATGAGATGAAGAGGGAGGCAGAGATGGACGATTGGGATGAGGATGAGGATGGGGAGAAAAAGAGAGAGTGGTGGGGAGAGACAGAGAGATGGTCCAGTAATTTTCTTTTTTGACACTCTCACCATATCACAAGCTTATTAAGGGCTGAAAAGTATGTAGTATTTCTGAACCCCAATGCCTACCAGAACACCTGGCACAATGCTGAATGAGTAAAATAATTTTCAGTTGTACAAAGACCCAAGTCAGCCTCAGAGACCAAGATCCTTGCAAAGAGTCCAGGCGAGTTAATAGACCACCAAGAAAAATTCCTGCTGCTTTCTGGGAAAACTCAACCTATACAGAATCAAAGAGGCTTTGTGAAAATGTGACAAGGCATAAAAAGAAACATGGGTATAAAAGAACATTCCTGCAAAAGACACAAGTTCTATTTGGAACAAGAATCAGGGAATAAAGTGCACATCACACAGTCTTTTTCTAACTACTAGAATATATTAAATACGCCTAAAACTACTAAACCATGAAAACAGGTGCCTATAACCCTGAACTTTGGTCTCCATGAAATGTTTTTCCTCAGGGGCTACTCAGCTCATTAAGGAAAAGAAAAGAAAAAAAGAAAAAGTCTTTTTTACAAGCTGGGGTAAAGCAAACACAAAAAATTGACCCAGTTTCCAAAATAAACATTAGGCTTAAAGCTCTCTCCATCTGGCTAAAACTAAAACCAGAAATGAAAATAAGCATGTTTACACTGCCATTTCCTACCTACACCACGATAGCAAGGGCAAGGAAAATTTTAACTGATAACTTAATATTATACAGGAGATATCTGAAGTCTCATATTAAGATTTGTAGAAGAACTTTTTTAAATATTGGAAAAGGACAACAACTCACTTTCAAACCTGCCTGGATATTCTTCTGGGCCAAGTACCTTCCAAGCCCCACCGGGTGTGGTCTACAGACCTCTTCCCAGGCCCCAATCCTTTGCCCTTAGACAAACCCTTTCAGTCTTCCTAGCTGGCTAAGTTCTATATGGAAAACCACTTCTCTTTCCAAAAGTATATTTTCTTCTCTCTACAACATTCCCTGAAAATCTTTCCTCTTTACAGAACATTTTCTATAGAAGACACATCTTACTCTTCATAAACAAGGTATCACTATCCATGAAAAGCCCTAAAATGTTTGTGGCACCACTTTCTTTCCATCGTAACCTCATCTCCAATAACCAGCCCCATTCCACCGACAGGCACTCACAGAATCTTAAATGGATAGAATGTTAGCACTGAAAGGGACCTTAATAGTCATTTATTTCAACTTTGGCATTTCACCATTGAAAAATCTAAAACCCAGAGAGATTTAAAGACTCTCCAAGGTCACAAAGGCTTTTACCTCCAACTTATTCTATTATATATTCTCCCAATCCCTGGGCCTTACCATCTTCTATTTATTTCCTTTTTCCTATGGGGAGAGGTCAGGGCAATGTCTACAATCCTGCTTGACTTTCATCTGAATTCCACAGATGACGCTGAATGAGCCCATCAACCTGAGAATATAATGTGGCCATGGTCTCCCCTACACGACACTGAGTGGCCAGTGTGTAACTAGGTCTCCCCGGTGGCACTGAACCACCCTCACGGAGATTCAAACTTCCCTTCATACACATCCCACTGGCGGATGGCCCCGCTATACTTCTAAATGTGCTAAACCATTTGTCTGCTGCATTATAAACCCTACCAGTCAATTACAGACTGTTTTTAGACTGTTTAAGCTATTATCAATTACATCCTATTTGAAAATTGCAGATTAGCATCATTAGGACTGGGTTTCCTGTCTACCAGTTAAACCCCAGCAATTTTCATATTTATAATATGTAGTTTTGCTTTGTTTTGCTTTTTAAGATTCCGTTTGCCTGGCATCACAGCAGCACAGGTTCTGATCGTCATATAGCACACGAGGGAGGCGGCCTCAACTTAGCAACCAAGCAAATAACCATGGTAAAAGTAAAGACGTACTTTTAGATAAAATGAATATTCAAGGCCCAATCTTAAAGCTCTTTAACATATGCTGTATACATGTTTAACAATGTATTTATTTAATAGTGTATTAAAACAAATACATATATATGGAAAGAGACAGAAATCCATGGTTGGACATGAATTATTTATGGTAATGAGGTATTCATAACTTACATTTTGTTATGTTTCTTTTATAAAATTATAATGAAAGATGCAAATGTAAATTTCTTGATAATGGTTAGATTAAACTAAAATTCTATTTATGTGATAATTTAGTAATAAACAAGGAACTAAGTAATGGCTTTCTCAATAAATCATTAGAAAAGGACTTATAAAAACACATTAAGACAAGGGAATAATCATATTGGAAAAATTCCATCTTGTATTCCTTTGTTTTATAGCCATCAAGATAAATCATCAGTGTATTAAGGTGCTTTCCAAATAGCAGCAAAATTAGTCAGTATGCTAATCTGTGGAAAATCTAATAGTATTAAAGATACAATAAGATTATTTAAATAAAATGGATTAGAAAAAAACACATGAAGGCATCATTAAATATCATTAAGTATTTACTAAACAAATTAGCAAAGAGATCACCCACATCCGTATCTAAAATATATATATACATATATATGCTATATTCCACAACTGCTACAGAATTAAACTGCAAAAAATATTCTCTTTCACAAAAGCCACCCAGAACATCAGCAGAGTAGGTGGGCTCATTCGTGAATGGACAGACACAGAGGAATGGGGAGGACATCACTACCCTGGGGAATAACAGCTGCTATCAGAGCTGCAGGGTTTACTCGAGGCACAGAGCATGATAAAACTGACAAAAGACAAATTCGAGGTAAACGATGTGTGATAGTAGACATATTCTGAGAAGAACCAAGCAACTCTTCCAGTTCAGAAATCTGAGCAAGAAGATTTTCCACACTGGGCAAATATAGAAATAAAGGATTTAAGTCTAAGAAATTCCTAGGTAGCAGGTAAGGGAAATATCCTGGGATCCTGCTGACATAGGAGAGATCTGGAAGGAACTTCAAGTGACAAGGACTAGGGAAAGGCCACGGTCATAATGTTTTTGAAGACTTGACTAATATCATCAAGGATAACCTTGAAACTGTATTTCTGGACAGAGTCCATATGCAACTTAGCATAGGGTAACAAGAGCCTAGGAGAGAAATAACCATTAAAAAAGAGCTCATAAAGGACCTAGGGACTGGTACTGTTGACACTGTAATTTCTAAATTTTGCTGGAAGGTGTAAAAATTTTGGATGACCTTCTCCAGAAAAAGAGGCTATCGTTTAAGAGTAGTGATTATTTGTCTTAGCAGAATATAGGCAGCTAGTGTCTTCATAGACTTTTTTGTTTGTTTGCTTGCTTATTTTGTTTTGGTTTTGGTTTTTGTAGAAATGGGGTCTCACTCTGTCACCCACACTGGAGTTCAGTGGCACAATCACAGCTCACTGCAACCTTGAACTCCCAGGCTAAAACCATCCTCCCACCTCACCCTCCAGAGTAGCTAGGACTACAGGCCCACACTACCACATCTGGCTAATTTTTTTTTTT